>JAJIBD010023543.1:0-187500 GCA_021461705.1 Cryptotis parvus | reverse complement strand
AAATGCCTTTGGATTGGCCTCTGTGCCCCAACTGTGATTCATCATCTTCAAGAACAATAATTAAAAAAAAAGAACAACAATTAAATGGATATTTGGGAACAGAATTCCCACAATAGCTTATTTTTTAAAATAACCTGGAATATGGAGAAATGCACACATCACATCTGAAAGTGCCACTTTGCCATCATTTATTGATCTCTGAGATCAATTCCAGGCATCAGAGAGCTCACAAACCAGTGGTCGCAATCTCTACCATTTGGGGGCACAACATTGTTCTAGGATTGCCTCAGGAGTTCTTAGGTGCCAAATTCATTTTTCAAGATTGTTATAAATGGAGTGATTCGTCCTGGGTAGATTGAAATTAGCTACAGTGGAAGAGGATATTCACACCCTTAGAAAATTGGGCATCATCTGATAAGGGGCTAATATAAAGGATATATCAGGCATTGGTAGAACTATACAAGAAGAAAACAGCCAACCCCATAAAAAATAGGGAGAAGAAATGAACAGAAACTTTGTCAAAGTAGAAATTCAAATAGCTAAAAGGTATATGAAAAAGTGTTCATCATCACTAGTCATCAGGAAGATGCAATCAAAACAACAATGAGATATCATCTCACACCACAGAGACTGGAACATATGCAAAAGAGCAAGAACAACAAGTGCTGGCAGGGATGCGGGAGAGAAAGAGACTCTCATCTACTGTTGGTGGGAATGTCAACTGGTACAGCCTTTTTGGTAAACAATATGGACATTCCTCCTAAAACTAGAAATTGAGCTCCATTTGACCCAGCCATACCACTCCTGGGAATATACCACAGGAGGCAAAAACACACACAGCAGAAACACAATCTGCACTTCTATGCTCATAGCAGCACTATTTACAATATCCAGAATCTAGAAACAACCAGCATGCCGAGAACAGATGACTGGATAAAGAAACTGTGGTACATCTACACAATGGAATACTACGCAGCTGTTAGGGAAAACAAAGTTATAAAATTTGCCTATAAATGGATGACTTGGAGAGAATCATGTTGAGTAAAATTAGCCAGAAGGAGAAGGGCAGATATAGAATGACTGCATTCATTTGAAGGATATAAAAAAAAATAGTATGATACTAATATCCAAGACCAGGCAAAACATGGATCAGGAGGTCTTGTCGGTAGGTGGAATCTACCACAAGTGTGTGGGAATCGGAGTTTAGGTAAGACAGAGAAGGAATCAGTGTGCTAGTAATTGTTGGAAATGATAATACCAGCCTAGAACTGAGCATTAAAGGTAGGCAAAGGAATATACATGATAACCTCTGAATGTATGTATTGCAAGCCACAATGTGTAAGAGAAGGAAGAGAGAGAGAGAGAGAGAGAGAGAGAGAGAGAGAGAGAAGGCCAAGTGCTTGTCATAAAGGCCGGCAGGGGAAGGGGCAGGGAGTCCAGGGGACATTGGTGGTCAGAAATGGACACGGTGGAAGCGAGTTCCCTCCTACCTCCAGCCGGTGGGGAATGGATGAAAACTCAGGAATCAGGCACAGGTTTTAAAATGTTTTACTTATCACAGGTTCAGGCATACAAATCAGCAATAGTAAAAACCTGGTGCTTAGGATTCCTGGCTAAAACCCCAGCCACGTGAGGGCCAAGATGGCGGCCACCATGTGTTAAGGCCCTATAAAGAGGAGACAAAGACAAGACTCCCAAGAAGAGTGCGAGCTCAAAAAGAGAGTCCAAAAAAGAGAGAGCAAGAGAGGAAGCAGGCTAGTTTTATACCCCCTGCAATTCAGACCTCCCACTATTATGGAAAGCAGGGAGGGTCAAATGCCCTTAGGCAATTTCTCCCAGCACTCACCTAGGCCCTATTATATGCTAATGTTTTGAGCCAAGATCTGCCTGGAAATGCCTTTTTAGGATAGAGAAGGGGGTTTCTGAGATGGCATGCCTCTGTACCAAAGACTATACTAATGCCAGTTAAATATTTCTCCAAGCCTTCACAAGAGTCTCCTCTACTTCATGGTAGTTTTGTATTTTAGTTCACGATCTTCCCGCTCATCGCCTATTTGCTAGAGCGGCACCAGTAATATCTCCATATGTCCTGTCTCATGCCAGTAGAGCCAAGGGCATCGGCTTGCTTCAGGAACATAAAGAGCCTGAAACCATTATATTAGGTCATGGGAATGACCTGATATAATTGTTACTAGTATTTGGCATATCAAATACAACACGAGCAACTTGCCAGGCTTGCCGTGCAGGGGGCATACTCTTTTAAACACCTCCAAATAAAGCATTTATTGATGATCTGGGCTGTTATGGGCTGGTATGCTGGGTGGAGTTCTGACGAGAGGGAAGTCCAAATGTGGAAAATGGCGGTGCCCAGAGAGTGGGGGTCGTCTGGCTGGTTGTGAGGCTCTGCCGAGGTGGTGGGCCAGGGCTAGAACCCGCCATGCCTCCCGACTGCCTCATGAACGGCTGGGCACAGGGGAGAGCAAGGAGCAGCTCTGCCCCATGTCTGAGAGTCTCTGGACCAGCATACCTGGGCCGGATTGAGGAAAAAAACTGCTGCAGGGTGGGTGTCGATGATCCGGGCTGTGATGGGCTGTTCGGCTGGGTGGAGTTCTGACGAGAGGGAAGTCCAAATGTGGAAAATGGCGCCCGTGGAGGGGAGGGGGGCGCCTGGCTTGTTGTGAGGCTCTGCCGGGGCGGTGGGCCAGGGCTAGAACCTGCCATGCCTCCCGACTGCCTCATGAACGGCTGGGCACAGGGAGAGCAAGGAACAGCTCTGCCCCATGTCTGAGAGTCTCTGGACCAGCATACCTGGGCCGGACTGAGGAAAAAACCGGATTGTATTTTAGTTACCTTTGAGTTATCAGGGAGTCATACTTGCTTGCTTGGAAGCAAACAGCATTTCTCTCTGGGCTAATTACTTAAGAGATCCAACGTGGCCAAGCAAATATGCTGGTAAGATCTAGCTAGTCCCACGATGATTGTGGTAGCATGAGAGAATATTTATACCAGCCAGTACAGAATACATGGTCAGATAAACTGCCACATTTAAACTACCCCCCTATCTATGAAGTGACCTGCAGGAGGCAATCCAGGGCAGATGCAGAGGCTCTTAGAGGAGTCCTGCAATAACTCCCCTGATTAGTTTACTATAATAAAATTGAAAAAGTACAAAATATTTAGTAACATACAGAAAATTAAAATAAAAAAAATTCCAAGTACAAAGTGATTATACAAGTTACTTTAGGATCCTAACTTGTTTTTGGACCCAAAGCAAGGTTCATGACAAAGTGTTTCTAGCTGTCTGATTATGATGAACCATAGTTTGCACTGTCCATAATTTGTGAGAGTCTATTTGCCATATTTTAAGTAAAGTCACGTGTTTGGAGAAAGGTCTGAAGAACGGCCTCTGGAACAGCAATAGCGGTGATCATAAGAATTAGTCTCTGGAGAGCAGCGATCAGGAACTCATTGAATTGTCAGGAACACTGGATCAGGTCTCAGAAACACTGGAACAAAAGTCTCAAGCACTAGTGCTGGAATACTGTATGACTGAAACCTAATCATGAACAGTTCTGTAATTGTTTATCTAATGTTGGTATTATAAAATTAAAAAAAAAGAAAATTGGGCAAATACTATAAATCAGGACACTTATTCTCCCCCTACTCTGTCAAAGTTCAGTTGTTTAATTTTTATTGGCATTATATGACCTATGAATAGTATAGTTTCATTCTGGAGAATTGACTTAAATTGCTTGAGAAAAAAATTATATCCTTTCTTCAGCCTGTGCAACTTCAAAAAAGGGTATAGATCTTCCTGAGTATATTTAGGTTGGGTGGTAACTCCTAAGTAGTGTTCAGGGGGGCTCTGGAGTGAATCCTGGTGAATCTCAGCCAATCTAGCAGTTCAGTGCTCAGGTGATGGGGTCCTGGGGTCCCCCCGCCAAGGAACCAATGAGTCTTCAGGCCTTCAGGACCTCTAGGAATATACCTCCGTCCTCATCCCCGCCCCATGCCTAGGAGGTCCTGTGGAGCCAGGAATCAAATCCTGGTCAGGGCACATACGAAACATACGCCCCGACTCCTGACTGTGCATATTGAGTGGCTCCCTCAATTTAAGTGCTCAGATTTAAAAAAGAAAGAATATGGACCATAATTAGAATATACAGACTATCAAAAGGAGTTGCTTTTATTTCTCTTTGGCTCAGACATATTCTGAAAATTAATTTATAACAAACTGCCTTGTAGCTAAAGGGCCTTCCAAAATTTTATGAGACCATTTCAAAAATGAGGGAAGGCAGTTAGTAAATTCAAGTCTATCTTTACTATGAGAGAAAGATATTTATTTTAAAAAATAGTTTAGACTGAGCTGGAGAAATTTGTCCCTATTTCAGTGGAGGGAGATAGAAATCGCTAGTTAATCTCATAATTCTTTTTCCCCCTTAAATAATGGCTGACCATTCACTCTGTTGTTTTTGGCCAAGTCTTCTATCAAAACAAAAATTTTGCAAATGGCAATGACCTAACTTGGGAAACAATTTTCTAGGAACCACAAAACACTTGCTTTACTTTTTTGAAGAATAGCAATGGGACTAGGCGGGGAGCATAATATTTTGTCTTGTAACAAAGAAAACACTCAGTAAGTCAGTATCTGGAAGAACATTTCAGTTCACATAAGGGTCATCCAGAGTCAGTGAAATGTTGTCTTTCAAGCCAGTAATGGACATGCCTCACCCCAATCACGACCAACTAAAAGCATTATACCCAGTCTACTGTTTTTCAGGGCATAAATGATAACAATTTATCATATTGTATTGAATCAAAACAACAGGGGAGTGAGGGGGGGAGACTGAAGTCTTAAGAGAGGGTGGGGTGCCTGGACATTGGCGGTGAGAACATGTGAAGGGATGGATGCTGGGGCACTGTATGAGTGAAACCTCCCATGAACAGTTTTGTAAGGACCTTATCGCAAAAGCTGGCATTTTTTAGAAGGGCCAAAAAAAAAAAAAAACCTCTCTAACATAACTAGAAAAAAAAAAGAAAGAAAAGCTCCGGCAGCTTTATGACTGGAAATTCAGCTGGACAGCTGCAGACCGTCCAAGTTAAGTAACATTATTATTGCCAATAGATAATTGAAAAACAACTCTCATATCTTCTCTCATCAAAATGCCCTCACCGAGTTTATTAAATATGTACCAGTGAAGTTTTGAAGTAATCCGATATGCTGTGTCAAAGGACAGATTATGATTAAAGCTGTAGACATCTAAATTAAATACTCCAGGCTTAAATTCCTCATGACACTGAAAAATAGCCTCAGGCACCTCATCTCTTAACAGGAAGTGAGAGGAATTCCCAAAAGAATGGCTCTCAGTATTAAATAATTTGCTAACAATGGTATAGGGCACATAGCAGGTGCTTAAGAAGTATTAGCTCATTTGTAGGATATAAAAACAGCATCAACAACATGAGACTAATACCCAAGGACAGTAGAAACAAGAGAAAGGAGGCTTGGTCTATGGTTGAAAGCCTGCCTCAAGAGCTGGGGTGGAGAAGGGATCACTAGGACAAAAATAGCTGGAATGATCACTGCATGCTGAAAATCGGTAAAGGCACAAACGTGATATCCTCCCAATTGCAACCCATAATGCCCAAAAGGATAGAAAGAGAGAGAGAGAGAGAGAGAGAGAGAGAGAGAGAGAGAGAGGAAAGTCTGGAGGGAGGGTGGCGGTGCCTGTTTCACGCAGAGAAACTGGGGACAGACGCTGGACATTGGTGGTGAGAAAATGTGAAGGGATGGGTGTTGGAGTAGGATTGAAACACGACCATGAAGAACACTGTATCACATGGTTATTCAATTAAAAAAAAGTATTAGCTGCCCAGTGTTTTTTTTCATTGTTTTTTTTTTTTGGCGGGGAGTGAGGGATTGGCATGGAGTCTGCCTAATTTTAAGTATTTGTCTTAGTCTGGAGTCCCAGGGGCAAGGATTTGATCACAAGGCATGCATTTGGGAAAGGATCCCAGGACATCAGTAGAGGATGGAAATGTGAATCAGGGAAAGGCAGCCAGCCAGGAGGGTTTTGCCACAATAAACAATGTTAATAAAAAGGGGTTATGCCTGGGGCACGTGGGGACATGCCAGAGCTGGAGCAGGACACACCACAGAGATATTCCACTCTAGGGCTAAAGAAGTTATGAACTTATCCATCAAATCTCTACCCATCTGTTATTGAGGGCTGCTCCTAAGGGCATTTATGCTATAGGATGTAGGACAGAAAAAGGCAGACAGTGGGTCCACAGTCATGGTAGAGCAGATAAAGAGCTTGCCTTGCACACAGCAGTCTCCTTTAATCTGGACTTGCAGTTACCCCTGTCGATCATGCTCTAAAAAATACTACATACAATAATATATTTTGAAGGGGGAAGAAAGTAAGAGAGAGAGAATGTTCACATCTCACATAATATTCATCTAATTTACATTGCATGACATCATGTTCTACTTTACTATTGTTACTCTCTTACTGTGCCAAATTAAGTTTTATCATTGGGGTGTGTGTGTGAGTGTGTGAGTGTGTGAGTATGTTTTTATAGGGGAAAATTTGTATATGCAGAGCTAGATACTATCCAAAGTTTCAGGCATACACTGAAGGATTTTAGCATCATCTGTGGATTAATGGGAGAAGTTCTACGTGATAGGTGGGAACTACTTTAAAAAAGGGTGATCAGAACATCATCTCAGGGTTAAGTAGAGATACTATATAAATTAGGATTAGAATAAAAGGCTGAGGTATGCCGTGCATATTTCAAATAAGTGCATTTCATAAAGTATAAATATATTAAATATATTGCACATTTAAAATTTTTTGTTGATTGAAATTCTGTGGTTTACAATATTGTTAATAATGGTTTCTCATGAATATAATTCCAACACCACATCCATCACCAGTTTACTCTCCCTCCTCCTGCAAGGGCTTGAATATTCCTCACTTCCACCCCCCCCACACACACACACAACTCAATTGTGTGGATATGCATTTATTTAAAATAGAGTCTTACTTTAAGCTACTATAACAAAAAATACCATGAACTGGGTGGCTTTAAAACAAAGATCAGAGCACCGGCATGGTCATGTTCTGGTGGGGATCCTCTTCTGGACATCAGATAACAAACCATTCATTGTAACTCCATAAGGCTGAAAGAGGGCGAGAGCTCTGTTGAGTCATTTTATAATGGCATTAGCCTCATCTTAACGGTCCCCTCTCACAACCTAATTATCTGCAAATCTAAGACAATAGTGGGGATTAGGATTTCTGCATACATATCTTGCAGGGAACCCAAAAACTCATTTAGTCCATGAAAGATGGTGAGTCTGATGAAAATAAGTCACAAGCTAGTTATAATTGATACAAAAATGTACCATAACTATAGCTATAGTATATAGTATATATTTTAAATATAAGAAAATGAAGAATAATTATGCAAAGTATTATATCAGTCACATTGAAAATCTATATTGAAAAACTGAGAAAAAGAAAAATTACTAAAAATGACTAAATAGATAAAGATCAGAAGCTGAAAAATAGTTTTAATACCAACTTTAGATTATAATTGCATTACTGATCAGACCTAAACTCCTGCTTGTTTCTCATGCCAATACTATCAAACTTTAAGGTAGGTTATAAAACCTGATCAGAACAAGGGAAAGGAGGAAATTGACCAATTTATTATTTATCTTTGACCAAAAACAGATTAATATAAACATAAAAAATTTTAAATATATAAGCATAAAATAAAATAGTCTTGTGAAAACAGATCTATCACTATCACTATCACTATCACTATCTCACTATTTTCCGCTTCATCATCGATTTGCTCAAGTGGGTACCAGTAACATCTCCATATGTCCTATCTCATGCTGGTAGAGCTCAAGGGCATCTGCTTGCTCCAGGAACATAAAGAGCCTCAAGCCATTCCATCAGATCATGGGAATGAGGTATATAATTGTTACTGGTATTTGGCATATCAAATACGACACGGGTAGCTTGCCAGGCTCTGCTGTGCGGGTATAATTTTATTACTTATTATTATTTATAATAAATAAAACAGAAGTTTTATTTATTTATTTTAATATATTTTGTTTGTTTTGTTTGGGGGCCACACCAGGTAGTGCCCAGGGCTTTTCCTGGTTCTGTGCTCAAGAATTACTTCTGGCAGGGTTCTGGGGACCATATGGGGCCCCAAGGGATTAAATTCAGGTCTGCCGTGTTCAATGCAAGTGTTCTACCCACTGTTCTATCTCTCTAGCCCAAGATTGAGTTCCTTTTTGAGAAATTAAGTCTTGGGTCACAAAGAGAGTATAGGGATTGGGGCCGGAGTAATAGCCCAGCGGGTAGGGTGTTTGCCTTGCACGGCCGACCTGGGTTCCATCCCAGGCATTCCATATGGTCCCCTGAGCACCGCCAGGAGTAATTCCTGAGTGCAGAGCCAGGAGAACCCACTGAGCATTGTCAGGTGTGACCCAAAAAGAAAAAAAAAAAAGAAAGCATAGGGATTAAGGTGCTCGCCTTGTCTGATTCTATCCCTGGCACAATATACGGTCCCGGAGCACTGTCAGGAATGTTGCGGGGAAAGATGAGTGTGGCCCAGCCCCCACAACCCTCAGCCCCCAAATTGTCTTGGGTGGGAATATGGCTCAGTGGTAGAGCACTCACCCTGCAGATGTGAGGTCTCCAACGTGGTGAAAAGAAAAACAAAACACTTAAGGGTGTTTTTGTTTGTTTCCCCCACATTAATATCTGTTTTATACATATGACATGTTTCAACGGCACCGGCCACATTTCAAGGATCCAGCTGCCACATATGACCAGTGGCTGCTGTGCAGCCAAAAGAACTATAGCTTTTTCTATCCTTAGTCGCCTCCTAAATATTGTCAGCTTTGGTGCCAGAAAAATAGTATAGTAGGCAGGGCACTTGCTTCGCAAACATCTGACATAGGCTCAATCCCTGGCACCCCAAAACCAGGAGCAAGTCAGAGCTGAGTGTGGCCCTAAAACCAAAACAGAACAAAATTTTCCAAGTGATCACTGAGGCGGGCGGACAGGGCCCTGAGGGAGAAGCCAGGGCCCGGGGATGGCTCATGGTGGCGCTTGCTCGCTTGCTTGCTTGCTTTTCTTTCTTTCTTTTTTCTTTCTTTTTTTTTTTCTTTCTTTCTTTCTTTTTTCTTTCTTTCTTTTTTCTTTCTTTCTTTCTTTCTTTCTTTTTTTTTTTTTTCTTTTTCTTTCTTTTCTTTCTTCTTTTTTTTTTTGCTTTTTTGGGTCACACCTGGCAAATGTTCAGGGGACCATATGGGATGCCAGGGATCGAACCTGGGTCGGCAGTGTGCAAGGCAAATGCCCTACCTACTGGACTATCACTCCGGCCCCTGAGCACAAGCTTTAATGTGGGTTCATCCCCTGGTACCACATGGTCATGTGGGCACCCCTGGTACCCCTGAGAAACAAGAGCAATGGCTCACACCCAAGAGATCTGAATTATTTTTCTGAAATATTTTTTGTAGTACCAGGGATTGAACCAGGGATTCAAATTACAAGGCATGGGGCCAGAGCAATAGCACAGTGCGGAGGGCGTTTGCCTTGCATGCAGCTGACCTAGGTTTGTTCCCCAGCATCCCGTTTGGTCCCCTGAGCACCGCCAGGAGTAATTCCTGAGTGTAGAGCCAGGAGTAACCCCTGAGCATTGCTGGGTGTGACCCAAAAAAGAAAAAAGCAAATAAAAACAAATCACAAGGTACGTGTTCTAACACTGAGTCACATCTCCAGCCCCTAGAAGCTGATATTTCTAAGCTAAAACAGAACTACAACCTACCATAAGGGATGGGATGGGCTGGAGAGACAGTACCTGGGTTAAGGCATTTAACCCCAAGTACTACATAGAGGCACACGAGGGCTGCCTCAAGTACGCTGATGCCTGACCAAAGAACCAGGTGTGAGCCCTGAACATAGCGTGTGTAGCCCAAAGCCTAGACTGCAAAAAAGAAGGGTCTGGGAGAGGGTTGTGGGGTCTGTGGGTACCACCAGGACTTTTTGTGAAGCAGACCTAAAGCTAGACCGAAGACCTAGAGCCACACTTCCTAAGGAGGGAAACTGTTGCCTGCCAGGCTGAAGCAGGAGCCCTGGACACTCTAAGGGATCAAATGCTCCTCTTTTGAGCTCACAGGCGAGCATGATGCTACACCAACCCACACTTACTTTTCAAGACAGGAGCCTCAGACAGCGCCAGTGGGACCCCAGGAAGCATGCAGTTGCCATCACCCAGACCAACCCTGAACCAGCACCCCCAATTCTCACTCCCAGACAGAGACTAGATCCAAGCATCTGGGAACTTGAATCTTGTTATCTCCACTTCACAGGTGTGAATCGGGCTGAGAGGGGGCATCCCCTTATGCCAGGAGGAGAGCCCAGAAAGACTGACCCCAGATGCCCCATCTTTCAGTCTTTCCAGAAACCCCATTACATTCCATGCTCCCACCAACTCCTGGAGCGGGAAGGATGGGCTGGACTAGAAGGAAACCAAAGAACAGATGTATTGATCCAAAATGTATGGCTAATAAACCAAACAACATTGAATTGAAAGACCAAATATCATGGCTAAAATCTATCATTGAATTCAAGGATGGTTCAACACTAGAAAATCCATTTGTATAATATACTATTAATTGATTTAAACAGGCAAACTCCTAGGGCCAGAATGACAGTACAGTGTGTAGGACATTTTACTTGCATGTGGCTGACCAGGTTCCATCCCTAGCTTCATATATGGTCTCTGAACACCACCAGGAGTAACCCTTGAGCATCTCTGGGTATGACCCAAAAAGACCATAAAAAAAGTCAAACTCCTGTGGCATATCCAAAAATTATTTATAAAAATGAATACCAATTACTGATAAACATTCTTGTCAACTATGATAAGAAATTTCTTTACTTGTTAAAGAATATCAGCTAAGAGGCAGAATATTAATAGCCTGCTAATGTCAAGAACAGGAAAGGATATTTGTTCTGTCTTGTGCAATCATTGCTGATATTCAGAATATTTTTAAATTAAGGAAATGCTAAGAACTATAATTTAGTATTAAGTACTTAACACAAAGAAAACAAATTGTCATTATTTATGGTTACCTAATATTTTTTACATATTTAACAAAATTAAATGGTCAAATATTGAGGAAATGAGTCCCATGAGGTAATAACTTATAAGACTAATCACTTATAAGTGATAAGACTGATCACTTGACATCCCATTGTCCATTTGCTTGAGCGGACGCCAATAATGTTTCCATTTGTCCCTGTCACATGCCAGTGTAGCCCAATGGCATCTGTTTGCTCCAGGAATATGAAGAGCCTCAAACCATTCGTTCAGGCTCTTGACGAAGAAGTCTGACCATCTTCTAGGTGGGCAGCCACGTGATCTTTTGACATCCCGTGGGATCCAGTCAGTAATAGCACTAGTTCATGTGTTGTTTTCAAGTCGCATTACATATCCAGCCCATGTGATTTTTGATGCCTTTGGCAAAAAAAGACAGTTTTCCTGACTCTCAATCATCAATGGAGGTCGGAACTCTGAATTCCTTCTCTCACTTGAGTGAGGTGTGATATTCCAAGCATAGCTCTTTTGATTCCCCTATGGAAGACCTGGATAGCATTCTCATCCTGCTCTGGCAGGGCCCAGGTCTCTGAGGCATATGTTAATGCAGGGAGAACAGAGGAGTCGAAGAGATGTGCCCAGAGCCAGAGGTTCTTTGTCCTTTTAGCTATTTCTTCAACGCTCTTGAAGGCGTTCCATGCTGCTCTCTTCCTTCTGCGCAGCACAGGTTTTAAGTCATTCATCATGTTGAGTTCTTGACCTAAGTACACATAACTGCTTCATTCAGAGATGCACATATGCTGGCATCGGGAGCATATATTGAGGATCTGATGGTGCAAGCACGAAAAAATCAAGTACGACACCATTGGTCTGACTGAGACAAGAAGGCTTCAATCGCATCACACTGTTTGGACACCAGAGAAGGACTGTTCCTCAGGACATACAACAAAAGAGGCGTCAGTGGTGATAGTGTCCTTGTCAACACAAACCTGGCCATGAGTATTGATTCATTTGAGTGCGTAACAAACCAGATCAGATGATTACACTTGAAGAGATGTGGCTCACTGCTGACAGTTTCTATCTTCATTGTCTACACACCAACATCCACATACAAGGAAGAAGAAATTGAGAAATTCTACATGGAATTGGAGGAGCCCTATAAAGATAATCACACCTTCTACAAGATCATAGTTGGTGATTTTAATGCCAAGATAGGATGGAGAAGATCATCCGAAGAACTTCACATCAGGACCCATGCCCTATAATGGAACAGAGTGAGAGACTATCTGAGTTCATCATGTCCACCAAGACCACTCATGGGAACTCACAGTTCCAGAAGGCTGAATCGAAACGTTGGTCAAGGGAATCTCCTGGTGGACAGTTCCACAATGAAATTGACCACATCATATTCAATCGACGGTTTTGCCTGACCGATGTCAGTCATCCCAAAATTCCAAACAGGATCAACCACCGTCTTCTTTGTGCAAAATTCTACTTCATGGAATGGGGAGAAAAGGCTGCAAAGTTTAAGAAGAGAACTTCCAGAATGACCACCAACTGGGAACTCTTTGGCATGATTGTGGCAACATGGGAAGATGCCATCATTGACAACATTGATGAAGAATACAACCTACTCATTCAGCACTTCCATGATTATGCGAAGAACGCTGAGAGAGAGAAAGATACAAAAGGATGCCTGTCTTCAATAACTCTCAAGCTCATTTGCCAACGTGGTAAGGTGCAAGCCTCAGGCAACCATAAGCTAACTTCCAAGCTCGCAAAGCAGTGCAGAGAAGTGATAAAGGAAGACCTCAAAGAAAGAAAAGTAGAAGTACTGGCCTATGCAGCAGAAGCCGGGAAAAGCATGTGCAACACCCACCTGTCCTTTGCCAAATATAAGACCAAGATGACAGCCCTCTGACGTTCTAATGAATCTATCACATCTTCCAGAAAGGCAATGGAGAAGATTATCCATCACTTCTGCTCAGATCTTTTGATAGCCATGTCACCTGCCCACATAACAAATTCCGCCGGATGGATCTGTCATTCCCAACATTCTCCATTCTGAAATCCAGCATGCCATTTCATCAGTAAAGAAGCAAACAGCACCCGACCCAGTCAAAGTGAGACCCAAACACCTGAAGAATCTGCCATCAGTACTCATCAATACACTGGCTCGGCTCTTCACACGCTACCTGACCGAATGCAAGGTTCCTACCAATGGAAAACCAGCAGGACAGTTCAACTGTTCAAGAAGGGAGACATCCATGACATTGGCAACTATTACCCGATCTACCTGTTGTCCGTCACCTACAAGCTGTTCACTCGAGTCATCCTGAACAGGATTGGCAGAACATTAGATGAAGGACAACCATGCGAACAAGCTGGCTTCCGATTCAGCACAATTGACCATATCCACATGGTAACCAAGCTCATTAAGATTTGTAGAGAGTTCAAGATGCTGCTCTCTCTAACGTTCATTGATTTAAAGAAAGCCTTCGATTCTGTGGAGACTGAAGCCCTAGCCAAACAGGGTGTTCAACTCAACACATCAAAATCCTTCGTGAGCTGTATTACAGATTCGCCACCAGGATCTCACCATTCTACAAGGAAGTGATCACTATATCACTGTCTTCCTGTTCATCATCGATTTGCTCGAGCGGGCCCCAGTAACGTTTCCATATGTCCTGTCTCATGGTAGTAGAGCCCAAGGGCATCTACTTGCTCCAGGAACATAAAGAGCCTCAATCCATTCCGGGAATGAGGTCTATAATTGTTACTGGTATTTGGCATATCAAATACAACACAGGTAGCTTGCCAGGCTCTGCCGTGCAGGTAGCATACTAGGAAGTGATCATTGATGTCAAAAAGAGGGGTTCAGCACGGTGATACCATTTCACTGAAACTCTTCAGCACACCCTCAAGAACATCATGCGACAATTAGAATGGGAAGAAATGGGAGTGAAGATAGATGGTTGGCAAATACACCACCTGCGCTTCGCTGTTGACATAGTTCTAATAACACCAAACATTAGCCAAGCGGCACAAATGCTGGCTGACTTCAATCTTGAATGTGGAAAGCTAGGCCTACAGCTGAATCTCGACAAAACAATGTTCATGAAAAAAAAACTAGTTCCAGGTGCTCCATTCACTCTCAATGAAAAAAACATCTCATGAGACTAATATAAGATATGAATTATTTGGGCTAGAGAGGTAATGCACGGGGTAAAGCATTGCTTTGCAAGTACCATAAGCCTAGTTCAGATCCATAGCATTATAGATAGGTCCTCTGAGCACTGCCATGGGTCACTCCTGAGCAGAGTTAGGAAGAGACCTTGGGCACTGATGGGTGTGGCCCTAAAATAAAACAAAAAAAGAAAAAATTATTTACTGAACTATCTTGCATAATTGCAAATATAATAAATATAATACATTAATAAAAACCACAAAGTTAATCCCATAAGCAAAGAATAGTCTCTAAATGAAGAGAAGGATAAAACTGCTTTAAAGGGTGCAAAATTAGACCTAAAGGACTATGGAAAATTGCTATATTCATAAGAGAGAATAATCAATATTGTTAAGATTTGGAGTTTCCTCAAACTTAATATCAAAAAATGCATTCCCAACAAAAGGTCACATAGGAGTTTTCATAGGTGCTTACAAGCTGGTTATGAAATCCATATGAGGGGCCAGAGCGATAGTCCAGCAGGTAGGGTGCTTGCTTTGCACGCGGCCAGCCCATGCCGGCCCGGGTTCGATCCCCGGCATCCCATATGGTTCCCCTGAGCACCACCAGGAGTAATTCCTGAGTACAGAACCAGGAGAAACCCCTGAGCATCGCCAGGTGTGACCCAAAAAAGAAAAAAAAAAAAGTAAAATCCATATGAAAGAGAAAACAAGTAAGGAAAAATAAGTATAATTTTACAAATAATAAGGACCTATAAAATATTAAAAATATTAAAACATTTTAAATATTAAAATATTAAAACAAATATTAAAACAATATTAAAAATATTGGTGACTACAACTGTTGGAGGACAGATTTAGCTAATCTGGGAGCTTTGTTGTTTTGCCCACACCCAGCTTAATCTTATTTAAGTCAAGGTTCATTCTAATGAGACCTCTCTTCTATGTAAACACTGCTAGAGGGTGTGGCAAGTTACAGAAGTCACCTTGATTGAATAACTTCGGACTTGTACATCTACTAAGACTTCTATGTTTTTTAGATTGGGCACAGCTCCTCTTTATACCCACTGCACCCAACGTGGGACAGTTAGAATTTACCAGGAGACTACCACCCTGGCTACGTTGAGACTATAGGAAGACTATAGGAAGGATCATACTAGTTTGCTCTAAGCAGGCAAGAGTGACCCTTTCAGTACATGAGAACAAGATACTCAGAATCACCCTGGTGCAGATAATAATAAGAAGGACCTTGTGGGTACCATCTAGATTACATGAAGCTCATGAAGTTAAGATGTATTACTTTATATCAGCCCTCTCTCCAGTGTTTTGCATAAGAGATAATCTCCTTAGTCCTTGGCATAACCTTTGTTTATACCTGCAATAAGGTGTGGCACTACACTCTGTTTAGGGTTCTTTGTTGACATGACAACCTCCCGATTGGATTACTTTGGTATATATAAGGGGCTGACTTGAGGCCCCTTCACCTTTTGCCTTTTGGTTCCTCAGCCTTCAGCTTTTGGCTCCTGTGGCTTTTGGCTTTTGGCCTTTTGCTCTTTGGCCTTTTGCTCCTTCTGGGTAGGACTCAGCTCGGGTGAGATCCTCTCTCTCTTTGGTGGGAGACTTAGGCTCTTTTGTATGGTCTAAGTTCGGACCAGAGCTAAAGTTTGTTCATTATATTGGAGTGCTGTGGAAGAGCTTTTGTACTATTAAAAGCCATTTTTGGAACTGCACCGGACTCGTGAGTTTTCATCTGTTCTCCCGGCGTCCTCGGAGGTAGAAGACAACCTCTGTCCTGACACTGTCGGGGACCCCGGCGGCGTTCCCGACATACAACAGTATGCCACCTGCACGGCAAGCCTGGCAAGCTGCTTCTGTAGTATTTGATATGCCAAATACCAGTAACATTTATATTAGGTCATTCCCATGACCTAATATAATTGTTTAAGGCTCTTTATGTTCCTGGAGCAAGTGGATGCCTTTGGGTTCTACTAGCATGAGACAGGACATATGAAGATATTACTGGTGCCCGCTCTAGCAAATAGATGATTAACGGAAGATAGTGATAGTGATAGTGATTAAAACAAGAGTAATTCAAAAAGGTGGCATATGAATGGATACAAATAAGAAATAAATTGAAAGCAGTAGGTAGGGAAAATCAAGTAACTAAGCAAGGTGAAGAGAGATCAAGTGTATCCTTTTCCACATGGGACACTCTACATGATAGAAATAGTATTTCATGCTAACAATTGTCGAAAGTACTAATACCAACCTAGAACTGAGCATTAAATACAGGCAAAAAGATACACATGACAACCCTTTAATGTTTGTTCTGTAATACATAGTCTGGAAGGGAAGGAAAAGAGAAAGAGAGAGAAAGGGAAAGAAATAAAGAACCTGCCATGGAGGTGGGCTGGGGGGAGGAGGGAGGGAACAGGGTAGTTGGTGGTGGGAGATGGGCACTGGTGGAGGGACGGGTGCTGGAACACTGTATGACCAAAACCCAAATATGAACTTTTAATTGTATATATTTGTAATTGTATATCTCACGGTAGTATAATAAAATACTTAGAAAAAAGAAATAGCATTTCAGAGCCTTAGAGGGAGTAGGAGTTTGTTTCTTGCATGTGACTGACTGGTTTGATCCCCTGGTAGTGAGGATCACTGTTGGATTACTTGATATACTTGCTAGCTCTGATGTTGAATTACTTGCTTACTTGATAGTCCTGGGTTTTTGTAGTGCTAATGAGGGATTGTTTTTCTCCTTCTTATAAGCCTTTTTATAAGTCTAGGTAAGAGGTTTGTTCTTATATAAACACAAAATATGGTGAGACAGTGCAGTTGTAAATTATTTAACTCTAAATTATTTACTCCTGAGTTTCTGTCACGTTTCCAACTATAAACCTCAGTACCATTTAGATTGAATCTAATTCCTCACTACAGTTCCTACAAGAGACTGGATGGTACCAGAAAAATAATTCACTTCTGGCTTTGAACTGGGACAATTTTTAGAATAAGCTCTGCTCTGACCCAAAGTTTAGTGCAAAGGGCAGAACAGCTATGTTCTGACCTAAGATAAGCTGTGAGTTACCTTGCAGCAGAGCACTTAGACTTGTCTTGGAGCAGAACAAGACTGTTGTTGTTGGTGATAGAACCCTAAGAGGGATGGAAATGATCAATCTGGCAGGGGAGCATAGTTTGGGTCATATGATGTGAACTCCCCACGAAAGATCACCCTGTGTATTAATCTTGGGTGTAGTTATATATGCCTGTCTCTCTTGCTTTGTTTATACATGTTGGCTAAAAATATTATTTAAATGATTGTTTACTAGCCTAGGAGAGGGAAGAGCAAAGCTCTGCCTTAGCATCTCAGTAAGCATTGGGAAACAGGAGTGTGACTCCCTGGGGATCTTGCACCAGGAAGAGTCATTGTTTTACCTTTGGGTTACATCCTGCCCCCCAGCCTTTGCATAGGATTTATCTCTTGCAGTTTGGGGGTCGAGGTGGTTGGTAAGAATGGTCAGAGTGTGTGTTGAAGTTGGTGTGGAGTGAGGTTGGCAGAGTAAAGCTTGGATTTTCTAAACTCTCTCATGGCTCTCTGTTCATTGACCGGAGGGGACGGTCATCATCCCCAAAAGTGACCAGGGACCTTGACAGACCCCAATACTATTGGGGACTCCAAACAGCCCCAACAAATCACCATGAGTATCTTTAAGCACCGAGTCAGGAGTAAGCCTTCAGCACCACTGGGTGTAGTCCAAATAAACCCCCCAAATAAAATCAATAAAAATAGTATTCCATTTCAATGGAAAAGAAACAGACTAGTTGAACAAATTGTTCTAAGAAAGACATACATTGTAGGGAAAAATATTTGACACCTGACCACATATAAAACCAACTCCATTTGAAAACTTAGACTGCTAAAACTATCACAACAGAATTGATACATTTATCATATTAAAGTATTCACTATCATTATCACTATCTTCCCTTTCACCATCTATTTGCTAGAGCGGGCACCAGTAATATCTCCATATGTCCTGTCTCATGCTAGTAGAACCCAAAGGCACCCGCTTGCTCCAGGAACATAAAGAGCCTCAAACCATTATATTAGGTCATGGGAATGACCTAATATAAATGTTACTGGTATTTGGCATATCAAATAATACACGAGCAGCTTGCCAGGCTTGCCGTGAGGGTGGCATACTCTTGTAGTCACCTCTAAATAAAGCATTTATTGATGAATCACGCAGCCACAAGCGGCCACGCGAGTCGGGCTGTGATAGTCTGGTATGCTGGGTGGAGTTGTGACGAAAGGGAAGTCCGGATGTGGAAAATGGCACCCCCCCATGGAGTAGGGGGTCGTCTGGGTTGTTGTGAGGCTCTGCTGGGGTGGCAGGCCAGGGCTAGAAACCGCCATGCCTCCCGGGTGCCTCATGAGCAGCTGGGCACAGGGAGAGCAAGTAGCAGCTCTGCCCCATGTCTGAGAGTCTCATTAAAGTATTATCATATCATATTTAGGCAGAGTATATGCTTTGCAATTAAGACCCTGGGTTTGCTTTTAGCATCTTAAATAAATAAGCAAATAAACACATAAGCATTATCCATTAACATTTTTAATGTTAAAACAGACTAATCAACACTATAATGGGAGTAAATAAAAATAAAAACTAGGAAGAGAGTTCATTTTAATATAAATGTATTTTTGAATTAATGAGCAGAACATGTGAAAAACTATGAAAATCAAAAAGAGGTAAACAAATAAATTGAAGCAGTACATGAACATGTACTGCACAGAAGACAAAGCACAAACACCCAATAAACATGTGAAGAGAAACATTATACTCTAGAATCTCTCACATACCAACTTTGGGTATTTCATTCTATTGTTTCATGGGGTTTACTTCTTTGTCTGGAGAAGTTCACATTCTCTCCTTAATTAATTTTTTTCTTTTATCCTCCCCCAAGATCTTTTATCCTTAACTACAGGTGCTATAGTTTTGGTGATGACTTGTGCCAATTCAGGAAACTGTCATTTTTTTCTAGGCATCTCTCACATACATAGGAGGTCTATGTGCTACCTCTGTTTTTCTTATTAATCTGTCTTGTACAAGAGAACTGGAGTGGGTGACAGTTAAGAGCCTCCAAAATTATCTTTTTTTAAATAGCTTTGGCCCTTTTGCCTCCTGTGCACTTCCATTTGGCATTCAACTTGTTTATTTCTGCAAAAACTTTGATGGGCATTTTGAGAATGATGATGTTGGAAGTTAAATAAATTTGAGGAACCATGGCATTGAAGAATAGACTTCCCCAAGATGTCTAAACATCAAGGGATATCTCTTTGACATGTGAATTAGTTAGTGTTGAGGTCAATCAAGGCTTTGCAGGCTCACAAGAAATCTATACTTTTAATTACCTAAAGTAATAAAATTAGGGGCATTATTTAGAATTAAAATTTCAACAGATAAACCTTACTATTGAAGAAACCTAGCCATATGGCAGGGCAAATATATAATTACAGTGTCTTATCTGACTGGATCCCACAGGACGTCAAAAGATCACGTGGCCACCCACCTACAAGATGGTCAGACTTCTTCATCAAGACCCTGAATGAATGGTTTGAGGCTTTTTGTATTCCTGAAGCAACCAGATGCTATTGGGCTACACTGGCATGTGATAGGGTAAAATGGAAATGTTACTGGCGCCCACTCGAGCAAATCTATGAATATTGGGATGTCAAGTGATCAATTGAAGTGATCAAGTCTTATCTGTGTCACAGAAGAATCACCCTTTCCGAGAGAAAAGAGATAAAGAACCTGCCATAGAGGCGGGCTAGAGGCGGGGAAGTGGATGGGGGAAACTGGTGGTGGGAAATGGGCACTGGTGGGGCAATGGGTGCTGGAACATTGTATGGCTGAAACCCAAACATGAACATCTTTGTAATTGTATATCTCACGGTGGTATAATAAAATATTGAAAATAGATAGATAGATAGGTAGATAGATAGATAGATAGATAGATAGATAGATAGATAGATAGATAGATAGATGATAGATAGATAGATAGATAGATAGATAGATAGATAGATAGATAGATAGATAGATAGATAGATAGATAGATAGATAGATAGATAGATAGATAGATAGATAGATAGATAGATAGATAGATAGATAGATAGATAGATAGATAGATAAAAAGATTATTAAAGAGGAAGAATCATCTATGATCATTTGTGACTATCAGAAATGGGTTTGCTATAATCAACCATTATAGAAAATCCAAATACAGAAAAATTTCCTACATCCTTCTCTCTGAAAAGTAGAAATTATATTATTAAATTTCCTACATATGTAAACATATAAGCATACTAACATCCAAGTTGATATTTAGCATTTCAGATATTCTTCTGTTGGTTCTAATTTTAAGACAGGATAACCACAGAAAAATATTGTTTCCTAAATCCCAGCAATCCATCAGTATATATACTCATAAAAATTCTAGCAATAATATATATATCAGTAAGTTAAAAGAAAAGGATCACCCTTTCATGTCATGTAAAATCCCTTCTGTCTTTTTGAGACCCCCATATACTTATTCCATTCCTTATCTCAGATACATATATCATACATGCACATATATACATACATACACATGCATATATATGTCTATAAATATATATATATACCTTCCATTCCTTATCTCAGGATATATATATATGTATGTGTGTACACACATATTTTACTTTCTTCACTGATGTTAGAATCCATGTTTATACAGATTCTCCATATGTTTGTAATTAAATTTGTTTTCCCCTACTAATGTGCATGAATTTAATTTGAGCAATTAAACAGCAGTCTGAGAATAACCCAGAAGCATAGGAGAAACTTATTATTCTTTTGACATTTAAAAGTACTATCTCATCAAATAGCGTGGGCTATTGCTCCATGTGCCTAGATTATCTTGTAGTACTTTTCTTATAGTGATTTAAAGAAAACTGCCACACAAGTCTTGCTTATCTAATAAGAATTTTTCACTGAATTTTCTTATTTTTCTGACTATGGTAATATTTTCTAAGTTTAATTTCTAACTTAGATTTCTAGGATAGGCAAGGGAATTGATAGTTATTGTTGCAGGACACCTAAAAGCCTAAAAGCCTCTGCATCTGCCCTGGATTTCCTCCTGCAAATCACTTCATAGATAAGAGGGTAGTTTAAATGTAGCAGTTTATATAACCATGTATTCTGTACTGGCTGGTATAAATATTCTCTCATGCTACCATAATCATCGTGGGACTAGCTAGATCTTACCAGCATATTTGCCTGGCCACGTTGGATCTCTGAGTAATTAGACCAGAGAGAAATGCTGTTTGCCTCCAAGCAAGCAAGCATGGCTCCCTGATAACTCAAAGCCAACTAAAATACAAAACTACCGCAAAGTAGACGAGACTCTTGTGAAGGCTTGGAGAAATATTTAACTGGCATTAGTATTAGTCTTTGGTACAGAGACATGCCATCTCAGAAACCCCCTTCTCTACCCTATAAGGGCAGATCTTGGCTCAAAACATTAGCATATAATAGGGCCTAGGTGAGGTGCTGGGAAAAATTGCCTAAGGGCATTTGACCCTTCCTGCTTCCCATAACAGTGGGAGGTCTGAGTTGTAGGGGTATAAAACCAGCCTGCTTCCTCTCTCTCTCTTTTTGGGCTCTCTTTATGAGCTTGCACTCTTCTTGGGAGTTTTGTCTTTGTCTCCTCTTTACAGGGCCTTAACACGTGGTGGCCGCCATCTTGGCCTACACGTGGCTGGGGTTCTAGCCGGGAATCCTAAGCACAGGGTTTTTCCTATTGTGGATTTGTATGCCTGAACCTGTGATAAGTAAAGCATTTTAAAACTGCATCGGATTCCTGAGTTTTCATCCATTCCCGCCGGCTTCGGAGGTAGGAGGGAACTTCGCTTCCCGGCACTGTTGGGGACCCCGTGGCGGCTTCCCGACAGTTATAATAATTTTATTGAGACAAAACTCATGTAGCACAAAATTCACTGAAGTAGAAATCTGATAAATTTTAGTAAAGAAAGAGTTAGGAAACAAACAAAAGTGAAGTGATGTTAACCATCACTAGTAACTGGTAAATTGCAACTTTAAGTGGTAAAATACATTTCTCATCCATCAAACAGGCAAAATTTATAAGAATTGATATGGAGTTGGTGAATACAAGGGGAGACAAGTACTATTCCATATGCTCTTGATAAGAGGGTAAATAGACAAAACATTAAATTGAATAGAAGTTCATCTTAGTTTTCAAAAAATTGAATGTCTATATTTTCTTCAATCCCAAAGTTCAATTTTTAGTGATCTACATTAGTACAATATTTACTCATATGTGCAGGAATCATGTCCAAGGGTATTGACAGAAGCTTGTTTGCCACTGGAAACTGTCTCAGAGAGGCAAACATAGAAATAATCTTTATTGCAGATATACTGTAAGGAAAAAAATGCAATACAACGAAATATGGTATGGATAACAAGAGAGGGAAGTCTGGATGTGGAAAATGGCGGGCCCCATGGAGTAGGGGAGGGTGGTCTGGCTTGTTGTGAGGTTCTGCTGGGGTGGCAGGCCAGGGCTAGAACCCGCCATGCCTCCCGGGCGTCTCACGAGCAGCTGGGCACAGGGAGAGCAAGTAGCAGCTCTGCCCCATGTCTGAGAGTCTCTGGTTCAGCATACCTGGGCCGGATTGAAAAAAAAAAACTGCTGTAGGGAGGCTGCACCAGACTCCACCCAGCAGACCAGACTATTAGAGCCCTGTTCGCGTGGATTTAGAGGTGACTACAACAGTATGCCACCCGCACGGCAAGCCTGGCAAGCTGCTCGTGTAGTAATGATATGCCAATTACCAGTAACATTTATATTTGGTCATTCCCGTGATCTAATATAATGGTTTGAGGCTCTTTATGTTCCTGGAGCAAGCGGATGCCTTTTGGGTTCTACTAGCATGAGACAGGGCATATGGAGATATTACTGGTGCCCGCTCTAGCAAACAGATGATTAACGGGAAGATCGTGATCGTGATGGTATGGATCTGCAGACTGGCCATTTAAGATGCACTGCTGAGTGCAGAAAGCAAGTTGATGGCAGACTTGTAACTACTTCTGGTTTGAAATTTACAAGAGTCTATAATAAATGAATTTATATTTATTGATTGATTGTTTTGTTTTTGGGAAGTGTGCAAGCATATTTAACCAACTTTGGAAGGACACATTCCAAAGCTGCCACAGGGTTTAATTTGGCACATAAAAAACCTGCAGGAGAATAATGATTAAGAAGATGACAGGAGAATGGTGATTAAGTTTCTCTCGAATCTTTACTTCTTTAAAGTAAGGTGAAGATACTACCAGGTCATTTGTGCAGTTCAACAATTTTTTTTTTCATTTTGGTACACCTGGCAATGCTCAGTGGTTACTCCTGGCTCTGCATGCAGGAATTACTCCTGGCGGTGCTCAGGGGACCATATAGGATGCCGGAGATCGAACCCTGGCTGGCATGGGTCGGCCGTGTGCAAGGCAACTGCCCTACCCGCTGGGCTATCGCTCCGGCCCCCTGGTTCAGCTATTTTAAGAAATCATCTTTTCAATAGTTGGATTAAAGTTAGTAGGAAAATCAACTAGTAATTATTTTTCATTTATTTATTTATGTTTTGAATTTGAATCATACCCAGCGATGCTCAGGGGTTATTCCTGACTCTGCACTTAGGAATTACTTGTGGTGGTGCTCTGGGAACCATATTGGGATGCCAGGGATTGAACACAGACCAGCTGTGTGCAAGGCAAATGCCCTTCCTGCTATATCTTTCTTATACCTTTTGAGTTTTTTCTGCAGTAAATCTTCATCTATTTTTAACAATCAGAAAAATGCAACAAAACAATTTTCATTCTGTCATTTTTTCCCTCCTGCTCACTGAGTCAAGCAGCAAATTGAAGCATGGGCCACGTGTGCTGTAGCCCAGGCCCAGGGGGCTCCTCTGCGTTGGCAGCAGGAAGGTGCTCTTGAGAGCCTCCCCACCACTGCTGCCGTGGTGGCTGCCAGCATCACCTTGGCTACGTGCAGAGACACTCTTGCCACTGCCTCTCAGGTGGAGAAAACTCCCTCCCCATCAGGTTGCAATGCTTATTAATATAAGATGAGCAGAGAAGCAAAGGAAAGAAATGAATACAGGAGGCCAGGCCTTCCAAAGAAACCTCTTTCCTTGGCATCAACACCAACCCCATGGCCTATCTCTCTGTTTAATCTGGCTCTTGAAATTTTTCTCTCTGGACTCATTGAGATTAGTTCCAGACAGCTGAGTCAAAGAACAGTTAGATGCAATGTCTTGTTCCGCTTCCTTTTGCATTAACATTTGTGTTCCAGGCATGTCGAGGGCCTTGCTTCTCGTCAGTCTCAATGTCAATTCCCCATGAAAGGTCATGCAATGACTTTTAATTCTCCTCCAAACAATCCTCCAATTTCCCACAAGGTGCTCAATAATTTTGGTTTGAGCATCTACACTCATCCCTATATGGTCTTTTTCTTTCTCAGAGGAAGTCCTCATGCCCACGACTGATCACAATAGGGGCTCCACTTGGCAAATCTTCGAAAACACCTAATCCAGTGGATATCTCTTTCTTGTCCCTGGCTTGAGTCTTCCACAGATCTAGCAGTCTTATTGGCTGTTTTATTTGGAGCATAGAGTTGGAGCTCATCTTTTCCCCACTTATTTCTTATGATTCCACCTAGCTATGAACATAGCACATTCCATATTAAATATGGCATGTGTCTGCTAGAATAGTAAATTATTTTTTTTTTTTCTACTCCTCTTTATCCTCCTCTTCTTCTTCCTTCTCCTCCTCTCCTCCTCCTCCTCCTTCATTCCCCTTCTTTCCTGGTTGGACACTGGCAGACCACATAGGTTGCTAGGGATTGAGTTCAAGTAAGGAATTGTTGTGCAAAGCAAGAGCCTTCCCACTGTACTATCTCTGTGGTACTAGGATAGCCAATTCTAAAGAACATTAAGTACAGTAGTGCTGCTATTAACAAACCTATAATAGTTAAAGACAAGAAACCTGTGATAGGAACATTTAAGCTACCATAACCAGTTTTTTTGTAAACTATTAATTAACTTGATCTGCAAATAAGAATATTGCATATGGTAATTTTATTTTGATAAAGAGGGTCTCTCAAGTGGTGATCAGGAGATCCAGGAGTAAATCCTAGGTCAACTGGGCAGCTGTTTAACATTAGGACTTGAGTATGTGGTGGTACATAGTGCTAGGTTTCACCAGGGTCACCCCATTGGTGCTTGAGATCCTCAAAGGCTATACCCAGCAATGCTCTAGAGACCATAGGATGTTGGGAATTGAATGTGGGTCATCCCAGTCGTCTTACAGGAACTACAGCCCCAAATCCTATCATAATAATATCAGCAGGTGGAAAGTTAAAGCAATGCTGACTTTGTTTCCTAAAATATAAAAACTATACAGGAGGGGACTGGAGCAATAGTATAGCGGGTAGGATATTTGCCTTACACAGGGGTTGACCTGGGTTTGACCCTAGCCTCCCATATGGTCCCCCAGCACCGCCAGGAGTGGTTCCTGAGTGCAGAGCCAGGAGTAACCCCTGAGCATCTCGGTGTGAACCAAAAGAGAGAGAGAGAGAGAGAGAGAGAGAGAAGAAAGGAAGGAAGGAAGGAAGGAAGGAAGGAAGGAAGGAAGGAAGGAAGGAAGGAAGGAAGGAAGGAAGGAAGGAAGGAAGGAAGGAAGGAAGGAAGGAAGGAAAGGAAGGAAGGAAGGAAGGAAGGAAGGAAGGAAGGAAGGAAGGAAGGAAGGAAGGAAGGAAGGAAGGAAGGAAGGAAGGAAGGAAGGAAGGAAGGAAGGAAGGAAGGAAGGAAGGAAGGAAGAAGGAAGGAAGGAAGGAAGGAAGGAAGGAAGGAAGGAAGGAAGGAAGGAAGGAAGGAAGGAAGGAAGGAAGGAAGGAAGGAAGGAAGAAAGAAAGAAAGAAAGAAAGAAAGAAAGAAAGAAAGAAAGAAAGAACAGCAGGAAGAGCCCAAGTGATATTTAGCCCTCATGCTTTTAAATTTTATCTGAAACAAGTTGACATTCGGGATTCCCAACATCTCTGCAAAACGCTTTTTTTTGTGAACACAGAAGAGTTACAGGGAATTTTACAGGAGAAAAAAAAATTCCTTTCCTTTTTTCTCTTTTTTTTCTGAAAAGGAAAACATTTTCATCTCACCCTCATTAATCATGGTTGGTAAAGTTTTTCATAATATTAGCCAAGAGAGTCTGAGCTAAATAAAGTAGAAAACCAAAGGCATTTGAAACGGTTTCCTGGCCAGGAAGATATTGCAACCATCTCAGGAAAGTTTCTGGCCCCAGGAAAAACAAACAAAATCTTGGCCTCATAGAATCTAGGCAATGCTTTTCACTTTTTTTCTCCCTCTGAAAGCTTAGAAGTGGAGTCACAGTTTATTTGTTGAATACAGTCTCCTTGTTTCTTGTAACCATAGAATCTGCTTTTAGTTGTGTGTGTGTGTGTGTGTGTGTGTGTGTGTGTTTACTGTCAGGCTGCTGCTGAGCCAATATTTATCATTTTAGAAATTTCCATGAGTCATAAAATAAACCTGCAACCTGCTGTACCTTTTATGGGTGCTTCTTACCGAGAGTTGTTTCAATTAGCAGGGAAAAAGCTGAATTCAGAGTCCAACAATCCACACTTATCAGGCCACAGACATGCTTTCTCGCACAGAGGATTCCTCTCTCTGGCATTTCAAAGCCAGAAGTGCCCTTCCTCATTCAGAGCCTGGCCCCTGACCAAGAGGTCGGCTCTGAGCTATTCCAGAAAGGAAGCTGGAGAGGTTTGGAGGGAGGAAGTGACTAACTGGCTCAAGGGGATGGGAGGGAAGTTTTCCACAGGAGGGAGACTATAAATGAGCAAGTAATTCTTCCACCTTCTGCATGGAAAATCTCTCCCGGGGACTCCCTTTAATGGCTGACTGAATTAATTGATCAAATGTTTTTAGAAGATCAGGAAAGCTTGTAAGATCTGATGTGTTTGCCTCTCATTCACCTAGAGTTGTTTCAATTAAGAGGGAAAATGCTGAATCCAGAAGCCCATGTGTAAAAAATATGTGATGCTAATGCTTTTTGCTGTCTTTGTGCCAAAAGGCTCACTGTCCCAGATGTGGATATAGTTGAGAGAACCTTGTTAGTCTGCAACCTGGACAAATATAGTAACATTGATTTTGCTCTAAAAACAGGCCTTGTGTCAAAAGCCCAAGGTCCAGAGTTCATAAATCAAAACTCAAAGACCTGCCGTTGGTATTACTAGAGCAGGATAGTCTACAAATTTGCAAATCCTGTATTAGATACTCAGAACCTTTTTAGAGATTCTACAGAGGTCAGAGAGAGCTAAGGGAGTTGATCTCACCAACACCTTCAATTTGAGGTGAGAACACGGAAACCAGAAGGGTAGTTGATAGTCACACAGTCAGTAAGACTTGAACAAGGGTTTCAAGTTCTTCCTTGGAAGACTGAAGTCTTCCTTGATGATAGAGATAATAGTCTTGGTGACAAAAGAGAAACGGTTAAACTAAAATGACCACTGTTCTAAGAGCTATTTCCTGCCACAGCTTTGTATCAGGCTGAGGCATCATTCAACAACCTTCCTTCCATCTGCAGAAGAGAAAACTGAGAAGCAAACCAGAGCACTTTCTTGGTATGGGCGGTAGGATACCTATATCCATCTAGGAATCTTGGTCCGTGGGATCAAAGTTTTGAATAGGAGCAGTTAATCTTTTCCTCCAGTCTCTGAGTGAGTCTTTAAACCGTCTTTCTTGAACATACTCTGTCCATCACACTCGTTTTTCTCCAGATGCCTTGCTTGTAACATTTGCCTGCTGTGATCTGCCTACCAGTAGGCTCCAGACAAATCCTAAGGGAACGTGGGCCAAGTTTATCTTGGCATAGATCTGTTTTCACTCGTGATCACCTTGTGGCCAGGCCTATGACTTATTCATCCTGGGGAGCTAATATGGTCACAGCTAGCACACACAGTTCACATCTGTTACATCTCACGGAAAGCACTGAGTGGCATTCCATTGTGAATGTAAGTAAGATACTCGTGTTGCCACCAAACAAAAAGCTTTATTTTAATTTTTAAAAATAACCTCCTCTTTTTCATACAAAAATATCCATGTTGGGGCTGAGGAGATAATACAGTTGATAAAGAGCTTGCCTCACACACCTGGGTTTGGTCCCCCCGGCATCGAATATGGAATCCTGAGCACTGCAAAAAGTGATCCCTGGGGCCGAGCGATAGCCCAGCGGGTAGGGCGTTTGCCTTGCACATGGTCGGCCCATACCGGCCCGGGTTCGATTCCTGGCATCACATATGGTCCCCCGAGCACTGCCAGGAGTAATTCCTGAGTGCAGAGCCAGGAGAAACCCCTGAGCATTGTCGGGTGTGACCCAAAAAGAAAAAAAAAGTGATCCCTGAGTCCCGCTGAATGTGGTCCCAAAAGAAACAAACAAAAAGTTCAGGTTTTAATAACAGATGATGGGATAATACAAACATCTTTTTGAAAGGCTATGCAATCTACATAACTGAGCTTCGGTGGGAAAAAGGATGAAGCAGGACCTCTGAGACCAGGCTGGAGAAAAGCTCATGCTGTGGTGGACGGTGCAGTGTTGGAAAATTGTATACATGAAAAAACCCCACCAAATGTCCTTTAATGCACTGCATTCCACGATGTGCAGGAAAGTTTGGCGGGAGAGAGAGATAGAGAGAAGAGAAAAAGACATACAGAACCCGCCAAGTAGTTGAGGTGTGGGAGGGGAGGGGAGGTGGGGACATTGGTGATGGGAGATGGGTTTGGGTGGAGGGATGGGTGTTGGAACACTGTAGAACCAAAACTCTACATGAGCATCTTGCAATTGTATGTCTAAAATGGTGTAATAAAATTTGGGGAAAAAACCCCACCATCAGCAGTATTATACATCTCAGTGTCCAAAATAAAATAATAAATTTAAAGGTCAGCCTAGAGCTGGAGAGATGACATTGGAGTTAAAACCTTACATAAGGCCAAGTCAGTGCGATTCCCAGCACCAAATTATCCATTCCAACTCCCCAAGGACCTGGAGGTCTTGGAGCCCACTTGGGTGACATGTGCAATCCCAAGCACTGCAGGGTTTGAGCTTTGCACTGAACTGACAGCCTGGTCTCTGTGGAGACCCCCAGAAAATGAAATTTCAGTTCTAAGGAAAGAAAGGCCAGGCTTAGGCTACATAGCCTTCTACCTGGCTAGCATATAAGACTAGCCATTTTTATAGGTAAGAGAGCTGAATATTATCCAAGTCTTATTTTCAGTCTAATAAAACTGAAAATGGTAGAATTATAAGTACACAATTCATACAGAGGTGATTATCCCATGCCTCCAGTAGCCCACCTTGAGCTCGTTAAATGGTCTGCACAGCACTACATGAGCCCATGTGCTGCCCTTCTTTTTGGGGAAATATGTTGCTTTTTGGGGTCACACCTGGCAATGCTCAGGGGTTTCTCCTGGCTCTGCACTCAGGCATTACTCCTGGAGGTGCTCGGGGACCATATGGGATGCCAGGGATCGAACCCAGGTAGGCCTCATGCAAGGCAAACGCCTACCTGCTGTGCTGTTGGTCTGGCCCCTCCCTTTATATTTTTATTAGAAACCATGACCTAAATTTGTAATACATCCGCTTCATCATACAATATTCCAACACCAGTCCATCACCAATGTCCCCAGGTTCTCTCCCCCCACCCCCTGCCTGCCCTCTTGGCAGTCATATAACAAATGAATTTCATATCATTGGGTCCAACAAATTTTAAATCAATGGCAAATAGAATTATCAAAAAATAAACCAATAAGTAAACTGATGGTGATTGATTGCTATGTGTTTTTAACCTATGTAAATAAAGAAATGGAAATAAGTTAATACAATATTGTATACTGCTTATTTTATTTCCTAAAGTTTTCAACTCTGGGGGCCAGAGTGATAGCCCAGTGGGTAGGGCGTTTGCCTTGCACGCAGCCAGCCTATGCCAGCCCGGGTTCGATCCCCAGCATCCCATATGGTCCCCTGAGCACTGCCAGGAGTAATTCCTGAGTGCAGAACCAGGAGAAACCCCTGAGCACTGCCGGGTGTGACCCAAAAAGCAATAAATAAATAAATAAATAAATAAATAAATAAATAAAGTTTTCAATTCTGGGATTGAAAGTATATTGCATTAAATTTTATTTTATACTTGAATCTTATTGCAATTGTCATATATTACCTGTCATAAATAAAGTTTTTTTAAAAAAGAAGCTGTACTGATATATTTTAAAGTTTTAATAAAATAGGCAAAACCTACAAATATAAAAAATTTAGTAAAAGTGAAGAGAATTAGGAAAGTTTAAATGGGGAAAATATGAATAGGCCTGTAATAATGCAAAATGTTTTACCCTAAGAAATGCATTGGTTTTATATAAAATAATATTATAGATACTGCTTAAGTGTCTACAATAGTAAGTAAAAGATTGTAGTAAAAGTTTTGTTTGTAAAAAATAACAGATCAGGCATAGAACACTCAATATAAATAAGACACTAATTCATTGTTGAAAATGTATAAAATTCCTGAGCAAGGTAGGAGTAAACACACCTCTCTTAATCTAGTAGGGGGAAACCGTACACACCATTAGTGACTGCCACACTCACTGCCACATGTCAGGAAGTTTTCCTGTCTTTTAAGGAGACCCTTATAATGCTTCTAGCAAAACTGGTTTCAAGGCTATGAATTCCTTGAGGCGCTGCCTATCCGTGAACCTCTGTATGTTCCTTCCTATCTAAATGATAACCTAGCTGAACAGAGGATTCTCGACGAGGCGTCCGTTTGTTTGGGCCTACACACTCTACCCCTCCATTCCCTTCGGCCTCATAATCTCACTTACTAGACCTACTTATGTACACGAAGGTTGTCCTTTGTGGTGCAAGCTCCTTTCAATGTTCTGTCTCTACCCCTGTATTTTGTCACTCTGAATATAATATGCCTTGGAGTTTTTCTAGCTTGGGTCTATTTTTGCTGGGACCCTTCAGCCTCTTGCCTCCTGGTGCCTAGAATCCTCAATTCGGGGAAATTCTTATTGATGATTTCTTTAATTATTGCTTCTTCTTCACATTTGCCTTCCTGTTCTTTGGGGACTCTGATGATTCTTACACTGTTCCCTCTGAACTCATTCCATACTTGGCTGTTTTTCACTTCTGCTGTTTCCTAGCTTTTTCCTCCCTTTTATCATTGAGTCCCTTGATCTATTGCTTGGATATTGTTTTTCTACTATTCAGAGCTTCTATTTTTTTCTTTTAAAAAATATATCACTGTATATTCATTTTGGTCATTTTGACTCATATTTTCTTGTGCTTTGCTGACTACCTGTGCCATAATTTCAAAGCTCATTAAACATCTTCATCATGGTATCACTGAAGTTATTGTCAAAGGATTTACTGAGTGTTATTTATTTACTAAATAACAACAACTTTGTTGTTATTTATGTCATCAGTAATATTGTTTTCACCCATTGAGCTTGGTGAGCTAAGTGTTTTCCACATTTCTTTTCAAGTGTTCTTGATGTGTTGGGGATGAATCTTTGTAGTTAGACACCCTGGAAGATGCTGAGGCATTAGGCTGGGTATTCCTCTTTTTCTTCTCTACCCATTTCCTCTGAAGGACAGGAAGTATGACTGTGAGCAGCACCTAATTTGTTGAGTAGATCCATTACTGATGTGGCTGTGCACTTCAGGAGCTATGGAATAGGGCCTCAGTATGGTGTAGGTCAGGGGTGGAAGCTGCTGGCACCTAGCCTGAAGGGAAGGACTCCATCTTCCCTTGGTGGTGATTTTGGTCCAGTGATGTCAGCCTCACCTGTGTTAGCAGTCATTCACTGCATTCATTTATTCATTCATTCATTCATTCATTCATTCAGGGGTTTGGTGTAACACTCAGAGATGCTCAGGGGTTACTTCCTGGCTCTGTACTTAGAAATTACCACTGGCAGTGCTTGAGGGACCATATGGGATGGCAGGGATTGAACTGGTGTCAGCCGTGCCCAGGGCAAGCATACTCCCCACCGTGCAATCTCTCTGGCCCTATGCTGCCCTTTGAACTGCCCGCCCACCCAGTTTACCAACAGGTCTTCTGCTTTTCGAAGACATGAAGCTCCTTCCCTCGACTTGGGGTGCTCTCTGTTCCTATCTTCAGACTAGGTGCTTCTTGGCATTTACATCCCAGCATCAATCCCACTTCTTCAGAGAAGACTTCTTGGAGCACTGGTTTACCTGTGCCTTCCTTTATTTGAAAAGATGGCAATCTCAGTTGATTAGGTGTTAGTCCCAAAGTTTTTACATCTGATGTAATTTGTTTTAAAAATAGGTCTTGTTTTTCAGTTTTATCTGAGGTTCTATGTGAAGAGTGATCACTGTCACTGTCTTCCCGTTCATCGTCGATTTGCTCGGGCGGGCACCAGTAACATCTCCCTATGACCTGTCTCATGCAAGTAGAGCCCAAGGGCACCTGCTTGCTCCAGAAACATAAAGAGCCTCAAACTATTCCATCAGGTAATGGGAGTGAGGTCTATAATTGTTACTGGTATCTGGCATATCATATACAACACGGGTAGCTTGCCAGGCTCTGCCGTGCAGGTAGCATACTCTTGTAGTCATCTTCATGAAGAGTGATAAATTGTTTTATTAATAAAACATAATTTGGAAAATAAAAGAAATTACTTCCTGGGTTGCAGAGATAATGTATTGGGCAAGGTTCTTGCCTTGCAAGCATTTGACTGGTTGGGACCCCGGTATCTTATATGGTGCCTACAAGCCACCAAAAGCACAAACTCCTCCCCTGTGATGTCCCTTCCCTGCTCCCAGTATTCTCAGTCACATATATCCAGTTTTAGTATCAACAAAGTAGTTATTGCTCCACAATTCATTTTCCATTTGGCTGTTTAGTGTCGTCCCATAGCTGACCAGAATTCAAACTTCAGCTGTCTGTGTTATTGATCTGAACATAGTTGACACACCACAGACAAATGCTGAAATAATGAATTCAACTTTTTTAATACAGTATAGTGATGAATTTCACTATCCCGGGATTCTCTTACAGAGATCTTGCTACTTCCTGTCTATACTCCATTCCTCTTCCTAAGCTCCTCCCAGTCTTTTTTTAAGTATTTTATTATACCACCGTGAGATATACAAATAAAAAGATATACAATTAAAAAGTTCATGTTTGGGTTTTGGTCATACAGTGTTCCAGCACCCGTCCCTCCACCAGTGCCCATCTCCCACCACCAACATCCCCGGTTCCCTCCCCCTTCCCCAGCCCACCTCCATGGCAGGTTCTTTATTTCTTTCCCTTTCTCTCTCTTTCTCTTTTCCTTCCCTTCCAGACTATGAATCACAGAACATACATCAAAAGGTTGTCATGTGTATCCTTTTGCCTCCATTTAATGCTCAGTTCCAGGCTGGCATTAGCACCCTCGACAATCATTAGCACCCTGTTCCACCCTCTGTCCCACCCAACCTCTGACTCCCACACGTTTGTGACAATTTCCACCCTTGACAAGACCTCCCGATATATGCTTCACCTGACCTTGGATATTGGCATCACAACATGTACATATATATTTATGCCATGCAAATAAATGCAGTCATTCTGTATCTGTCTCTCTCCTTCTGGCTAATTTCACTCAACATAATCCTCTCCATGTCCATCCATCCACAGGCAAATTTCACAACTTCATCCTTCCCAACAGCTGCATAGTATTCCACCGTGCAGATGCACCAAAGCCTCTCCATCCAGTCACCGATCTTCAGGCACCCTGGTTGCCTCCAGATTCCGGCCATTGTGAACAATACTGCCACGAACACAAAAGCAGGGATGGTGCCTCCGCCCGCGTATTCCTGGTTCCCCAGAGTAGATTCCCAGGAGCAGCACGGCTGGGTCAAATTCCTCCCAGTCTTTATGTCACTTCATCCTTTAATTTATATGAATTAATTCCTTGATTTCATCTTCTCACAGTCCTCATATTCTAAATATATCCACTTAGTTTTTCTAGTCCACTCGCTGGATCTTTTAGTTTAAGAAAAATATTAATACTCCTAATGTCTCCTGTTTCCCCATAACTGCTTGTTCTTGGCTTTTGTTTCCAAATATATTTCCTTATCATTGTGTTCATTTTGTTTACTATTTATTTTATTTGGGGGCCATACCCAGTGATGCCCAGAGTTTGCTTCTGGTTGCACTTGTGGAACTATTTGGACCAAATCCTGGCCTCATGCAAAGCATGTGGTCTAGCACATTAAGCTATCTCTCAGGCCCTACTGTGCTCATTTACATTTCTTTAGTTTTATTATTTTTTTATTTTTTGCTTTTTGGGTCACACCCGCGATGCTCAGGGGTTACTCCTGGCTCTGCACTCAGGAATTACTCCTGGCGGTGCTCAGGGGACCATATGGGATGCCGGGATCGAACCCGGGCAGGCATAGGCCGGCTGCGTGCAAGGCAAACGCCCTACCCGCTGGGCTATCGTTCCGGCCCCAAATTTCTTTAGTTTTATTGTGAAGGATTTGGACCATACCCAACTGTGCTCAGGATTTACTCTTAGCTCTGTGTTCATGGATCACTCCTGATGATGCTCAGGGGATAATAAAGTGCCAGGAATTAAACTGGTCACATGCAGGACAAGCGCCGTAACCCTGTACTACTTCAGCCCTCATTTCAATTTCGTGTCCCACCTCTCAGCTTAATCTGCCTGCTCTCTTTGGATTCCTCCTATGTCTCTCCATCTCACCATCTCACCTATGGATTCACATAAGTTATTAGATTTCCAACTGCTGGCTTCACACACACAAAATACACCAGATAGGGGAATGCCACAGTTTTGAGAATCTCTAGGGAGACAGTTAGGGGTGCATAAAACTGAGGAACATCTGATATTGCCATCTGGGCTTAAGTCCCTGCACCTTAACAAGGGGTCCACATTCTTTATAAGTGAGTTCCTCATGCCATCTTTACTCCAGGATACAATTATTTTGTTTTTCAGTAGCAGAAGTGAGAATGTGGGGTGACAGAAAATTCTGGCAGGGAATGGCTTCCCATATTTCAGCAAGACAGAACTTCCTTTACATCCCTGGGCTGCTGCTTGGGTGGCCCCTTGATGGTCAGGGTGTTTCTCCTGCTCTGAGTAGCTGTTGAGAGGGAGAGGTCAGCAAAGAATAATGGGAGGGGGGTGGGAAAATGGGTTCCAGCTAGAGAACTTATCACTACCATGGTCTGTTATTTTAAGATGTGTATCTTTCCTTTATCTCCTACTTTCCTCCATACTTACTTTGTTTAAAAAAAAAGTCTTCTTATGGGAAACTGGCTCCATTACTGGCCAGCTTCATTACTGCTTCTAGGGCCAGCAAACACGTGGGTTGCTGTGGGCACGCTGGTTGGACTTGGAGTGGGGATTGAGGACCCTCCTTTCATCTCCAACCTCCAATGACCTAGTGGGCGTGCCTATGAGCTTCACAATAGTCATCTACAAGCGACCAGGTACGAGGACTCATCAGTAACCCGGGAGAATGAAAAGACGCACCACTGTACAGCTCCTGCCTGTGGAGAGCTGCCCAGGGAGTAAAGGGAGGGGAAACTAGTTCCTTCACAGGCCAGTTTCATCATTGCTTGTAGGACCAGCAAACTCGCAGGTGCCATGAGCACACACACCAGCCAGGCTTAGAGCGAGGGATTAAGGCTCCTCCTCTCATTCCCTACCCCAATGACCCAGTGGGTGTGACTACAAGCTGCACAGATGCCATTCACAACCAACCATGAACCAGGGCTGATCAGTAACTCCAGGAAGAATGAGCAGAGACACAATTACTACAGCTTCTTCCTGTGGCGGCTGCGAAGTGGCAGCACGACATGTTAACAAGACCACCAGGTGAGGGTCAGGTCTCTGCCAGGACCTTTCCCATGATCGATGTGATTGCTATGGGAGCTGGTGTGGGGTAGGGAATGGGCCAGGGGCAGTAGCATTTGGGGGCAGGAGGGGCTCACTGGCGGTGGGACTGGTGGTGAACAATGAATGCTTGTGACATCTGTACTGTGAAGAAACCTGTAAACCACAGTGTTTTAAGAATAATAATAATAATAATAATAATAATAATAATAATAATAATAATAATCACTGTATCACTGTCTTCCCGTTCATCATCGATTTGCTCGAGCGGGCACCAGTAACATCTCCATATGTCCTGTCTCATGCAAGTAGAGCCCAAGGGCACCTGCTTGCTCCAGAAACATAAAGAGCCTCAAACCATTCCATCAGGTCATGGGAATGAGGTCTGTAATTGTTACTGGTATCTGGCATATCAAATACGACACGGGTAGCTTGCCAGGCTCTGCCGTGCGGGTAGCATACTCTTGTAGTCATAAATACATAAATAAATAAAGTTTAGAACCAAATCTAAGATCTACTTGAAATGTTAATCAGGGATTCACACAAAACACCTTCCTTGTCAGCTGGAGATGGCTCAAGGTCTGAAATACACGCCTGCATTCCCAAAGCCCTGACTTCCACCCCGGGTCAACAGCACACTGCAAGCTCTCCCAGCATGACTTGAAGTGTAATAATAAAAAGGTCCTCTTGTTTTTTCTAAAATTAAATCACTTTTGTTTGGGGGGTTGGGGTTACACTCGGTGCTCAGGGGCTGCTGGTGGTTCACTGTTCAGGGGACCATACGGGATGCCAGGGATCAAACAGGGGTCTGCTATATGCAGGGCAAGTGGCCAGAATCCTTCTATTATCTCTCTGGTTCCTAAAGCAAAACCTTTTAAGCTCTAAAAGAAGCCCTCTGATTTTCATGTGAGAATTTGCTGCACAGTTTCTTTCTTTTCTTGGGTGGAGAGGACATACTCATTGACACCCAGGGGTAACTCCTGGCTCTGCACTCAGGAATCGCTCCTGGTAGGACAGGTGCAGAAGACCATATGGGATGCCAAAGACTGAGACTGGGTTGGCCGAGTACAAGGCAAGTGGTCTACTAGCTGTACTATTGCTCCAGCCCCAAGGCACCCATTATGAAACCCGAATACTCTTTCATTTGTATGCTCTCTTAAAGGAATGAGTTAACCAGACCTTCAATTCCTAACCTGTTATTTGAGCCTAAACAACATGAAATAACTCCATCACACTCTAGCCATCCAGTTCCAAATAAGGAGAAAAACAAGCCTGAGAAACACATGTGATGTTCATTCTGGATCAGGAAAAGACTGTGACAATATCACAGGACAACAGAACTTCACTCCCTTGACCAATACCTCACCTCAACACCACTAAAGATCTATTTGCTACAGTTCCTTTTAACTGAGTACAACACGTCTAGAAATCAAGAAAGCAACCGCAAACATACCAAAGGCAACAAAACAACAAGTCTCATAAAGTTTCTATGATGAATTTACAGTGACTGAACATTACTGAGGAAAGACTCTCTGGCTAGAGAATATATCAAAATATCATTTACAAACATTTTAGATATGTAAAATCCTCAAAATTACAATGTGAGAACAAATTTTAAGAAAAACAAAACAGAAAAATCTAATAATGGACCAATCCTAAAAGGTGTAATAAGCATAATGAAAATATTAGCAGCAGCAAAGAAAATGAGAACATTTAAAACAACAGCGATGAAAATTTTCTCAAATCACTGTCAGATACCATTCATAAAATCAGAAATCTCGGAGAACAGAAATCAGTAAGAATAACAATAATAGATTAGACAACTCAATATGTTGTTTGTAAATTACAGAAAATAAAGGTGTGGGCAAAGTTCTGAAAGAAATGAGAGGAAATCATGTCTCTAGAGGAACAAAAGTAATAATTACACCTGACTTTTCCATAGAAACCATGCAAGCAAGAGGAAACTGAAGGAAAATCATTCAAGTACTGAGATAGGAAGTATATTCTTCTCCCTTGAACTTTTTATGCAGAGGAGGTAGGCACATTTAGTGATACTCAGTGTTTACTCCTGTGTTGGGCTGTGTGGGTTCAAAAAACAATATTGGGGTCCATTAGGTTCCCTGGTCATGCTCAGGGGCTGACAACTGATGAACAAAAGGCCGAGTCCAGTATAGATAATCCAAAAGCCTTTTACTTCTACCAACTTCATTCCACACCAACAGTTAAGCACACTCTGCCACCACCACACCAGCCAACAGACTCACACAGACCAAGAGCTGTCGACCAGATGCCTGACCATATGCACTGACCAAGAGCTCACCTCCACAGGTGGGTGCCTCCTGACTAGCTGTTTTTTATGCCAACCTGCCAGAATCAAAACAAACTGACTCCCCTGGGGGGCAGAGCCAACAACCAAAGTTCAAAACCAGCTTTTAGGTACAAATCCCCAGGGAGCCACACCTCTGGCTTAATCCTAAAAGATGCTCATGTATAGCATTTCTCCCCTTCTCTAAATCCAGTTTCTTATGTAGCCACCTAGAGAAGGGCTAGCAATTATATAGATAAAATTATGTTCCCCAGACTAGATTGATATCTCCATCCCTCACAAGGTCCTTTTGTCTGGTCTACCCTGTTCCAGGGTAATTTCCTAAAGTGCTCTTGCTCTCCTTCAAAGCCTTTCACACTGTGAGGTCATATAGGCTTGTCTTAGGTGAGACACGCTATTGTGATCTTCCCTTTAATCTTTGTGAGAGTGGGATTTCCTAAAGGTTGTCTCATTTTGTAGCCAGGGTGGCTCTCTTCCTGGTACCATCCAGTCCCTTATAGAGGACCTGGGGGATGTGAGGAATTAGATCCAATCTAGATGGTATTAGGGCTCATAGTTAGAAACCCAAAGCATTAAGATCCTTCGTGAACTCTATTATGGATTCACCACCAGGATCTCACCATTCTACAAGTGATCATTGATGTTAAAAGAGGGGTTCGGCAGGGTGATACCATTTCACCAAAACTCTTCAGTGCCACCCTTGAGAACATCATACGACAATTAGAATGGGAAGGAATGGGAGCGAAGATAGACGGTCGGCAACTACACCACCTCCGCCGCCCGATGACATCATTCTAATAACACCAAACATTAGCCAAGTGGCACAAATGCTGGTTGACTTCGACCAAGAATGTGGAAAGATAGGTCTATAGCTGAATCTCAACAAAACTATGTTCATGAAAAATAGTTCCAGAGGCCCCATTCACTCTCAATGGAACAAACAATTCTGAATGCAACAATCATGTGTACCTTGGTTGAGAAGTCAACATGATGAACAACCTAAAACCTGAGCTGCACAGGAAGAAGAGAGCAGCATGGAATGCCTTCAAAAGCATCGAAGAAATAGCTAAAAAGCCTCCAGCTCCAGGCACATCTCTTCGACTCCACCGTTCTCCCTGCGTTAACATATGCCTCAGAGACCTGGGCTCTATGGAAGCAGGATGAGAACGCTATTCGGATCTCCCAAAGAGGAATCAAAAGAGCTATGCTTGGAATATCACGCCTCACTCAAGTGAGAGAAGGAATCCGGAGTTCCGACCTCTGTCGCTGTTCCAGAGTCAGGGACGCTGTCTCATTTGCTAAGGCATTGAAAATCAGATGGGCTGGACATGTAATGCAATTTGTTTATTTATTTTTTTTTGCTTTTTTGGGTCACACCCAGCGATGCTCAGGGGTTACTCCTGGCTCTGCACCCAGGAGTTACTCCTGGCGGTGCTCGGGGACCATATGGGATGCCGGGATCGAACCCGGGCCGGCATGGGCCGGCTGCATGCAAGGCAAACGCCCTACCCGCTGGGCTATCGCTCCGGCCCCATGGACATGTAATGCAATTTGGAGATGACTGTTGGACTAGAGCTATTATGGACTGGATCCCATGGGACATCAAAAGATCACGTGGCCGCCCACCTACAAGATGGTCAGACTTCTTCGTCAAGACCCTGAAGGAATAGCTTTAGGCTCTTCATATTCCTGAAGCAAGCAGATGCCATTGGGCTACACTGGCACGTGACAGGGTCAAATGGAAATGTTACTGGCGTCTGCTCAAGGAAATCGATGAACAATGGGTGTCTAGTGATCTAGTTAGAAAATACGACTGTAAGGATGTCCAGTGCCCATACACAAGTGTATGGGCACTGACTCACAAGTGCCCATACACTTGTGTTTACACAAGAAGGAAATCTCTTTGGCCTAAGCATATGCAAATGACTCGTGGGAAGGAGAGCAATGCTAAAAATCCAGAGCTAATAGGTGTGGTTAAACAGGTTATCCAAGTATCTTGGTTCTGACTTGAGGGAACCACTCATGTGGCAGGGGAGGGGTGTGCTCATGGGACCATATGTGCTGCAGAGGATGAGACCTGGGTCTACTGTGAACAAGCAAATGTCTACGGGCTGTACTACCACCTCAGTCCCTTCACCTTGAATTCTGTAACCTGCAAAATTATCCCGATGAGATTAAGGAAAAGTAGACTTGCTCAGAGAAACAAGTCTAGAGAACTGCCAAAGACCCGCCTTGCAAGAAATGTTTAAAGTGGTTCTCTTGAGAGAAAGAAAATAATACAGACTGGTATATAGGATTCCTGGTTCCTCCTCAGATTTCCAATACCAAATGCAAGCCTGAGTTACCTATGCTTCTGATCGACCAGAAGCAGATCAGAAATTCCCATGACACCTCCTCTGAGGTTAATTTGCTAGAATGGTTTGTAGAACTCTAGAAACCCACCTATTCATGAGAGCAGGACTTTTTTCAACCTTTTCCACTCATGACCCTTTTTTGTCCAAGATATTTTTTACATGACCTCCCCCCCCATCCAGGTCTATAGATATATTAAATATGCATACAGATAAAAATGTAAGTAGTAAAGCGTAAGATTTATTTTAAAACAAACTTTTCCAATTTTTCACAACCCCCCATACTGTTATGTGACCCCATCATAGGTCTTAACCCACAGTTTGAGAAGCCTAGGAATAGATCACCAATTTCATGTAAAAGATAACAGGGCAAGGTTTCTGGTCTATTGGCACCACAGTTTGACACAGTAGCATATGCAAGAGCTCTGTTCATCAACATGGAGGTCTCCTTTGATAGCCTGTTTTGTTCTTGAATGGAGGGTTCAGATGTATGATTGATTAAGTCACTGGCACTGGCAACTCAATACCACCCGCAGACATGTTCCTTCTCCCTGGAAATGAGAGAGATTGGATCTTCCATTTTTTTGTTCACCTTGGTCTTCCCTGGAAATCATTCCTCACCTTTCAAAGTTACCTTTATTAACAGAAACTCATTAAGAAAATCAAGTCACATGTTTTTTTTTTTTACTGTTCTGTAGCTTTCTCAGGAACTGGGAATAAGAGATGAAATATTATGATGAAAGATGCTGGCTGGAGAGAGAGCAAGCTCAATGGGCTGAGCATGCACTGGGCATACAGGAAGCCTGGGTTCCATCCTCAGCACAGCACTTCTAGGAACAGCTTCTGTGCACTGTGACAGGGGTAGCCTTCAACCAATGGTTGGTGTTTCCAAAGAACAACAATAAGAAAAATGTTTCCATGGGGCCAGAGAGATAGTATAGGGGGGCAAGGTACTTGCCTTGCATGCAGTTCACCTGGGTTTGTTCCCTGGTCCCACATACGGTCAGTCTCCTTAGTTCCACAAGAAGTAGTCGCTGAGCAGAGCCAAAAGTAGGCTTTCAGTATTGCCAGGTTGTGGCCCCAAAACCAAAAATCAGAAAGAGGGGCCAGAGCGATAGTCCAGGGGTAGGGAATTTGTCTTGCATACAGCCAACCCGGGTTCGATCTCTGGCATCCCATATGGTCCCCCAAGCACTGCCAGGAGTAATTCCTGAGTGCAGAGCCAGTAGTAACCCCTGAGCATTGCCGGGTGTGACCCAAAAAGAAAAAAAACAAAAAACAGAAATAAAATAGAGAGGAGAAGAGAAAGGAAAAGAGAAGAGAAAGGAAAGGAAATAAATGAAAGTAAAAAAGAAAAGATGCTTTCATAGTTCTTATCATTTGGGAAATTCCAAGAGTTTGAGGAGTTTTGACCTGGCCGCTGAAGATGAAGACTAAATAAATATGAGAAATATCTGGATGACCAAATACAAATATTTCTTTTTTTTAAATTGACTCACTGTGAGAAAGTTACAAAGCTGTTCTGATTGGGTTTCAGTCATACAATGTTCCAACGCCCATCAACGTTCCCAGTTTCCCTACCATTCCCCTTCCCAGCCTTCCTCTATGACAAGCAAATTTTATTCATTTTCTCTTTCTTTCTCTCTCTCTTTATCTCTCTCTCCCCTCCCCCTTTAGGGCATTATGGTTTGCAATACAGGTACTGAGAGGTTATTATGTTTGTCGTTTGTCCCTTTACCTACCTCAGCACACAGTTCTTATCCAGTGATCATTTCATTGTCATTGTGCCTTCTCTTTCTTAACAGCCTCTCCCAGCACTTGAGGCAAGCTTCCAACCATGTACCAATCCTCCTGACCCTTGTTTCTATTGTCCTTGGGTATTAGTCTCATACTGTGTACAAACATTTCTTATAAATCAAATATGAAGTAAAAAAATTTGGATCTAAATAAAGTAAAAATATCAAAGAGTAAGTGAAATCAAAGTACAACTTTTTTCTTTTTCGTAATTGACCTAATAAGTCTATTCAACCTACTGTAACAATATACAATTACACATTGAACTTTGCTTATATTGCTTCTAAGTGAAATGGATGACAGCAATAATACAAAGGGATGGGAGGACAGACTTGCGATTATTGTTACTAAAAGGCTAAAGGCAACAGAACCTGACAACTGGTCTACAGAACTGAGCTAACTACGTGAGGGAGATGCCACGGGGAGGTAGTCCAAGGGCAGACATTGAGACAATGGTGGAGGGAATCGGACTCTCTTCGGAGGGTGTGGGGTGAGACATTATCTGCACGAAACCCTTTAACAGATGTATAAATCTTGGTGACTAACATACATTTTGTAAAGACTTGTTAGAAGTTATATTTTTTTGTGATGTGACACAGTATTATTTCAAAGAGTCCTTAAAATAGTAATGAACGTATTTTGGAAACTCTAGAGCGACTTCTAAATAAAAAGTAAGCAGGCCAGAGAGATGGTATGGCAGGCAGGGTGCTTGGCTCACCCTTTGCTTTGTCTTGAGGCTGACTTGGGTTTGATCCTTGGCATCCCATATGGTCTCCCTGAGCACCGCTAGGAGTAATTTCTGAATACAGAGCCAGGAGTAACTGATGTGTATTGCTAAGTATGGCCCCAAAACAACAACAACAACAACAACAACATCAAAAAGAATAAGAAGCACTTGCCAGAGGCCGCTGGAATCAAAGAAGACGTGGATGAGTTTTTACTGGACACAATTATCCAGATGATCCATCAAGGAGAGGTGTCAGGCCACACTCAAGACCACTTGATCTGCCTGGACACTTGTCCCTGCTGGGCTGCAGCCTAGGAGACAGGGAGTCGGGAACTTGAGTCAGGATGAGATTAGTATTTTTTGGGATATCCTCAATCCAAATACCAGGTTCTTTGCCTTCCTGGGAGAAGGGATTGAAGGATGAGGATGAGTAGAAAGCAATAAGATTCAAACTCTTGACTGAGGGTACGGGATGGGGGACTATCAGGAGAAAACTAGGCCTGCTGGATTAAGGGGTATTTTATAGGGGCAGTTAACTAAGACACACTTATTTACAGAGCTGGGCTAGTGTAGTATGATTTGGGCAGTGTTGGAGCCCTGAAGGTGTATTGGGTGTAGGCTCTTATTCGTGTCATCAGGCAGCTAGGAGGCAGGTGAATTAATAATATTTCAGCCTTAATAAAGGGGTGAAGTCAGGGTCAGGGGTTTCTGTTTAGTATGCATCAGCTACTGGTTGGGACCAGTTCTTCTGGGTTTCTTTGTTATCAGAAGTTGGTAACCACAAAAAATGTTGGTTTCCATCTCAGTAATTTCGTACAGCACCTCTCCTACCTCAGAAGTATGACAGGCTAAGGAAATAAAGCTAGTGGAATTTCATAAAATGCTCAGTTAAAACCACAGCAGACAGAAAAGGAAGACAGAAATAGGAACAAATAGTAAGTACAAAATTAGAAACCAGTAATAAAATTTGAAGGCACTAATCTTGTCATAGCAAGATTATCAAAGATCAAATCAAAGATAAAAAAGTATACCAATTAAATATTTTCAGAAGGTTAGCTTGACCAAGTGGAGGTGGGGAGGGACAGTTGGGACAGAGAAGGGACCACTATGACAATGATAGTTGGAAATGACCACTCTGGACGAGAACAGAGTGACGCTGGAAGTAGGTAAAGGGACAAACATGATAACCTTTCAGTACCTGTGCTGAAACCACAATGCCCAAACTGGGGGGAGTGGAGGAGGGAAAGAGAGACATAGAGAAAAAGAGAGCGCACAAATGTGAAAAATAACTAAAAGCATCAGGTTTGAACCCTGGCACTACACATGGTCCTCCAAACACCTCCTGAAGAAATCTTTGAGCACAGAACCAAGGAGCACTGCCAGGTGTGGCCCCAAACCAACCAACCAATCAATCAACCAACCAAAGGACCAAACAAGCAAACAACAATGCTTGTTTCTGGGTCTGAGAGATAGTATGGGAGCTAAGGCATTTGCTCTGCACATAGCTGACTGGGATTCAATCCCCTGTATCCCAAGTCCACTAGGAATAATCCCTGAACACAGAGCCAGGAGTAAGCCCTGAGCACAGCTGGAAGTGGACCCAAACCTCAAATACATAATAAATACATAAATATTGTGTAAAGGGGCTTGGAGAGATAGTACAGCAAGTAGAATGCTTACCTTGCACACGACCAGCTTGTGTTCATTCCCCAGCATCCCCAGGGTGCTCTGAGCCCCTCCAGGAGTGGTCCCTGAGCGCAGAGCAATGAGTAAACCCTAAGCAAAAGTGCATGTGGCGGGGCTGGAGCGATAGCCCAGCGGGTAGGGCGTTTGCCTTGCATGCGGCCTGCCTGCACTGGCCCGGGTTCAATCCCGGCATCCCATATGGTCCCCAAGCACCGCCAGGAGTAATTTCTGAGTGCAAAGCCAGGAGTAACCCCCTGAGCATCGCCGAGTGTGACCCAAAAAAGCAAAAAAAAAAAAAGTGCATGTGGCTCAAACACACATACACACACAACACAAAAATAAATGGATCACTCATGGTGCTTATGTTTGCCTGCTACTAAATTATTTACTCCTATCTTGCTAAGGATTTTATACTTTTATTCAGTTCTGATTAATGAATTTTGAATGAAAGCAATGAAAAGGAATCATTTCTATTGAATGCTGTTTATTCAGGTAATTTTTAATTCTCTTCACTCTTATTGTATCATTTATAGGATTTGCCTGTTTCTTGTAAAATTTAAAAAGCACATAATTCATACCATTAAATTCTAAAATTTATATGCCTGTAAAATAAGAAAAACATAATTTATGAAAAAAATTAATCAATTTACCATTTGTTTACAATTTTGTGAAACTTTAGATTAACTTTATCTGTGTGTATGTATCATACCACCACACAAAGTAAAACATATACCATGTGAATACTAAGCAAAAAGAAACAGAAGAAGCTAGACTGATTTCACACTGAGATTTCTAAATAAGGGAAAGTGTTTTAATGAAAGCTGTGTCTGATTCATCCTCTAAAATTCTTGTGGTTAATGTGCTTGCCTTACATGTAAACCCCAGTTCCATCCCCTGTACCACATGTGGGCCCCTGAGCCCTGAGCACCTCCAGGAATGACCCAACATAGAAATGACCCCCATAGCCTGGTATGGACCAAAAATCGAGAAGTGTAAGCCCTCGATCTCACTCCTTTAAGAAATAAAACTTAAGAGACAAGAGAAATAGTACAGCAAGCAGGGCACTTCTCATGTACAAGGTCAGCCCAGGTTTGAGTCCATCACTGATTCCCTGAATCCTGCTCAGGAGTGATCCTTGAGCACAGAGCTAAGAGCACACCCCGAGAACCACCAGCTATGGCCCCCAAACAAGCAAATAAACAGAACTTAACATTTAAAAAACATCGTTTCTGAATGTGCTTTCAATTTTCCTTTGCTTTTTGGGTCGCACCCGTGATGCTCAGGGTTTCTCCTTGCTCTGCACTCAAGAATTATTCCCGGTGGTGCTCAGGGGACCATATGGGATGCCAGGATCAAACCCAGGTTGGCCACATGCAAGGTAAATGCCCTATCTGCTGTGCTATTGCTCTGACCCACTGTCAGTTTTACTTGAAGCATGCTTGCTTTACCAAACTTGGGCTTGGGTTTTGATTAACATTAACTAGCAAGAGTGAAGCAATGACGTTTTAGACTATATACGGAGATTCTGATATTGCTGCCACAGGAACTGGCTCGAGAGTTGGCGATATTCATTCATAAGTTATGAATATCGGGGATTTCATTTAGGTAAAACTAAATTTTGACCTTCATTATACACTGTTCTCACCATAACAGATAGGGTTGGAATTATGTGTAAATATACAGATGTTGCAAAGATGTTTTTGAAAGAAAGTATTTTGGTCACTTCACTTGATCACTTGACATCCCATTGTTCATCGATTTCCTTGAGCGGGTGCCAGTAACATTTCCATTTGCCTCTATCACGTGTCAGTGTAGCCCAATGGCATCTGCTTGCTTCAGGAATACAAAGAACCTCAAACCGTTCCTTCAGGACCTCGACGAAGAAGTCTGACCATCTTGTAGGTGGGCAGCCACGTGATCTTTTGATGTCCAGTGGGATCCAGTCAGTAACAGCTCTAGTCCAGCGGCCGTCTACAAATCGCATTACATGTCCAGCTCATCTGATTTTCAATGCCTTGGCAAACAAGACAGCATCCCTGACTCAGGAACGTCGACAGAGGTCGAACTCCAGATTCCTTTTCTCACTTGAGGCGTGATATTCCAAGCATAGCTCGGAAATTTTGGTAAAATTCCAAAAGTATTTTGGTGAAATTGACATTTTGGTATGTGGAGAAAATTCTTACCTCACTTCCATCTGACACACTTGGTACCAGTATCACATTATTTCCCTAGCACAAGTAGGACCTGAACACAGAGCTGGGAGTATCCCCAAGAAAATCTGGGTGTGGTTAAGCCAAACAAAAAGAAAATTACACATAAATGCACCCCCTGAACACCCATAACTCTGAGTTTATTTGTATGTACCTGTACATGTCAACCTCTGTTTTCTGGCAAGTAATATTGGAGCAGCTTCATACGAGAGAGAGAGAGAGAGAGAGAGAGAGAGAGAGAGAGAACAGAGTGCTAAAGCAATCTGCAAGACGGTATAATAGCCAGTTGCAGTGGAAACCCTTCATGGAGAAGGTGGTAGCCTGGTCATGAACTTACTGATCAGTAGTTAGACTGACAGAGAGAATTTTAAAACACATAAGCTCATGTGTTGGAGAGTTAAATGTAGGAATTCTTCAGGTTCTCTTTCCTGATAGGGTCTGTTTCCCTGTATTTGGCCTAAATTGCTTAGAATTTAGCAGCAGCTTTCTTGCTCTCCTTCAGAGGGAATTCAGCTATTCAGTATTCAGATATTCATAACTTGTGAATGAATATCGCCAACTCTCGAGCCAGTTCCTGTGGCAGCAATATCAGAATCTCCGTATATAGTCTAAAAACGTCATTGCTTTACTCTTGCTAGTTAATGTTAATCAAAACCCAAGCCCAAGTTTGGTAAAGCAAGCATGCCTTAAGTAAACCAGCAGCAGCTTTCTTGCTCTCCTTCAGAGGGAATTCAGCTATTTCTTCCACGATAGGTCAGAGAGCAAAGGGAAAGGAGTGAGACTCACTCCTTTATGCAGAATAGTTTTCTAGTTGGAAGAGAAGAATTTTTCCTCTCAGTCTATTACTTCCACAGAAGATCCAGAAGTGCCATAGCAGTAAGCATCAACCATGCCACTGAGCCCACTGAGTGAGGTGCATGTCATTTGGTTTCCCAAGGCACCTGAATTTCCATACTACTCAATCCAAGCCTGCCCCTTGGAGTGTTGCAGGTGTGGCTTCAGTGCCCGACTGCGACAGCAGGTGGCAGACAGGAGACAGGCTTGCCTACACCCAGGGCTCTGCCCCATGGGCCCTGGATGGTTGATAGTCTGACATACAAAAATATTGGGCCCACTGGGTTCCTGGGGATGAACCCAGAGCCACAGCAGAGCCTGGTAAGCTACCTGTGGTGTATTCGTTATGCCAAAAAACAGTAACAATAGCAGACCTCATTCTCAATGAATGGAGACGTTACTGGTGCCTGCTCAAGCCAATCGATGAACAAGTGATACAAGTGACAGTTACTTAAATGGAAAAGGGGCAAAGATAAAAAGGTTATGGGGGAGGGGTAGAGCACAGGGGTAAAGCTTTTGCCTTGCATGGGATTTGATGCAAGGCAATGACTGGGATTTGATCCCCAGCACCACATAATAGCCCTCCTATGTCCTGCCACAAGTGATTCTTCAGCGTTGAGCCAGGAATAAGCCCCCGTAATTCTGGGTTAGGGTTAGATAGTAAGCCCAGACTTACTGGGCTTACTTGAGAATTGTATTCTCAATTCATTGGGCTCAGAGGAGTCCCCAAGAGATACTGTGGTTTGGCAGAGTCCCGCCGTGTTCCAGGCCAAGGACTGTTCCTCCTGACGAATGGACAAAGAAACAGACCCCTAAACATAGGAATGACCTCCCATAGACCAAAAATCAAATCAATCAGTACGGTTTCTTAAATGAAAAGGGGGAGCGATAGCCCAGTGGGTAGGGCATTTGTCTTGCACGGCCGGCCCATGTGGTCCGGGTTCGATCCCCGGCATCCCATATGGTCCCCCGAGCACCACCAGGAGTGATTCCTGAGTGCAGAGCCAGGAGAAACCCCTGAGCACTGCCGGGTGTGACCCAAAGAGCAAAAAGAAAAAAAAAAAAAAAAAAAAGAAAAGGGGGTGGGGAGAAGATAAGAAAGGTTATGGGGGAACAGACTATTGAAAGTCTGAAGCTCTCTTTCCTTTTAATCTCTCCTCACTCACTCACTCACTCACTCCTCACTCACTCACTCACCCACCTACCCATTCACTCACTTACTTCACACCACTCAAATCAAGTCTGCTAGTCATATACTTTACAGAAGATTGGGGGGTGCGAGTTACAAGAGGTGAGAGACTTTGATCTTGAAACAATGAGTAAAATGCTCCTCCCTTTTTTGTCAGGGGCAACCCACCAGGGAACCTCCCAACAGAGACAGGATCCTGCCCGGGTACTACAGGCCTGCACAGGACAAAGGCAGAATCTCATAATGTTGTTTTCTCCTTTCCTTTGATGGTAAACATTCATCTTAATAACATTTCTAGTCATTTCGTATAAACACAGTAAGAGCTACAGACATTTATCTACACGAGGGATTAAGTTTACAGGGTGGTTATTCCTGGGGACATCTTGCTATATATTCCAAACTATAGTCCTCTGGTCCGGTTATTTTTTTTCTTGACCCCAACAGGGTCCTTAATGAGTTGCTTATCTTTTGGGTCACGATAGTTTGTTCCATAACTGTGCTCTCAGTTTATTATATTGCTCATGACACTGAGTCAGTCTCACATTGAGGCCAGGGTAGTTTACTCATGGCTTGCCCTGGGTCCATCCAGTCCCGTGATGGGACCCTCCTTCTGGAACAAGAATCAATCTAAGAACAACTGAGGTTTTAAGTTAGACAATATGACAGATGCCTAGGAGTATTTCAGAGTTAATTAAAATGCATAGCTTTAGCTGTGTTACTGTGTCTGTACAAAAGAACGTTGCTCCAACACAAGAACATTGCAAAGGGCACAAAGGAAAGAGAAAAGCAACATTTAGCAAGCCACTGCACCTGGCTAGGAAATGACAACTGTTGAGTGGGGAGACAGAGGGCTGTAAACAAAAGGCAATGCAACAACAGTGAAAAAGGGGGCTGGGATAGCACAGTAGCTTTGATACACTCCTGGGTTCCATTCCCTGGAGTCACACAGCACCTCTAGGGCAACCCAGGCAATCCCTGAAAAAGCCAAGCCAGAGCAGCATTGAACACTCTGGCCTTTGCTCTGAACCACTGTCCCAGCTGGCTGAGGATCACCAATCTCCCACCCACCAACCTCAGCACCAGGCCTCCTGACCACTACAGAGGACCCCCTCAAAAAGGTTATTAGAAAAAAGGGCATGGTGATAAAGTGATTAATTCTTCAGGAAAACCTAACAGTTCTGTTTTCTCTCTTTTTTGGATTTGGAGGGTGGAGGGCACGACCAGCGGTGGTCAGGGCTCTGAGCTACGCCCGGAACTAGACCTGGCGGTACTTGGGGAACCATACTGGGATGTCAGAGATGAAACCCTGGTTGGCCGCATGCATGGAAAACGTCCTACCCACTCTACTATCCATCCCATGACCTAACAATCTGAACTTGTATGCACCAGGACCAATGTTGTATGTCTGAGACAAAAAAACAGATGCGAGGGAAAGGGATGACCCCATTATTAGGGTTGGATACTTCAAGTCTATCTAAAATGGACAGATGCAGCTGGGAGAAAATCAGAAAGCAAACCGTAGGAACACACACACACATACAGACATACAGACACATATGTAGTTTCTAAGTAAAGTCATTTGCCAAAGTGATAAAGACTATGGGGATGGAGAGCGAGGAGGCTCGGGCGAGACCCTTGTTAGAATGTCTGATCTTTTGGGCTGGGGGTGTTGCAGCCACACCTTGTGGTACTCAGCAATCAGGAGCTGGGTGTCAGCTGCTTGCAAGACAAAGGCCTACTATCACTTTAGTGCCTAGTTCATCATGAGAACATATTCATGCCTTTTTTTGTTAGCTAAAGTTAAATTTTAAAAACACTCAGAAATAAATGAGTAGAGGTTAAGGAACAAGTGTATTTAAGGGAAGCAGTGGAGAAATTAAAAATAGCTTTTTTCTCCACTGTGCATAGGTTATGTAAATAGGGTTATATCTTTTTGCAAAAAAAAGAAACCCACTATCCTCAGGCTATTGATGAACATATTTCTCTTCATCAATGTATATGTTATTCTTCCTAACACTTTTTATTAATAGTTTTTAATAAAAAGTGCCCATATACTTATGATAGTGGGAGTGGAAGGGTGGAGTGCCAGGTAAATTTAGTCGGTCATTTTAAATCTTGCCCACAGAACAAGTAGCCAATCAGAATACATAACGGGATGGCTGTGGGTGGGATAAAAGGAAGCCCCCCAGCCTCATTTCTCTCTCGCTGGATTCCCTTCCTGGCTCTGCCTCTCTATTTGCAGGATCCGATCACCTCCCTCTGCCCAGACAGACGGCCACAGACAGGCACGCCTCATCGGCCCAGATGCCCCAAAGTTCAGATTCAGACAGGGTGTGGATACCGAGGCAGGGACTGATGCTAAGCATGAGTCTCACCCATGTGAATGTGGCCATGGCTGGAGCCTAGGAAAGCCAGGGCAGGTTGACCAGAACTACTGGGGCACAGCTGGGAGGCCCAGTGCAGGGTCTCACCAAGCACATGTGGCCAGAGGCTGAGGAACGCGTACACAGGAGAGTGATGCAGCGACGGGACCTGGCCGCTGTTCAAGGGAGGCTAGCAGACTGTGGGGACGAGGCAGGGAGGTTGTTCCCAGGATGGGCAGCATGCAGGGAGGACTGGTGACATCACTCGGGGGTAAAGGACAGGCCCGGACATCTGGGAGGGACCCAGACCCATCTACTTTAAGTGTACAATAAGCCCTAACTTTCAATCATCTGAGTTTTGTACATAAATCTTTCATACAATTCTCAAGAACCCACCACCACAGGAAAATCTGTGTTCACACTAACACCGACAGACTAAATGTGCAAAATGTTTCCTAGATGAGAAACTGAATACACTTGTGTTTCGGGAGAGAACTTTTGTTAAAACCCTTTCCTCTGGGATGAGAAGTGAAAATACCCGGAAACTGTGTAAAATAATGTTCAATGAGACCTTAAGGAAAGCAGAGCTAACCTGAGACTACAATAAAGTGATAAAGAAGTTTGGTAAATTCTAAAACATCCTCAGATATTGGTTTATCTGCTGAAATAATATGTATTAAACGCATATTATCACATATGCATCATATGTATAATACACCATTCTGTATTATACATCTTAAACACCTCTTATTCTCAGGGGCCCCTCTTCTACCTGGGGGTGGTGGTAATATGTGCATCAACTACAGTTAAATTAAGAGTGAGAAAACCCACAAGAGCTCTGGAAGTGAGTTGAGGAACAGTACCTCCCAAATCTTGTTGAGCACCTGAGACCTTACCCCTAATAGCTAAATTTGGACCAACACTTCTGACAATCTGGAAATTTATTCGAATGAGAAATGATAAATTGTGGGAGTAGAGAAGGAACATTCTGGATCCTCCTGGAGGTGTTCCAAAGTTGTCACATGAAAGGAACACTCTAGGCTGATAAAGACCAGATTACAGCTATTTGAAGGTAGAAAGAAAGGAAAGAAATTGGGCGGATGCAGGCCACAGGGCGAGAAGACAGACTTAAATAAACCCCAGGAGGGGCCAGATCCACTTACCACAAGAAGTCATAGAAAAATTTAATGCAAAAAGTGGATTTCCTGTAAGTGGGTTCTTGAGAATTCCATGAAAGATTAACATACAAAACTCTGATGAAGTGAAGTGTATTATGCAGAAAAGGCAGCCGATTCCAGGTGTCCAGGCCTCTGCGCCACCCGTGGACCACGTCCAGGTCCTGTCCTCAAAACCACCTGGTCTAGTGACCGCCCCCTGCCCCCCATTTAGCTTCCCCTACCTGATCCTGTGGAGTGGCAGGGAGATGGCAAGACATCAAGCAAGCCAAGAGAGAGGGAGGGAGCCAGCAAGAGCGACCCCCTCTCAGTCTTCTTCTGAATCCCACCCCAGGCATCCCCCTTCTGATTGGCTACCTGTTGATGACGGGCTAAAGTGGGCTCTTCCCTAGCTCCAGCTATACCAATTTCAAGCAAGTTAGTGACAGGATCAGTATTTTGTTTGGGCATAACCGCTGCTGGGGTGGAGGATGAAATGCAGGAGAGGCCGGTGGAAAACAGTCTTGTATCCTTAAACAGCATGATTCAACTTCGGACGAAAATCAAGTCTTTGCGGATTTACAGGTGAAGGATGACACAGAGGTTCCAAACTCCTTTCGACCTGCCGTACCAAACCAACGCATTAGAATCACCTAGGACTGGTAGACATGCAAATTCTCTGCTCCTGTCCCAGATACACTTGTTCCAAAACCCTGAGAGTGGAGCACACAAATCTTAATTCTAAATTCTCTTTAAAGTTGAGAACCTCTCTTGGAGTCTGCCAAAAGCTTGAGGCACATGATGAAAGTTAACCACGTGCTTGTGTTAAACAAAAGAACAGGAGAGTAATGAGAGATGAGTTTCCATGTCTGAGTGGGCAGAACAAAAGCCATATACAATTTGATTTGGTATAGTGGCCAGAAAAGAAAAAAAGAACACACTGACCATCTTGTCCAGCAGCCTCACATCTACAGGATTAAAATAGCTCTGGTCTAGAGAAAGTGGCGTTCTTTCGGAGGCCGGAATTAAATCAAACTTTAAACAACGCTGTCCGAGTTCTATATTCTTTGTTCCCTTTACTCACCCCACAAAAACACCCTTAGGAAAAATGCTGGGATCCCTTTGTGATCCTCTGAAAACTTCCTGAAAACTCTGACGCAACAGCCCATTAAAAGAAACACAATCCCCAATTAAAAAAAAAACACAAGAACAACCAAAACCCACCACCACCCCCCCCAAAAACCCAAACCCCGCGGCGGGCCGGCGCCTCCACCCGGGAGCGCGCCGTCTCCGGCCACACCCCTGCGTGGTCCCGACCGTTCCCAAAGATAAATAAATCGCCGTGTTTATCCCAGACCTGAAATTAGCGGTGACTCAGAGAGGGCCCCGAACGGCCCCAGCCGTCTAGGGAAGGAGGGGTGTGCCGATGCCCCCGCACGCCCAGGCCGACGTGGCCAGCTTAGGCCAATCAGGGCAGGGTGGCGGGCTCGCACCAAAGTAGGTAAAAATGCGGCACGCTCGGGCTGCGCCCCCGCCCCTCAGCTTCGGCCGCGCGGGCCCGCCGGGCGGCTCACACCTGGCCAGGTGGTCACTTCCTTGTAAGGACGCCGCGGCGCAGCGGGCGGGGCGGAGGGTAAAGCGCCTCCCCCGGCCCGCACAGGGTTTTTAACGCCGGCCCCTCGTTCGGGGCCGCCGCGGACCCTGCCCAGAGTCCAGGGGGCAGCCCCGTCCGCCGCGGCTGAAGACCGCTCCCTCGCCCCCTCCTTCCCGGAGTCGGTGGGGCGGCCCGGAGCGGGCGTTGCCAGGCCGGCCGGTTGCGTAGCAACGCTGGGCAGCCGGTGACGTCGGCGGTCGCGTTAGGGCCGAGCGCGCGCCCGCGAGCCCGCCCCTCGGTCGGCTCCGCGCTGCGTCTCGGTCTCGCTCGACCCGCTGCCCGGAGGACGTCGCTCCGCACCCTCGGCCCCGCCGGCTCCGTTTCCCGCCTCCCTGCCAGTGCCGCGGCGAAGATGGTGAGCGGGCGGGAGGCCGCTGCTGTTGCTGGGGGCTGCGGCGCCGCCGGGGTGCGGGATGAGGGTCGTCCCTCCCCGCCCCGAGGACGCACAATCTCTTGCAGTCTAGTGACCGGGGAGGGTCTCGGGTCCGGCTGTGGCGGGGTGCGGGGCGACCCCTGGGCGCTGGGGCGGCACCGGACCGCAGCGCTGCGGAGCCGCCGCCCAGTGTCGCCTGGACGCTTCCTCCCCGCCCGGCCCGGGCGACCGCGGCCCCAGCACCCCTCTCCCAGGCGAAAGCGACCGGGGCCCCAGCACCCCTCTCCCAGGCGAAAGCGACCGGGGCCCCTGCACCCCTCTCCCAGGCGAAAGCGACCGGGCCCCAGCACCCCCACTCCCAGGAGAAAGCGACCGCGGCCCCAGCACCCCTCTCCCAGGTGAAAGCGACCTGGGCCCCAGCACCCCTCTCCCAGGCGAAAGCGACCACGGCCCCAGCACCCCCTCTCCCAGGCGAAAGCGACCGGGCCCCAGCACCCCTCTCTCCCAGGCGAAAGCGACCGGGGCCCCAGCACCCCTCTCCCAGGTGAAAGCGACCCGCGGCCCCAGCACCCCACTCCCAGGCGAAAGCGACCGGGCCCCAGCACCCCACTCCCAGGCGAAAAGCGACCGGGACCCCAGCACCCCTCTCCCAGGTGAAAGCGACCCGCCAGCACCCCACTCCCAGGCGAAAGCCTGGGACCCCAGCACCCCTCTCCCAGGTGAAAGCGACCCGCGGCCCCAGCACCCCACTCCCAGGCGAAGCGACCGGGCCCCAGCACCCCTCTCCCAGGCGAAAGTGACCGGCCCCAGCACCCCACTCCCAGGCGAAAGCACCGGGGCCCCAGCACCCCTCTCCCAGGTGAAAGCGACCCGCCCCAGCACCCCACTCCCAGGCGAAAGCGACCGGGCCCAGCACCCTCTCCCAGGCGAAAGTGACCGGGCCCCAGCACCCCTCTCCCAGGCGAAGCGACCGGGCCCCAGCACCCCACTCCCAGGCGAAGCGACCGGGGCCCCAGCACCCCTCTCCCCAGGTGAAAGCGACCCGCGGCCCCAGCACCCCACTCCCAGGCGAAAGCGACCGGGCCCCAGCACCCCACTCCCAGGCGAAAGCGACCGGGCCCCAGCACCCCACTCCCAGGCGAAAGTGACCGGGCCCCAGCACCCCACTCCCAGGCGAGGACCGGGGCCCCAGCACCCCTCTCCCAGGCGAAAGCGACCGCGGCCCTAGCACCCCTCTCCCAGGCGAAGCGACCACGGCCCCAGCACCCCACTCCCAGGTGAAAGCGACCGCGACCCCAGCACCCACTCCCAGGCGTAAAGCGACGGGGCCCCAGCACCCCACTCCCAGGTGAAAGCGACCCCCGCCCAGCACCCCTCTCCCAGGCGAAAGCGACCGGGGCCCCAGCACCCCACTCCCAGGTGAAAGCGACGGGGCCCCAGCACCCCTCTCCCAGGTGAAAGCGACCGGGCCGGCGGGTTGGGGGGCCTGTTGGCTGGCGCAGTTTCCTCCTGGCCAGGGGGTGTTTGCGCCCGGGAGGTCTGTTGGTCTCAGGGAAGATAGGGCCGTACTGAGCAGCCCTGCAGGCGCCGCGGCACGGTTAAGAGCGGGGTGGCCTTCCAGTGGCTTTGTCGCACCCGGCAAGCCGCTTCCAGCGGCTCTCATCACGCCTCTCCAGCTTGGCAGGGGCGCCCTTAACCCCCACCTACCCGACCCTCCGTGTTGGCTCAGAAAGGCTCTTTTGCCCCCAGACTGTATGACCCCACGTCTGGGCGTGATGCGATGCTGCGATCTTTCTAATGCTAGCAAATGAAAAGGCTTTTTTTCCTCTTTTGTAAAGCCCATTGAAACTTTCAAGTTCCTAAGAATAAACTTAGCTCAGGGAATTCTAGGTGATAGGCGCTTTGCTTGATTTAGTCATCTCCCGGTCTGCATTGTTACTCCCAAGTTTTCTGTAAAACAGCTTCGCTGCTCAGTAGGTTGAGCAGAACATTTGGTCAGTTTCTTTAGTCTGTACACACCATTGCCATTTTTGGTCAACAATTTGCAGGCAAAGGCATACCAGACTTTGCTAGAAATATTGTACTGTTGCGTCTGTCTGCTTGAAAGCAAGTGTGTCTCAGCTTATATGCAGATTGTTTTCTCGATGCATTGCCGTTTCATAAACTCCCAGACTGGCTCATTAGTTGAAGAGAGGTTAATTAGTTTGTTGACAATTGAAGATGGGAACATAATACTGTTCAGTTTGTGTTTCTTCAGCTCAAGATCAGCATCTTAAGACCTTTTAGAACCTTTTAAGACTGTGCGCTCAATAAATAAGGACATTTTGTTTGGACACCTCTTCACTCCGCTGAGAAGTACTTTTACTGCATACATTTATCTCTGTTCTATTTTTCAGCTGAGTCCTGGGTACATAATAAGTAATCAATGATGACTAAATGTATAAATAAATAAAAATTGATAAGCAGAGGACACCATATCCTCCCGTAGGCGGGAGGTCTTGGTCTATTTCTCTGATGAGTTAGAATGAGATAAAGGTCCAGAAAGACAGTAGAGCAGGTAAGCTGTTTGCCTTGGACACTGCCAACCCGATTTGATCCTCGGCATCCCCAGGAGTGACTCCTGAGTCAGGAATAACCCCTGTGCATCACCAGGTGTGCTCCAAAAACACACAACAAAAGAAAAGATGATAAATGTATACATGCTTGGTACTAAAAGACTTAGTTGAAAGAGTGTTGAGTTTCCGCCTTTTAGGGCACCCTCTCAGATGCAGTGGGCTGTTGCCATGTTTTAGGGCTTTCTGTTTTGGTGGCTTTTCTTTCTTTTTCTTCTTTAATCTTGTCATTTTTGAGTGTAATAAAAACTTTATGTCTGAAAATAGTATCAATCCTTTCAACTGTAGTCAAATGCTGAAGGTAAATACTTTAAAGTCTATCGCACATTTTTTGTAATTCATATATAATGGAGCATCATATATAATGAAGCATCAATCTGTTTACTTGGGCAAGAAAACATATGAAGTATTCACAATGGGCAGGTTCTAATTATATTCAGATGGAGGGTTTAGGGAGACCACAGTGACCTTACAAGCTCCTCGCATATGGATGCCTTCAAGGATATTTTTGAAGGTTACTCTTGTGTTTAACCTTTCTAGCTGAGAGCATCTCTGTTCAGATCAGCTACAGAAAATTACAAGAAAATGGAAACTTCGTTTATTATCCCAGATTTTAGTACTTTTCCTCTGTATTTAAAACTGCTTAGAATGCTTGGTTCCAAGTTTGTATGTTTTGTCCTTTTTTTTTAAAATTAAATTTTAACTGTGGTTTGATTTGTTCTGCATTAGAAAGTCACTTCCTTGTACTCATCAGGTATATTCTAGAAGCACCTGGGAAAAAACAATGTGAAAACAACTCAAAAGATCATCTTGGGCTAAAATCAAAAGATGAGAGTTTATGTCTTCAGAGTCTCACTTTGTAGTGCTCCCTACCATGGGCTCCTGATCACAGCTGTCCAGTGTCTCTGCATCTTGCCTGGAGCTGTCTCCTGCAGGTCACATTGTAGATAGGGGCCAGGAAGACAGTTTGGATCTGTGTGACTCTATGTGGCAAAAGTATTCTTACCATGAATTCTATGTTAGCTGGTCAAAGTATTTCCTCTCATACTCCCATGGATCCTGTCTGTGGAACTGGACAATTTCACCAGGATTTTCCTAGCTGCATTTGGATCCTCCTTTAAATAAAACAGTCCTACTTGATCAGAGAGGAATGCTATTTGCATCCTGGCAAGCGAGCATGGCTCTCGGTAATTCTAAAGGCTAGTACCCAGAACTACCCTGCAGTAAGGAAAAGGATCTCATGGAAGGCTGGAGACATGTATCTGACTGTAGGATATTCGTATAGATATCTGCCTTTCTCCAGGTTTCCAATCCTGAGTTACACCTCATCTCAGGTTTCCTAGCACCTATCTCTCCAAGTGTCTGCAGGAAAGCTGAAGGTGAGATCTGGCTAGGGCAGGTTAGCATTTGTATGGCTTGGGCCAGGTGAGCTCACTTGGGGCTGTTGTACCTGAGTGTGATAGATTTCGGCCCCTACTGAGACCCGTCTCCTGGTCCAGGTGGGTGGGTAGGGAGGAATATAAGAGAAGAAGCTTTCTTCCCTTCTCTGCCCTCTCCTCTCTCTCCCTGCCTGCTTACATCCATCTGGGTCTGGGCTCTGGCCTGAGCACATGGTCTAGGTCCGTGTCCATCTTAGCTAAGAATCCTGACCTAAGCACGTGGTCTGGGTCCGGTAGGAATTGAAGTTTGGGGTTCTCCTGACCGTGGATTGTACTGCCAGAACTTGAATAAGTGAAAGCGTTTTGGAACTTTGCTGGGTTCGTGAGTCTTCATCCGCTGGCCGCCGGTCCACTGGGGCAGAAGGGAGCCCTGCTCCCTGACACTGCCAGGGACGTGGTGCTCTCTCCGGCTCAGCTGTTTTGTGGCTCCTGCCATCCCGCTTTCTGTTCCCACCCACTCCCCTAGATAGTCTGCTGTCTACAGGAAGTGCATCTACGCACCAAGCAAAACTTTGGTGTGTGTGCTGGGTGTATAGTTTCTTCATACACCCATTACTAGCCTACCGTAGGTTTCTGGGCTTAGCTCTGCTAAGGAGTTCTGTTGGACTTGGTCTTCACAGGTCAGGCTCGCCTAGCTCCTCCTCTAACCAATGGCACATGTGTTTGCAGCATAGCTCTGTGTCTCATGGTTGCCTTGCCTCTCAGACAGACTGTTTGACTGAACATTCCCCTTTCCAAGAACAGTCTTTGAGAGCTCCCTCCTCTTAACAGACCTCTAAGGTAACCTCAATTGCAGGAGTCTACTACTGCCCCCTGTGTTGTTCAGCACTCTGGGGGCAGGGCAGTGTTGCTGACTTTGGGAAATACCCATACCTTTACTGTGATATCCTAACTGAGGTCATGGCTCAGATGAATTCCATAGATACTCTGCTATATGATGATGAGCAGAACACTTTGACTTACGAAAGCTCAGAATAGCTTGTTGTGTTTGTTCCTGTGCCTGTTTGTTTTTGCAGTGCTGGGAATGGAACCAGAGCCTCGTAAATGCAAGCAAGGGTGCACATGCCTGTTTAACATAAATGAAAACAGACTGGGAAGGACAGCTTAGTTTTGAAGGAGTTTGGAAGACTACACAGTAACAGGTTCCACGCCCCACCCCCTTTTTTTAAAGTAAGCTTTTGGCCATATTTCAGGTTTGTGTTGCTGTTACATGTGTATCTTTTTCTTCATTCTGGTCTCTTCCTAGAGATAGCCACTCCTGCGTGAAAGACATGAGGTAGTGTGCTAGAGATACAGTACAGTGGGGAAGGTGCTTTCTCCGCTCACAGTCAGCCCAGACTCGATCCCTGGCACTGCATACAATCCCCGAGCCTTTTCCAAGAGTCATCCCTGAGCACAGAGCCAGGAATAAGCAGTGTGTTCAGGGTTGCCACCAAACGAAAAGCAATAAGAAACAATGGAAGAGCACCCCTCTTCTCCAAAAGAAAACCATAAAACAAACCAAAAACAGAGGCCAAAGAGCTTGCTGAGTGCAGAAGGTCTGCATGAACCTGACGTGGCCTGTTTCCCCGAGCACCACTCGGATTGGGCTTCAGAACCACCAGACACAACTCAGCTGAACCCAACCGAGTAAAAAGAAAACAATAATAGACTTGAGCCAGAGCCATAGGTTAGCAGATAGGGCTATTGCCAAGCATGTGGTGACGTGGGCCTGATGTGGGACTTCAGAGCAAAATCATATAAGCCAAGTAAGGAGATTTTCCGGCTGTTGCATTTGGGATAGCAAATCCGTGAATAGCTAAAGCAAAAAGGACAGGGACCTGGATTCCTAATAAATTAGGGAATTGGGAATAATGGAGAGGCAGTGACTGTCTCCAGGTTAGCAGAGCGGGACCTGTTTATGACCTGTTTGTTACCTGTTAACTAGTGTTACAGATTTTTTGAACCATCTGCTTTTCAGGAGGACATGGCTTAGGTAAAGTTCTGAATGGTGACTTATTAACTAATTCCTACTCTCTCATACTCTGATCTAAACATCTGTGCATTTTTTAATAGTCTTTGCCACTTAAATTGGTGAGTTTTCTCTGGTGGGTGGATGCTTTTTTGGTTTCAGATATATTGAGCTATACTTTTAGAGATGAATAGTTTCTATTTGATCATTATTTAATTTTATCCTTCACTTGTTGTAGGGTATTTGCATATTTGCCCAAGCTTTAAGCCTTTCAACTTTTTACACATTTAAGCTGTTTTTCAACTGACGGTGCCTGTATTATATGTTGCTGCATATTACTTTTCTAGCCACGGTGATTGTCTCCTTCCTGTACTATCTAGAAATAAAATCATGGATTGCGTGCATATCTGCTTTTTACTCTACTGGTGCTAACTCTAGTTTGCATTTTGTCTGTTATATTTATGAGGCTGTTGTCCATGTCTTCTCACCACATAATACGAGATTTGAAACCTTTATCAGTGTGAAAGGTGTGAAATATGTTCACGTTTATCATACATCAGTTTCTCTGCTAGTTGTGAGTTCAGTATCCATTTGTTGATTGCAGCTTGTATTTTTACATACAAACACATCTGGTGAACCTGACATTATCCCAGCAAGGAACTGGAAACCGTAGGGCTTTTTTCGTCTTTTCCATGTCCAATTTTGAGCATTTTTTCACAGTGGTGGTATGTCAGAGCTAAAGCTAAAGCCTTGGGAAGTACAGATGCTCCAACTTGCTAGGGACTGAACTTCCTTTTGGCGGCAGGACCCAGGGCTCCAGCGTGCATGCACGCCTTCCCCTTATGCTCGCTACTGGCCCCTAGATAGCAAGGTTCTAAGTAAGTCATTGAAGTTCTAAACCTTAGGAATTCTTACGTTCTTTAAGTTTACAGACTTATTATCATTACACTGTATCCTCCACCCCTGCGCTTTTTATTGTGATTACTGGGCATGCTCACTATTGAGTTTCCCTTTGCTGGGGCTCACACACTGTAATTGAGAGGCCTGCAAAAATGCTTGTCGAATATACTTGCACCCTTGGTGCTCTTGAAAGGTTTGGTCGCAGCCATAGCTGGGGCTTGCGTATTTGCTCACGCTGTTGGCCTAGGTGCTTGCACAGGGCTTCCGCACCTGGCTGCAGTGTCCGCACTCTGTATAGTTTGGCTCATCAGTGGTCACACACTTAGTTGTGGCACTTGCAAATACTTTGTTGTGCTGCTGGAATAGTGATCAGTTCTTACCGGGTGGCGCTGGGATTGAACTCAGCCTCAGGCTTGTAAGGTAGTCTTGGCCACTAAGCTACCCTGGGCCTCTCAGACCCCTATTATAAGAATGTTGTCACTGGGTCTCCTGGGATGAACCCAGTGCCCAGGCAGAGCCTGGCAAGCTACCTGTGGTGTATTTGATATGCCAAAAACAGTAACAATAATGGACCTCATTCCCAACGAATGGAGTCATTACTGGCACCCGCTCAAGCAAACTGATGAACAACGGGGAGACAGGTGATACAGGTGAGTATTTAGATCAGTGCTGTTGAGCAGAAAGAAAACACAAGATGCATTCATACTTTTAAATTTCACATGGCCCCAGAGTTGTTGAAATTAAATAAAATGTGAATTTCATATCACTTGATCACTTGACATCCCGTTATTCATTGATTTGCTCGAGTGAGCGCCAGTAACGTTTCCATTTGACCCTATCACATGCCAGTGTAGCCCAATGGCATCTGGTTGCTTCAGGAATACGAAGAGCCTCAAACAGTTCCTTCAGGGTCTTGACGAAGAATCTCGTAGTCCCATGAAAAATATTTAAAAAAGTGAAACCTGACATATATTATCATATATTCAAATATGAGATATTTCACATTATTTTTTCATATACATTGCTTGAAATTCAGTATATTTTACAGTATTGGTCTTAAACAGGCAGTGTAAACCCAACAAAAATGGGTTTCCACAGAAATAAGCAAGGCATTTTGCAAAGCGTAGTCTCATGGTGAGACCCGTGTACTTTCCTGGAATGCCCACCAGCATCACTTTTTTTCTTGTTTATTCTTTAACTCTATTTAAATACTGATTTACAAAGTACGAAGGTTTTCACAGTACAGTTGTTACAAGCATTTATCATTCAGTACCAATTTCACCACCAGTGTGCCCCCCACTGCCTCCTCGTTTCCCACCCACCCCTCCACATGCCTGCTCCCTTAGCCAGCACTAATTCTATTGATTATTGCAACATGTATATTGGAATGGTATTGATAAAGTCATGACCTTTTTCTGGATTGTTACGTGCGAATTTAGACCATCTGTATTCTTGCTCTCACTAACTGAATGTTAGAACGTAGTGGGTTTCTACTACTCAACCCCAAACCCACCATCACTGCAACTGCCAACAACAATTATTTCAAAATTTTGCAACCACTGTTTGAGACTATGCTGCGTATACACTGAATAATCTATTTTATATTGTTGTTAGAGCTAATTTGGTAAATATGTTGAGGAATACATTCTTAGAAGAAAGTTAATGAGGATTATTAAATCTCACAGTGGACCCATTGGGCCACTGAGCCCCCTGTATAAGACATTACTGATATGTTCTTACGGAATCGACATGGTGACCACACACTTGTTATTGGGTGCCTGTACTTAAATCTATTAAATGTGATGTGATACCTGGCACATCAGTACACCAGATTTTGAGATGTCCGTGGGAAAGACCAGTAGCATCTCTGCCTTCTAGTGGTCTCTTTTGAGATTTCTATATGAATCTCTAGATCAGAGACGGTGGGTGAGGTTGCTTTGGCGCCTGAAGCAGTCCGTGACCAGCAGGATTCTGTTGGGGGGATGATGGGGAGAGGGGCCCTTCCGGCTCCAAGAAAGCCTGGAGGTGTAGTCACAGAGACCTGCGTGCCTGGTCTGAAAGCAGCATCCCTTTATGTAGTGCCCAGGGAGTGGTGCCGGGAAGGGCACGGTCTTCCTTTCATGGTGTAGACACGCATGTTCTTTCCTGTTGAAAATGCAGCTTGTTGGGTTGTGTAGTTTGTGATTGTGCAAGCTCTTCTAGGCCCCTGACCTCATTTAAATAGGGCTTCTGTGTATTGATTTTCACACCACTTCACATCTTAATTCAGATACTCAGTTTTCATTGGAAATATTCAATGGCTATACAATTTACATGAGGTGCCCGGGAGGGATGACAGGTTCTAGCCCTGGCCCGCCACCCCAGCAGAGCCTCACAACAAGCCAGATGACCCCCCACTCCTTGAGAACCTCCATTTTCCACATCCGGACTTCCTCCTCATCAGAACTCCACCCAGCAGACCAGCCTATCACAAGCTCAGCTCGCGCGCCAAGCAGCAGCCGTGGTTCATCAATAAATGCTGGATTCAGAGATGACTACAAGAGTATGCTACCCGCACGGCAGAGCCTGGCAAGCTACCCGTGTCGTATTTGATATGCCAAATACCAGTAACAATTATAGACCTCATACCCATGACCTGATGGAATGGTTTGAGGCTCTTTATGTTCCTGGAGCAAGCAGGTGCCCTTGGGCTCTACTTGCATGAGACAGGTCATATGGAGATGTTACTGGTGCCCGCTCGAGCAAATCGAAGATGAACGGGAAGACAGTGATACAGTGATACAATTTACAGTTGGAAGAGGCATACTCACGTTACTTTAGACATAGAAACTTCCCTGCAATGGAATTGATAACCAGTTTTGAAATTTTAAGTAATCTAAGTGAATGGAGTTGAAATACAGTTCTGGTCACACTGGTCACATTTAATTGACTCAGTAAACCACAGGTGGTTTGTGGTCTCCGTAAATAGATTGTTCTTAGATTTTGTGAATTGATCTATTTAATTTGTATGGGGGAAGTTAGAAAGGTACCAGTATACTCTCAGTTTCTGCATATCTTCATGTCTAAGAAACAGTGCTCAGATAAAGTAGGAATTATTTGGGGGCACATAAGAGGTCTTGTCAACCTTTTGATGGGTTTACATATTTTAATAGTGGAATACCTCTCTAATAGACTTCTCTCATAGGCAAAAGATGTTGCTTGAATGAACACGAATGAATGAATCTTAATTAAATTATGAAAACAAGATTCCATGGAGATGGAGTATTTCAATGTATACTACCCACTCACATATACCCTTTTAATATGGAAATTGAATTTTAAGTGCTAAATAAGCTGAACAGTACTTCTCATTTATATACTGTCAGCATAAGCCCTAAATATGCCTAAAATCAATCTAAAATTATTTCATTGTAATTTTATTTAGGGCTTATGCTGAAAATAATTTTAGATTGATTAGGTATTTGTCATACAGGAGCTGGAAAAATAGTGCAGTGGTTAAGGTACTTGTCTAAAGACTGACCCAGGTTCAATACAGACGGCACCCTGTATGGTCCCCCAAACCCTGTGAGGGAGGAATGATCTCTTAGCACTGAGCCAGGAGTAATCCCTTAGCCAGGAGTAATCACCTTACCACTAGGTGTGACCTAAAAAACAATAAATGAATAAATAAGATCTGCCATCCAGAAGCCTGTCCGTAGAATGCCAGTTTCTTTTCTTCCGTAAATACGAAACTGAGGACCTGAGGTGGGATGTAGGGGTGCAGGCGGAGATCGTGTTGGGGTACAGCTTAAGTGTTCTGTGGGCTTGGCTGCTTCAGTACCCCTTAGGATCCCACATGTCACAACAAAATTCGGAATTGAAACAAGTGAAGTCCCAGGCATCACAACAGCAAAGGGAGGAAGAGGGGGCAGTGTTACCCTTTCTGTTCGATTGCGCTGGGAAGTGGTTCAGAACGTGGGCTTGGGCTCAGAGTGTGACTGTCCGGGTGTTTTTAAAGCTTGGCTTCACAGTCATTTATTGTATGACTCATTATTCTTTGCCAGCTTCGTGTACTAAGTTAATTGGGTGAGGAAGAAGAGTAGAGTCTTTAGCAAGTAGTGCTGAGACAGTTGAATATTCATATGCACAATTATTTATTTTGATTTCTTCTTCTACACTGTAATACAAAATTTAGCCCCAAATGGCTCATGACCCAAACGCAGGTGTAGAAGCTCTAAAACTTAGAGGAGCAGAGGTCCAGTCTCTGAACTTGAACCTGGCATTGCTTAAGTAAAATGTAGGGAACACCACTGACAGCACAGGAGTCAAAGGGAAAAAGCAGATAAATTGTACTTTGTTACAATTTAAATATTTACTTATGGTTGCATCAGCGAGCACCAGGAAGAAAGTGAGGACAGCTAATAAATATTTCCCATTTGGGGGCCGGGGCGATAGTCCAGCGGGTAGGGCGTTTGCCTTGCATGCAGCCGGCCTGTGCCGGCCCGGGTTTGATCCCCAGCATCCCATATGGTCCCCGAGCACCGTCAGGAGTAATTCCTGAGTGCAGAGCCAGGAGTAAGCCCTGAGCATCGCCGGGTGTGACCCAAAAAATAAAAAAAAAAAATTTCCCATTTGTATGTCTAGCTAAGAACTTGTATCTAGAGTATACAAAGTACTCTCCAAGGCTCCAATAAAAGGACAACCAATCATATTGGCGAAAACTTTGAATTGACGTTTCTCAAGAAGATATGTAAAAGGTTGATAAGCACTAAAATGCTTAAATATTGCTAGCTATTAATGAAATGAAAACCAAAATCACAGTAAAATACTGCTTTCAGACCCGCTGGATGACTATCATGAAACAGAAGGCCAGCAATATAAAATGTTTACAAGACTGTAGAGAAATTGGATCTTCTCTACATTGTTGAGTGTATGAATGTAAAACGGAATTTGAAAACTAGTTTGATTGTTCTTTAAGAGGTATGTTTTGTGGGGGCCAGAGTGATAGTACATCAGGTAGGGCGTTTGCCTTGCAAGTAACTGACCTGGGTTGGATGTTTGGCACCCATATGGTCCCTGTTCCTGATGGTGAGTGCAGAGCCAGGAGTAACCCCTGAGCATCGCTGGGTGTGACCAAAAAGAAAAAAGTGACCTTGAGATTGCAGTTTCACTTATGTGCAGTGTCACAGTCCAGTGACATGAGGATGGTTCTGCTTAAAAACTTGCAGATGAGTGTCTAGAGCAGCCTTATTTCCTAGGTTATTTAGCAACAAAAGAAAATACTAATACAATAAGGGGTGAGCCCTTAAGAACAGGCTCAAAAAGTCAATCAAGGGGCCGGAGCGATAGCCCAGTGGGTAGGGCGTTTGCCTTGCGCCGCGCGGCCTGTGTTGGCCTGGGTTCAATCCCGGCATCCCATATGGTCCCCCGAGCACCGCCAGGAGTAATTCCTGAGTGCAGAGCCAGGAGAAACCCCTGAGCATTGCCGGGTGTGACCCAAAAAAGAAAAAAAAAAAGTCAATCAAAAAAAAGACTGTGTATATATAAAAAAAAAGACTGTGTTGGGGCCGGAGCGATAGCACAATGGGTAGGGCATTTACCTTGCATGCAGCTGACCTGGGTTCGATCCCGGTATCCCATATGGTCCCCCGAACACTGCCAGGAAGAGTTTCTGAGCGAAGAGCCAGGAGCATCGCCGGGTGTGACCCAAAAAAGCAAAAAAAAAAAAAAAAAAAAAAGACTGTGTTATTATATAATTCTCTGTATGTAAAATTTCAGGATGGGCAGATTGGTAAAGACAGAGAGTAATTGGTAGTTAAAAGGAATGATCACTGATGAGTATGGGGTTTATTTTTGAGATCTTAAGCTTATTCTAAAATTAGATTGTATTATAGATGTATAACTTTGAGTAGACTAAAATCTACTGAACTTGTACTTTAAGTGGGTGAATGGATTTTATGGTTTATTAAGTGTATCTGTAAAAATGGCTGATTAATGACACCATGCATGAAAAGCTATGATACTGTGAATTCCTTCTGTTAAATTTAAATCCATTACTTGAATGAAGTCATTTTTGTGTACATCTCTGTCTGAATTAGCATATTTTTTCCAAAATATAGTCCTTCAAACAAATTTGGAGGACTGAATCAAATGCATATATGTATATACATACTATATGTAGCATTTGCATTTGTGAATCAGCAGTTTGTTCCTTTTGTTGCTTAATAGTACTCCACTTTCCACTTAAGATTTGTATTCTTTTTTGTTTCCTGTCTTAGTGAAGAATGAGGCAGAACACTTTTTAAAATTTTTTTCTAATATTGATATTCCTTGTCATCTTTTTCCTTTTTGTCATGCCCAGCAAAGCTCAGGAAATGATACCGGGATTGAGCCCATTCTTTCTACATGCAGACTGCACACACTCCATCCCTTTCAGCTGGTTCCTGAGGCCAGAGTAGTCATTCTTAACACCTTGGATAGAACTACTGTTAGATACATCTTATTAAATAATATCCATCATAATTTTTTCAACTTCAGGTTTAAATGACGTTAATGGAAGGTTATTGACTGCAGAAATTTTGAAATGTGTCAATGTTTTATGTGATTTTGATTTCAAATGTTTCCACAAATAAAAACCTATATACCTATCACTTTTAATTATTCTTTAATGTTTTAAGATTTGAATCATTACCTTTGGCGAAGGGTGGGAGGGTCTAGGCCATATTGAATGGATAAAGAAGATATGACAAGTCACTCTGGTATTTTTGGTCAATGACAGCCTGCATATATTTCTGTGGTCCTAGTAGGTTATACCATATAGCCTATAAGTAGTTGACTATAACATTGAGGTTTAATTATACACTATGATGTTTGCACAAAGATGAACTCACCTAATGATATATTTCTTAGTAGCCTGATGTTTCAAAGACACATGATTATGTACACCAGACTATTACTCGTAAAAAGGGGAAATTTTCCTGTTTGTAAAAGATGGTTTGACCTTGAGGTCATCAGACAGAAAAACAAATACTGTGTGATTTCACTTACATGTGAGCAGGTTCATGAGAAGACAGATCTCCAGTTCATAGATGAGAGAATAGGTTGGTAGTTGCTGTGGTATATAAGGGTATAGCTCTTCAGCAGGGGGCAAAACGGGTCGAAGTGGTAGAAATATACAAATTTCCAGCAATGAAATATGTTTCTGTGGATGGTGGTATACACCATAGCATAGTAAATAATGTTGAACTGTGTATTTGAAATGATAGGAGTAGACCTTAACATTTCTTACAAGAAAATCTTGATAACGGTGTTAGACTAGTATAGGGATTTTTCAGCTTATATGAATACACGTACATGTTGTACACCTGAAACTAATACAGTGTTAAGACACTTGCATTGCATGAGGCTGACCCTTCATCTCTAGGTTCCTTCATGGTCCCCCTGAGCATCACCAGGAGCAAGTGCTGAGCACAACTAAGTGTGGCCCAAACTGCCCCCAAATTTTAGCTGCTAATTTCTTCATCATATGGATGTTCTTATTTTTATGTTGTTATGCTGTGAATTATTACACAAATATTTTAATGTTTGCCATTTTTTGTCAGCTGTGATGGTTTAAAAATGAATTTGTAGTAAATTTTCCAAATATATTTCATAGGACTGACATTGTGGAGAGATCTTTTCATCAGCATCAAAATACTGTAAAAGAGGTGAACATTATTTAGAAGTTTTTTGTAACTTATTTTTGCCTTTTTTCTCCCTGAAATCCATGAAATTTGAGATAAAATCTTTTCCGAAGGATTATGCCATTTTAAATGTGGGGGGTGGGGGTGGGGAGCATGTAGGGAATCTTGAAGGCAACAGTACATTTTACAGAGACTGAGGTATTCATTTTCCAAACACCAATAAAGTTGGTAGTAGTTCTTAGGTACAATATGATTTTACACAGGGTATTACATGTTGGTCTTTGCACTTAAGCAGTGCAATTTAGTGAAAGGATCCTAAGACTACTAAATTAACTCCAGTAACAGACGACTCTGTAATAAAAATAATTGCACTTTGTCACAATATTAGTACATGAAAGAATCACATACATTAGAGGTGCCAACCAAGTGGGCCGAGTGCCCTAGTTGGGGTGAAACCTAATTTTAGAGAATTGTCTGTAAAATTGCATGCAATCAGAGTGAGATAGTTTCTTTTTCAGTGAAAGAACTTTGTTATATCTAAGCACCTTGTTAAGACCATTTTTCTGCTTGATACGTTTGGGTGAGGGTAGTATTTCATAGAGTTTAGGTTATTGAATACTTTTTTCCTGTTTTTAAGGCATTTTTAAACATCAGAGCTAGCAGAGTTACTGTTGGCCTGCATAGGCTGTCTCAAGGACATTATATGTGTTTTGCTAAGAGGTGGATGGAAGACTTCCATAATTGGAAATTGGTTTTAAATTTCATACTGTTTAGTCACCCTGGCGTTTTTCAAATGAACCAGAAAGAGAGAGTTAACGTGGAACATTTTCTGGATCACTGGTAGCCTGTATTTTTCCTGTTGACTTAGAGCAAATTACAGAATGGTGCTCCCTCTGCGTGATGTGGCCTTGGGACACAGGCAGATGGCACTGATTTGAAAGCTCTGCAAGTGCATCTCTTGACTAGTAGAACACAAACTTGAATTTATCTTTTTTCCTTGACCAGGCACCCTTAAGCAATCTATAAAACTAGACCCTGGCTGTGGACATTTTGAGTTTATCATGGGATTAAGGAGTTGCAATGTTCTTGCTGACTGATAGACACTGAACAGGGACAAATTTTGAAGATGAAATGTAAATGTATTCTCTCTATTTATTTATCATAAATAATAAAAATTTATGGCGTTAGGCAATATGCTTAGGAGAATAGTTATTGGTGATGTAGCTGAATTTTACAGTAAAAGAGAACTGTTATTCTCTTCATACTGAATGTCTTTAGTGTCCAGCCATTTAATTGTTATAGGAGGGAAGAAGAGAATATCTATCAAATGTCAGTTTGATTTAGAAAAATTTTTGGACATCAGGGAACAGGTAGAAATATTACTGTTTTAATATGTCTGAATGTCCTGTATCTGTAACATTCCATTAAGTCTAAAGATTCAGTAAAATTGATTATACTGACAATTAGAAAAAGTTGATGAAGTTGTTAAGTATGTTTTGTTGATATGTCTGGCTGTGGTTAATAAAATCTTTACTCACAGGGGCTGGTGATATGGTACAGCATTTCCCTTGTGCATGGTCAAATCAAGTTCGATCCCCAGCACCCTACACAGTCCTCGGGAATAATCCCTGAGCACAGAGACAGGAGTAATCCTTGAGCACTGCTGAGTGTGACCCAGAAGCCAAAATAAAATGTTCACTTACTAAATGCTGCAATTGCTGGTACTGTTTTAAGTGTTTGATAAGGTGTTGTTGCACTTTGTTATCAACCTTGCTGAGTTAAGGAGTATTATAGTTGACATTTTATACATAACGAAAAGGAGACTTTTAGAGAATATATTGACCAAGATAGAAGATTTGAATAAGTTTGATTCAAATGTTCTTGTTGGAGATACAAAGACAATCCACAGAGTGGGAAAGGATATTCACCCAATACCCATCTGACAAGGGGTTAATATCCAGGATATAACAGGCACTGGTAGCACTTCACAAGAAAAAAAAAAAGCCAACCCCATCAAAAAATGGGGAGAAGAAATGAACAGAAGCTTCAAGAAGAAATTCAAATGGCCAAAAGGCTTATGAAAAAGTGTTCTTCATCATTAATCATCAGGGAGATGCAAATCAAAACAACAATGAGGTACCATATCACACCACAGAAAACTGGCACACATCCAAAACAGCAAGAACAACCGGTGCTGGCGTGGATGTGGGGGAAAAGGGACTCTCATCCACTGTTGGTGGGAGTGCCGACTGGTCCAGCTCTTTTGGAAAACAATATGGGCATTCCTTCGAAAACTAGATATTGAGCTCCCATTTGATCCAGCAATAGCACTCCTGGGAATATACCCAAGAGACCGAAAAACACATAGCAGAAACACTATCTGTACTTCTTTATTCATCTCTGCGCTATTCACTATAGCTAGAATCTGGAAACAACCTAAATGGCCGAGAACAGAGGACTGGCTAAAGAAACTGTGGTTCATCTACACTATGGAATACTATGCGGCTGTCAGAAAAGACGAAATTGTGAAATTGACCTGCAAATGGATGGGCATGGAGACTATCATGCTGAGTGAAATTAGTCAGAAGGAAAAATATATAGAATGACTGCATTCATTAATGGGATATAAATATATACCAGTGTTTAACTGAGTGTGGGCAATGGTAATGTCAGACTAGAACTCACCATTGAATATACACAAAAGAGACTTATATGATAAACCCTAAATGTCTGCAGGGCTAAACACAATGTGTAAAAGAAGGGGGGAGAGAGATGCAGAGAGAAAGAGAGAGAGAGAGGGAGAGAGAGAGAGAGAGACAGACAGACAGACAGAAAGAGAGGAAAAGGGGGTACCTGCTACTGAGGCAGCCTGGGGGGTGGGCAGGAGGGGGTGGGGTACATTGGTGGTGGTGATGGGGCACTGGTGGAGGGATGGGTGCTGGAATACTGTATTACCAAGAACCAATTATGAACACCTTTGTAATTGTATGTTTCACTGTGGTATAATAAAACATTTAAAAGATTTTCTCGTTGGCTTAAAATTTAAAAAGACAAAATTCATCTGAAATAACTATATGTAATACTTTGTGAAATGAGGTTTCAACCTTTCTTGTTTGTTTAGAAATCTTTTTTTTATCTATTAGACAAAATTTGTCTGGAATAACTATACATAGTTGTTATAAAATGGGGTTTTATAACTTTATAACATTATAAAATGGGGTTTCATTTTTTGATAAAGAATAGTGATTCCTGTTTTAAAATTCATTATTTCTCTTCAATTTGAAAATGATTTGATTTCCCTCAATGTGTCAAAATATTTTTTGTCTCACATGTAGAATTACAATCTATGCTTAAAGTCAGACCTGCTCCTTTGAAAGTTTGTGACTAATATTTGTTGTGACTAATATTAGTTTCAACTCTTACAAATCAACACTTAAAATATGTACTTCAGCATTATTTTCCTTGAATTTTCCCATTGTTTTCCACTTTGTTTAAACACTGTGGTTACAGCATTGCTCATGATGATTTGTTAGAGGCATGCCATTCAGTACTCTAAGGCCAGTCCACCACTGCTATCATGTTCCTTCCACCGTTGTCTCTGTTTTCCCAACCACCCCCTCAAGCCTGCCCCTGTAGAAGGCCACAATAATTTATTTTATGTTGCTTGGTACCACTAAATGGTTGGTGGAATGATTAAAAAATATTTCACTAAAAGATTTGTGAAAAGTGTTTATTTTTACCATGGGAACATGAAGTACTTATTTAAAAAATTTTTTTTAAAGTATTTTATTATACCACCATGAGATATACAATTACAAAGATCACTGTATCACTGTCTTCCCATTCATCATCAATTTGCTCGAGTGGGCACCAGTAACATTTCCATATGTCCTGTCTCATGCAAGTAGAGCCCAAGGGCACCTGCTTGCTCCAGGAACATAAAGAGCCTCAAACCATTCCATCAGGTCATGGGAATGAGATCCATAATTGTTACTGGTATTTGGCATATCAAATACAACATGGGTAGCTTGCCAGGCTCTGCTGTGTGGGTAGCATACTCTTGTAGTCATCTCTAAATCCAGCATTTATTGATGAGCCAGGCTCTGATAGGCTGGCCTGCTGGGTGGAGTTCTGACGGGGGGAAGTCCAGATGTGGAAAATGGAGGCCCTCATGGGGTTGGGGGGTTGTCTGGCTTGTTGCGAGGCTCTTCTGGGGTGGCGGGCCAGGGTTAGAAACCACCATCCCTCCCTGGCACCTCGTGAGTGGCTGGGCACGGGGGAGAGCCATTAGCAGCTCTGCCCCATGTCTGTGAGTCCAGGCATGCTGAGTGGAATTCGCGCATCCCAATACCAGCCAGTATCTTTCCCAGATATACATGAGGGAAGGACCTCACACAGTCACTGAGACATTTCAGAACATGAGAACCTTTTCTTCTATTATTTATACTTGGAGACCACACCTGTAGATGGGCAGGGCCAGTTCCTGGTTCTGCACTCAGGAATTACTCCTGATGATCCTCGGAGATCATATGATGCTGAGGATTGATCCTGCATTGGTCCTATACAAGGCCATAGTCCAACACCCCAAAAGGTACCCCAAACATGTGCACTGAGGGAAGGACCCCAATGCCCTCATCAAAGCCATTTCAGAACAAAACTGCACACAGCAGAGCTCCCCCAAACCAAGCTGGCACTGTTCATGCCCAACCATGTCCAACCACATGCCCACCCTTGCTGGTGCCATTCTGAAAATACCCACTGATCACCAGCATATTAAGAAGTTCATATTTGGGTTTTGGTCATACAGTGTTCCAGCACCCACCCCTCCACCAGTGCCCATCTCCTACCACCAACTACCCAGTTCCCTCCCCTCTCCCCAGCCCGCCTCCATGGCAGATTCTTTATTTCTTTCCCTTTCTCTCACTTTCTCTTTTCCTTCCCTTTCAGACTATGGATTACAGAACATACATTAAAGGGTTGTCATGTGTATCTTTTTGCCTGTATTTAATGCTCAGTTCTAGGTTGGTATTAGTACTTTCGACAATTGTTAGCACACTGTTCCATTTTCTGTCTTACCTAGCCTCTGACTCCCACACGTTTGTGATAATTTCCACCTTTGACAAGACCTCCTGATACATGTTTTACTTGACCTTGGATATTGGTATCATAATATGTACATATATATTTATGTCATGGAAATAAATGCAGTCATTCTGTATCTGTCTCTCTCCTGGCTAATTTTACTCAACATAATCTTCTCCATGTCCATCCATTTATAGGCAAATTTTATAACTTAATTTTTCCTGACAGCTGCATAGTATTCCATTGTGTAGATGTACCAACGATGAAGTCCTTTTTTGAGGATTTACTAAACTGTTGTAAATTAAGCCTTCTGTATTAATGTTTTTGTTAGTTGAGATTAGTTGGAGTCTACATTACGTTCACATTCTATTGGGATGTTAGTATTGTAGAGGTTGGAGATGACCAGAACATTCAGAATCATTAACTGGGCAGTCCTGCTGGAGGCCTTGGCTTTGGGCTGTGGTAACAGCTGCTGGGGCTTTGTTAGGGCGGGAGTGGCCCACCCTCTTCCAAGGCTCAGCCTGGAATGAGTGTCTGAGAAATTTTTGTAAGTAGTTGATATCTTTAGAGATGTATTTGTGAGTCTCTGAAAGATGAGTTTACATGGCAGTTACAGTGGGATGTGGGTGTGCTTATAATTTTCCCTAGTTTTCAACCAAGATTGCTTTCTTGCTTTCAAAAATATTTGAAAGCTAATTATTACAGTAAACTGGAGTTGCTGTCCCTGGAAGCATTGTTCTGTCACTGCTTAGTACTGTAACTGATCTTCCTGCTGACACAAGTCACCTCAAAGCTAAGAAATACAATGTTTGTTTTTCCAAGGATAAACTCGATGTTAGTTTATTTTCCTAAAACATACTGTTTTAGTCCTGAGACTTAATTTTATCACTGTATCAGTGTCTTCCCGTTCATCGTCGATTTGCTCGGCGGGCACCAGTAACATCTCCATATGACCTGTCTCATGCAAGTAGAGCCCAAGGGCACATTTTATGTTAAATTATCTGATGTAAAATTAAAAGAATTTTTGACACAAAATTCTCAGTTGCATTAGTCATGTTTTAAGTAACGTTGAAATAGTGATTTGTGCTATTAGGTGCCACTTTGACAAATGGGCGAGGAAGGAACATTGAAATGATCACAGAAAGCTCTGTTGGTTAGAATAGTTCTCTGGAAATGTGAGGTTATAATTTTTGTAATTCAAGATGGTGTTGACAGGTTTTTAACATTCATTTACATATTTTCCTCTTCTCCCCAGGTGGTGAGAAAGCTAGAAAACCCTCCTGTTTACTCTCTCCAGAGAATTATGTTCAGAATTTTAGGGCTAATGGGCGGAGTCAGGGAGAGATGTAAGGTTCTCATTTCTCAGACTAATTTTGCTCATTCTTCCTTGTTTAAACGTTTCTGTTCTGTTCTTATCCTTCTGAGTTTACGTTCTTTTTCAAAAAAATTGTTGGGGGTCTGAGCAATCGGAAGTCAGGTAAGGCACTTGTCTTGCAGGCTGCCCACCCAGACTTGACCTGGCACCTGATGTGGTCCCCAAGGCCTCTAGGAGTGATCTAGCACAAAGCCAGGAGTAAGCCCTAAGCACTACTGGGTGTGGCCCCCAAACAAAACCAAACCAAAAAACAGCCTGGAGTGTTGGAGGGTTGGGGTCATCTCTGCATGAGTCTCCGCCTTGCAAGGTTCCCAGTGCTGTGACCTCCAGAGCACCACGACTGTGTGTGAGCACTGCAGCCAGAGAGGTGCAAACACCATGGCCAGCAGTATGGGTGGAGCCTGGTGTGGGCACCACAACCCCTGTGCCCTGTCCCCTGTCTTCCACTTGCACTCTAATCAGGATGTGTGTGGACCACCACTACGGAGAGCAACTAGTGAGTCTGTGCATTTACCACAGGGACAGTGCTTCTGAGCGCTGTGTCTGTGCAGGCAACACCACCAGATGTGCGAGCCCCACTTTCAAGCCTGTGTGCAGCCTCACGCCATTGCAACAGCAGCAGCAGCAGAGGGATAGGAAAGGGGACAAATTAACTTAAAAAGTGAAACCAGAGGGACCAGGGAAATGACTCAGTGGGCGGAGCACATGCTCAGCATGCAGGAGCCCGGGCTTGACACTGCCAATGTATTGTTCCCTGAGCACTGCCAGGTAAGGCTCAGAACACAAACAAACCAAAATCATCAAGCCAAGCCCTAAACCCCTTGGTACTTTCAGGAAAGTTTTGATAGGGCAATAGCCTGAAAATTTAAGGGGAAAATGTAAGTAAGTCTATAAAACTGAAATAGTATGGTTTGTCCTAAGAAAATATTGGCTTTATGTTAGAAAATAATATAGATTCTGCTTAAGTTTCTTGCACTAGTAAGTAAAATGTAATAAAAATCTATGGATATGAAAATAAAAACTCCAGGGCCGGAGCAATAGTCCAGTGGGTAGGGCATTGGCCTTGCCAGCGGTTGACCCAGGTTCAATCCCCAACATCCCATATGGTCCCCTGAGCACCACCAAGAGTAATTCCTGAGTGCAGAGCCAGGAGTAACCCCCTGAGCGTTGCCGGGTGTGCCCAAAAAAAAAGAAAAAAAAAGAATTTAATTTAGCTTATTAGTTGCCTCAGCTTTATTGCTCTGACACCTGTTAGAAGTAGCCAAAAAGGCACATAAATATTTTTATGTGTTTCCTTTGGCCATTGTGCAAGGCATAACACAAATAAAGGAGGTGCATGTATCTGTTTAAAACTCTTTCCTGAGACTAGCAGTATGAGACTAGCAGTATTCCTGGGTCTTTGCAGAGTTGGGAAGTTGAGAAAGTCGCTAATGGTTATTTTTTTTCTAAATATTCATAAATTTGAAATTGTAATGTTTTTGTTGTATAGTTTTCGACTTTTATTCTGTCTCTAAGTTATCACACTTAGCTTTAGAAAAACTTGACTCTCTTTAATGATTTCCATCTTTATGCTACAATAGTGTTTTTTTTAAATTGTACTGGCATTTTCAGCCTTCAGATTCTGTTTCATATATTCTATAACATTTGCTTCCCTCTCAGTAGTAATTTAAAGAAGCTTACATAAAGTGAATTTCAGGGATTAAGGCAGTGTCTCAGCTGTCTACTGAGTTAATCTCTAACTCAGTATTTTACAAAAGCTCTGCCAGAGGGGAATGAAACAGGTTTGAGATTGATTGTACTTTGTGAACAAATTGGAAGCTGATAGGCTAAGTGGGGCAAAAACATAATATTGCACTTTTTTTGGGGTACTGGGAATTGAACCCAGGACTCCACACATTCAAGACAAGTGTTCTGCTGAGCACCCTCTTCCTCAAAGTGATATCCTTTTTGACAACTATTTTGATGTGGTATAAAATCACAAGAGCAACTGTTATTCTCTAGTGGTCACTAGTTGTACAACTCAGAAATTGAATTGTGGAGAACATATCTTTTAAGGTCATCACGCAGCTCTTGTTATAATAAGCAGTCTATTTTTGCTCTCAAGCTTTTCCTTGCCAAGTACAGCAAATTTTCGTGCTGTGTTCAGCATATCCTTTAATGGTCTTTATATGTTAAAACTTTCTGGTTCAGCATAACACTTTTCTTCTGCATCACTGGTGATCGAACCCACATCTCATGCATGCAAGGCATGAGCATAGCTGCTGACCTACATCCCTCGCCCCTGAATATAACTTTTTTGGGGGATGGCACATCCCAGTTGATACTCAGGTGGGCCCAGGAGCCACACCTGGTGATTCGTGGCCTGCCAGGCTAGTAGTTCAGTATGAATCCCAAGGATTCTGGACTCTGCGCGCCACATGGTACTGCCAGGGGGTCTGCCAGACGCAAGCAAGTCTTATGTCCTAGACCCTAAAACATAAATTTAAATGAAAATGGTATTTAATCTGGTCTTTAAAATTACTGGGTTTCTCAGTGGTTAAGGAGCTAATATTTTTATTATGTAACATTCAAGAAACACTGAAAGGTGAGACTGATTAGGTGAAAAAACTGAAGAACAAAAAATTTCTTTCAGTATTATGTTTTTAATAACTTTGGCTCCAGGCACACCTCTTTGACTCCACCGTTCTCCCTGCATTAACATACGCCTCAGAAACCTGGGCCCTACGAAAGCAGGATGAGAATGCTATTCGGTCTCCCAAAGAGGAATCGAAAGAGCCATGCTTGAGTATCACGCCTCACTCAAGTGAGAGAAGGAATCCGGAGTTCTGACCTCCATCGCTATTCTAAAATCAAGGACGCTGTCTCATCTGCCAGGACATCAAAAATCAGATGGGCTGGTCATATAATGCGATCTGGAGACGACCATTGGACTAGAGCCATTACCGATTGGATCCCACGGGATGTCAAAAGATCGCTTGGCCGCCCACCTGCAAGATGGTCATACTTCCTTATCAAGACCCTAAAAAAAAAACAGTTCGAGGCTCTTAATATCCCTGAAACAAACAGATGCCATTGGGCCACACTGGCACGTGATAGGATCAAATGGAAACATTACTGGCGCCCGCTCGAGCAAATCAATGAATAACGGATATCAAGTGATCAAGTGATTATGTTTTTAAAATTTACTGAGATGTCTCAGTATTTGCTAAAATTTACAGATTCTGTAACCATCATCAGGTTTAAATATAGTTAACAGTTGTTTACTTATTTTATTATTGTTTGGACCATGCCTGTCTGTACTAGGAGCTTAACTTGTGGCTCTGCTCTCAGGTACCAATTCTAGCTGTGCTCAGATGACTTTATGGCATGCCTGGGTTGCCCATATGCATGGGTTGGCCATGTGCAAGGCCATGCTTTACCCATTGATTTATCTCTCTGGCCCCAAGGTTTCTTCTTTTTTTAATTTTTCTTTTTTAAAATTAATGCTTTATTTAAACACCATGATTTGCAAAGTTGTTCATACAGTTGTTACAGACTTTTGATGTTCCAATCCCAATCCTACCTCTTGAGTAACCATCGCGACACTATTGTTGCCGTTTCTCCACCGCTTCTCAAGCCTGCCCCATAGCAGGCACATGTAATTTTTTTTTTATTTAAGCACCATTACTTACAAAGTACAAAGTTTTCACAATACAGTTGTTAGATTCATCGTTCAACACTAATCCCACTACCAGTGTGCCCCCCCACCATCACCAGAGACCCTCATTTCCCACATCCACATCTCCATGCCTGCTCCCTTATCCAGCACTAATTATGTTGACCATTACAGTCCATATAAGGGAATGGTATTAATAAAGTCATGACATTTTCACTGGGTTGCTATGTGTGAGTCTGGCTGATTTCTGTTCTCGCATTCACTTTGAGTTTCTAGCACGTAGTGGGTTTCTACTAGTCAACCCTAGACCCACCACCACTGCACCTACAGACAATACTTATTTCAAACTTGAGCTCTGAGCCTGTCCTAATAGTACCCTGAATAATCTATTCTATATTGCCTATTGGAGCAATTTTTTTGAGGAAAGCCAGTGGAGATTATTAAATCTCTATTGTGCCATTGGGCCCACTATATAGAAAATTATTGATATATTCCCACCGACTACACATTGTGCCCACACACTTGTGATTGTACTTAATTCTATGAAATGTGATGGGATACCTGATGCAGCAGTATAGTTGGCTTTGAGATATCACGCGGCCACTTTGTGGTTGCATGCCACAGGGAAAGCTGGCAGCAGTTCTCTGATGAGCTGAAGTGTCCAGACCTTGAAAATGACTGCAATCACGGTGTGTGAAGTTCCTCTGGCTTCCATGGGTCTGTCGGGGCAGCTGCTTTCCAGAGGGGACCCAGGTCAGGAGGGGCCCCAGCTCCAGCTCCATGGAAGCCTGGAGGCACACAGTAATTAAAAAATATTTATGGATTTTTGTGGGTCATACCCAGCGATGCTCAGGGTTACTCCTGGCTCTGCCCTCAAGAATTCCTCCTGGTGGTGCTTAGGGGACCATATGGGATGCTGGGGATTGAACCTGGGTCGGCCACGCAAGGCAAATGACAATAATTTGTTTCATATTGCTTAACGAAATGGTTAAGGGAATTATCAAAAAATACTTCAGTTAAAACTTTGTAAAAATTTGTTATATGTCACCATAGGGTTGTCTGTGGTGTCTGAGGATTTAGTGGATTTACAAGACATTTACTATGTCTTGTCTGAGGACTTACTAAGCTGTTTTGTTGCCAGTTGAGCTGTCTGAACTGTTTTGAGTTTAGTTGGCTTCTATGTTTCTTTCCCATCGAATGTAGTATGTTCCTATGGGAATTTTATTATTTTGGAGTAATGAGCCGGAGAGCAATCTGGAAACCAGAATCTGTAGGAATGGACCGGTGGGTTGGCATGGCAGCAGCTATGCGATGTAAGTGTGACTGCCACGGCTTCTGGAGTTTTGGGGCTGGGAGAAAACTGCTGGCCCCGACTCCCTGACAACCCTAGGGTTCTCAGCCTAACATCGGAGTACCTGAAATTTTCAGTTTGGTGTCTCTGCACAGATTCTTAGTGAAGCCCTGGAGTTGGGCTGTTGGTGTTGTGGCAGCTGTGGGGTGTGGATGTGGCTGCTGGGACCTCAGCAGGGTGAGGAGTCAGCCTTCTCCCCCTCACCCCCAGCCACCCCAGCGTTCTCAGCTGGGAGAATGGCGTATCCGTGAATTTGGTTTAGGAGTCTGAAGAGCAGGGCTGTGGACAAGGCAACATGGCAGCAGCTGTTGGAGAGCGGTTCTAGGGAGGGGACCTAGAGCTACTCCTCGTGACTCAGCCGAGTATGCGGACCAGGAAGTTCAGTTCTCTGGTCTGGAGGCTCTGGGCTTGAGCCCAGTGTTCGGTGTGGTGCGGGGATGGGTTACGGAGGCGCTGCATTCGCTCGTTTGCTCACCTGCCACTTGACCCAGGTGCCTTCAGTCCCAGGTCTAAATATTTCATTTTATCTGAAACATAATTTTGCTAAAGTATGTACAAGATTCACCAAATAATAAAAATAATGGCTTTGGCTAGGCTTCTTTCTCTAAAGTGCTCCTTACTGCTGCTTTCTTATAAAAATTAAAACTGTACTAAAGAAAATAGCAGGCAGCCAACTTTTTGTTATTTTGTGTTATGGGGTGGCGGGGGAGGTTGAGCCATACCCAACAGTGCTCTCAGGGCTTACTCAGGCCCAACCCAGGGACCATATGGGCGGCTGAGGATCAACCCAGATCAGTCATGTGCAAGGCCAGCACCTATCCATTACTAATTCTGTGGCTTCTTATGCTTTATTATTTTTTCCCTTGAAATCTTTTTTTTTTTTTTTTTTTTTTTGTTTTGGTCACACCCGGCGGTGCTCAGGGGTTACTCCTGGCTCTGCACTCAGGAATTACTCCTGGCGGTGCTCGGGGACCATATGGGATGCCGGGATCGAACCCAGGCCAGCACATGCCGGCCACGTGCAAGGCAAACGCTCTACCGCTGGGCTATTGCTCCGGCCCCTCCCTTGAAATCTTTGACTGAATTTTTAGTAATCGTTAGTTGAACTTGATTGGAACTGCAGAATCTTTTAACTCAGGCTGTAGATGTTTTGAATTATAATCTGTAAAATCTATATTAAGTTGGAGGGAGGAGGTTGGTTATGCCACACCCTGGGGTGCTCGGGCTTACCACTGGTTCTGTGCTCAGGGATAACTCTTGGTGGTGCTCAGGAGACTATATGGTTTGCCAGGGATCAGCCCCATGTAAAAACAAATGCCCTACCTGCTCTCTTATTGCTCTGCGCCCCTGAAATCTTCATTTTAACCAGGTGCGTAGTGTACCTATCAAAGCCTGATAAAAGCTGATGTAGTTCATTTGCCAAAGTGCCGAGTAAAGAACCAGTTTCCTTCAGATACTCAGTTAATTGACTTGCCCAGGTGGCAGCCAGAACCTGGTGAAATTGTTGCCCTCATAATCCTGGTGCCTTTGGGTTACTGGCCTTGACTGCCAACATGTCAATAAGGTCTAGTTCTTTGGGGACTATACTGCTTTATTTCCGCCCCTGCTCTTGTCCTCCAGGCTGTGATTCACTCCCACTTTCTGAATCCAATTCAGATCGGAGAGTTGGTAGCTGGTTAAGAGAACTCATGCTGATAGTAATCAAGAAAGTAGAGAAGGAGTTGCCTGGGAGAGCTGACTTCCCTGCTTGCCCAGTCTTCCTGCCTGGCTTCAGTTTTCGTTTATGAAAATCACTCTCAGGGGTCTGCAAGGTAGCACAGTGCCTGAAGCAGGGGTTTTGGATGCAGGAGATCCAGGTTCAGTACCTACCACTGTGGAGTTCCCTTGAACGGAGCTGAGAGTAGCCCCAAAAGGGCCTCTGGTGTAGCACCTAAACAAAATAAGCAAGCAAAAATCACTGTCAGGAATTCAAGGGCCAATTGTTTAGTTTTTTTCTGTCAGCGTTACTGAAGGACCCCACCCTGCAGCAGTTTTTTTTCAATCTGGCCCAGGTATGCTGAACCAGAGACTCTCAGACATGGGGCAGAGCTGCTACTTGCTCTCCCCTGTGCCCAGCTGTTCGTGAGGTGCCTGGGAGGCATGACGGGGTTCTAGCCCTGGCCTGCCACCCCAGCAGAGCCTCACAACAAGCCAGACCACCCTCCCCTACTCCATGGGGCCCGCCATTTTCCACATCCAGACTTCCTTCTCGTCACAACTCTACCCAGCAGACCAGACTATCATAGTCCATCACGCGTGGCTGCTGGCGGCCACGGTTCATCAATAAATGCTTTATTTAGAGGTGACTACAACAGTATGCCACCAGCACGGCAAGCCTGGAAAGCTGCTCGTGTAGTATTTGATATGCCAAATACCAGTAACATTTATATTAGGTCATTCCCGTGACCTAATATAATTGTTTGAGGCTCTTTATGTTCCTGGAGCAAGCGGATGCCTTTGGGTTCTACTAGCATGAGACAGGACATATGGAGATATTACTGGTGCCCGCTTGAGCAAATAGTTGATTAACAGGAAGATAATGATAGTGATAGTTACTTAAGGACTGTGCTAAGTTTAGGTTTGACATATTTAAAAGTATGTATTCAATACAGGTGAATCTAATGTCACTTTACCTGGATTTTTTTAAAATAAATATTTTATTATACCACCGTGAGATATACAGTTACAAAGATGTTCATGTTTGGGTTTCAGTCATACAGTGTTCAGCACCCATCCCTCCACCAGTGCCATTTCTCACCACCAGTGTCCCCAATTCCTTTACCGCCCTCCAGCCTGCCTCTATGGCAGGTTCTTTATCTCTTTTCTCTTTCTCTCTCTTTCTCTCTTCCTTCTCTTACATATTGTGGATTGTAATATGTACACTTAGAGGTTATCATGTGTATCTTTTTGCCTGTATTTAATGCTCAGTTCTAGGTTGGTATTAGCACTTTCTACAGTTATTAGCACACTGTTCCCTTCTCTGTCTTACCTAACTTCTGACTCCCACACGTTTGTAGTAATTTCCACCTTTGACAAGACCTCCTGATACATGTTTCGCCTGACTTTGGATATTGGTATTATATCATAATACGTGTGGGTGGGTGGGTGGGTGGGTGGGTGGATGGGTGGATGGATAATGTGTGTGTATTTATGTCATGCAAATAAATGCAGCCATTCTATATCTGTCTTTTTTTCTTCTGGCTAATTTCACTCAACATGATCCTCTCCATGTCCACCCATTTATAGGCAAATTTCATATTATTCCATTGTGTAGATGTACCAAAGTTTCTTTATCCAGTCATCAGTTCTCGGGCACACTGGTTGTTTCCAGATTCTGGCTATTGTGAATAGTGCTGTTATGAAAATAAAAGTGCAGATGATGTTTCCGCTATGTGTTTTTGGCTTCCCAAGGTATATTCCCAAGAGTAGTATGGCTGGGTCAAATGGGAGCTCAATATTTAGTCTTTGGAGGAATGTCCATATTGTTTTCCCAAAAAGGCAGAACTAGTCAATATTCCCACCAACAATGAATGAGAGTCCCCTTTTCCCTGCATCCACGCCAGCACTTGTTCTTGCTCTTTTGGATATGCTCCAGTCTCTGCGGTGTAAAATGATATCTCATTGTTGTTTTGAATTGCATCTCCGTGATGATTAGTGATGATGAACAGTTTTTCACATGCCTACTTTACCTGGATTTAAAAAATTGTTTTCACAGGCATAATTTAATATAATGTTACTGTAATTTCTCTCCCTCCCTTCAAGGTTTAAGTTACCACACCAAGAATTATCCCTGAGCACAGAACCAGTGGCACTGCTTCGATTTTGTAGTGCCCTCAGGGATCACTCCTGCTGATGCTCACTTGACCATATATGACGAGGATTGAACTTGGGTTGGCTGCTTGTAAAGGCAAATGTTTTTACCCACTGTGCAGGTCTCCGCCACTTACTGTGCTCAAGGTGCCATTAGTGCAAGAGGCCTAGTGGAGTCAGCCACAATCGCCTGAAGAACCCTGTTCTATCTCCCTGGCCCCTAATGTTTACATTCTTTAGGCTTCTTTCTGTTACAGTGTATCAGAGAAAAGTGAATGTGCGACTATTGAAACTATATATTCAAGTCTTTATCTTGTCCATTAGTCAAATCAACTCTCTGGTGATCTGATTAATCTTTGATTTCCTCAGGGGATTCACAGTAAGCAGTGAACAAGGCAGACGTCTCTCTTAAGAAATTCAGAGTTTGCAGTGCAGGTGATCACTAATTTAAGGTAGAGCATTGAAAGTGGTAAATGCCGTGGCAGAGATAGACATCTGGTCTTGTGGAACCGTGGTCTTTTTTTTTTGATCCAGAAAGCTTGTGTACAAAATGATAATTGATCTGAGACCTAAAGAGTGAGTTAGGCAGAGAAGCTTTGGAAGTGCTGGGCAGGCGTGGTGTACAGTGTGAACCAGGAATCTGATGTGGAAGGAATTGTGTCAGAAGGCCAGAGTGGGGAGTTGTGTGGACGCAGTAATGGTGCTGGCGAGACTGAACAGAGGCAGGTGATGTGCGTTCAGTAATTAATGCTTTATCAAGCAGTAACTAGATCGGTGGGAAGCCACTGGAAGTGTCCAAGCATGATGATTGGATTCATATTTTAGATTGGATTCATAGTCTAGATCTCCTGCTACAGTGTTGGGAACTGGAGAGTGAGTGGAGGGCTCAGCAATGGGCACAAGCCATCTTACAGGTAAGATATTAGACAAATTCCAGTGGTTTAACACAGTAAAGATTGAACGGTCATGCAGAGAGCGGTGTAGCGGTGCAGCCATCTTTTATTTGAAATATGGCTGTGAAGTTAGTCTTGTCAGGGAAAGATTGACATTAAATGCCACTTTTATAGGTGAACGCCTTCTTTGGGTTTGTATCACTATGTTCACCTTTCAGTATCACACTGCCCACCTTTTGCTGGGCAGACTCAGCCATGTGACCGCAGCTAAACTTCAGGAGCCTTGGTGAATGGAGCCTTCCTGTGTGCCCTGGCAGAGGAAACAGTTTAGTGCCGCAGACAGACATACACCCCTGCTCCCCACACACTGCTTCTCTGGGACACTGCTCATGCTTTTTAACAGGTAGTGATGGGAGCTTGGGCTGAGAAATGGCAGTGAAGATGGAGAGAAATCGGTGTCTTTGAGGAAGCTAAGAAAATCCATAAAAGTCCCACATTTGGGACTTATATGGTAACTAACCCATTTGGGACTATGTGGCAACTAACCCAAGGCATCGAAAATCAGATGGGCTGGACATGTAATGCGATTTGGAGACTACCGCTGGACTAGAGCCATTACCGACTGGATCCCATGGGATGTCAAAAGATCACGTGGCCGCCCACCTACAAGATGGTCAGACTTCTTCGTCAAGACCCTGAACGGATGGTTTGAGGCTCTTCGTATTCCTGAAGCAGTCATATGCCTACACTGGCACGTGATAGGGTCAAATTGAAATGTTACTGGCGCCCACTAGAGCAAATCGATGAATGGTAACTAGAATCATGATACATACTGAAAAAGAAATACAGGTGAGAAGAGAACCGCAGCTCCTGTTTAATTTGGGGTAGATTTTATTGAGATTCCTTACAGATCTTAGAGAAACGAGAGTCAGAACAATGTCTGAGTCATTTGGATTAAGTGATTGAAATCTTGGACAGACTCAGACTCTATCAATGTCTGTTTCCCGCGAATCCACTATTGCTTTGCTGACTTCAGCTGACCCTTCAGCATCCTAGAGGCCTTGGAGTGATGTCCTTTGGAACCCTCCAGGATAGCTATTTGTAAGCATCTTCCTTTTTCTTGATAGTTTTCTGATCATCTCTTCCTAGTTAGTTCCCTTTTGTATTTTGTCACTTAATGTTGACGTTAACCATAGTGGTATTGTCTATACTCCAAAATGCCTATCGACACAACCTTTCTGTTATAGCCATAGTCAAGTTTTTCTGCCTTACACATTCTTCAAAATGAGTAGGTCAGGGAGGGAATTGGGGACATGGGTGGTGGCTGAGGGGCACTGGTGGAGGGCGGGTGCTGGAACACTGTGTGACCGAAACCCCAAGCGTGAACAACGTTGTAATTGTATATTCACGGTGGTATAATAAAATGTAAAAAAAAAAACCAAAATGAGTAGGTCAGGTTGTAACTCTCCTCCCATTTATTGTCGTCACATGTCCAAGGAATCCTGGGATTTGTCATTGCTGTTCTTTCATGTTTGACTAATGGACAGATAAAGACTTGAATATATAAAGTTTCAATAGTTGCAAACATTCACCTTTTTTTTTGCCTCATTTAAAATCGCATTATTTGTCCTTTTTGGTTAGGCTATCACTGTCACTATCTTCCTGTTCATCATCGATTTGCTCGAGAGGGCACCAGTAACATCTCCATATGTCCTGCCTCATGCTAGTAGAGCCCAAGGGCATCTTCTTGCTCCAGGAACATAAAGAGCCTCAAATCATTACATCAGGTCATGGGAATGAGGTCTATAATTGTTACTGGTATTTGGCATATTGCTGGTTTCTGCTCTGCCGGGTGTACCTGTGTCTGAGGCTCAAGCATTCCTGGGTTTGAAATACTCTCCTCTGAAGGGCGGGTCTCTGCAGGGCGGGTCCTTGTAGGCTGGGTTTCTGACAAGCTGGGCTGGAGACTGGATTAATCTGTGGGCTGGAGACTGGATTAATATGCTGGGGGGAGATCTTACCAGCTGCAGAGTGTGGATTGTGACACAGATCGCTGCCAGCAAGGTGTGGGGGGTTTCTCTGGCCTCCTCCGAGGCTCCATCGGGATGGTGGACTCCAGGTCGGAAGTTGCTCTCGTGGTCCATGGAGTGCAGGGGGTTCAACGGGAAAGCTGGTTTCTGCTCTGCCGGGTGTACCTGTGTCGTCTTGCGACGCGGCGATTTACCTCCAAACTACCACAAATATTCTACCCACCCCTCTGAGAGAGCCCCACAAAGCAATGAGAATATAGTGCCCGCATGGCAGAGCCTGGCAAGCTGTCCGATGCGTGTTCGATATGCCAAACCCAGTAACAAAAATGTTTATTTTCCTGACCCCGAAAGAGCCCTTAATACGGCAGCAGTAAGAAAGGCAAACAAGCAGTGCCTGATAAAATTTCACGTGGCCGCCCACCTACAAGATGGTCAGACTTCCTTGTTAAGACCCTGAAGGAACGGTTTGAGGCTCTTCATATTCCTGAATCAACCAGATGCCATTGGGCTACATTGGCACGTGATAGGGTCCAATGGAAATGTTACTGGTGCCCGCTCGAGCAAATCGATGAGTAACGGATTCAAGTGATCAAGTAATCAAGTGATTTGGCATATCAAATACGACACGGGTAGCTTGCCAGGCTCTGCCGTGCGGATGGCATACTCTTGTAGTCATCTCAAAATCCAGCATTTATTGGTGAACTGCGCGGCCGTGCGAGCTGGGCTGTAATAGGCTCTTCTGCTGGGTGGAGTTCTGACAAGAAGGGAAGTCCGAATGTGAAAAATGGTGGCCCTCATGGAGTGGGGGGGTCATCTGGCTAAATTACATTTTTGTTTTGATTGTGTTCTGGATACAAGTTCCTTACAGATCATTTGTAGGCATTTCTCCTGGTCTGTATGTTACATGCATTTTTGTGACCTAATTAATTGATGTTAATTTTTGAGATCACTATTTTATATTGTTTAGTATTTAGATTCCATTTATGAGTCTTCCATTATTAATTTATTTGGGGGACTTATACAGTGCTCAGGGGACCTCGGGGGTCTCCTAGTGGGGACATTCAGCCAGCTGGGCTGGACGGCTCAGTGCTAGGACCTAAGATGTGGAACTGTTAGGGAAGACTAGATTCACCTGGTGGTATTTGGGGGCCACTAGGCCACACGTGGCTGTGCTCAGGAACCTCCAGGATTATGCCGGATGCATAATGGGACCATGCAGTTCTGGGGTTTAAGCCAGAGTCAGGAATATACAAAGCATACATCCCTCACACCTGTGCTTTCTCTTGGTACCATTCTCCCTTAGAAAGCTGACTTGTGGGGCCTGGAGAGATAGCACGGTGGGTAGGGCATTTGCTTTGCACATGGCAGACCCAGATTTAATCCCTGACATCCCGTATGGTCCCGAACACTGCCAGGAGTAATTCCTCAGTGCAGAGCTAGGAGTAACTCCTGTGCATTACTGGGTGTGACCCTAAAAAAGAGGAAAAAAAAAGAAAGAAAGCTGACTTGCAAATCAGAGTAATCAAGGAAGCCACTGAAAAAATATGGCTATGTTAAAGTGAAGATAAGTCGTATATTCTGTAAAGAAGATAAAAAATTTAAAGTTTGTTTAGGTCATTTCATACCTGCTACCTCTTCCTGAAACAGCATGTATGACATGGCAAAGGTTTCTTTTCTGTTGCTATAACCTTGAACTTATTTCTTCTCTTTATTATAGCATAAGAGCCAGAGAGATAGTCCAGAAGGTAGAGTGTTTGCCTTGCATGTGTCTGACCAAGGTTCAGTGCTGACCTAGCATTCCATATAGTCTTCCAAGCACCTTCAGGTGTAATCTTTGAGTATTGCTGGGTGTGGTCCAAAACCAAAAAATTCTCACTATATCTTTTAATGTAGTCTGTTCATTAAGAATTTCGCTTTTATATCGAAACTTGCTGTTTTGAAAAATGAAAGTTATGACTTTAAAATCATGTGACTAATATGTTACTGAATTTAATAATAAAATTTTAGGGAGCTGGAATGACAGCACAATGAGTAGGGCATTTGCCTTGCATGCTGCTGACCGGGTTCAATCCCTGGCATCCCATATGGTCCCCCGAGCACTATTAAGAGAAATTCCTGAGTGCAGCGCCAGGAGTAACCCCCTGAGCATTGCTGAGTGTGACCCCAAAACAACAACAAATAAAACCCTTTACATTTTAAAAGGTTAGTAGAAAAAAGGCATTTTAATGTTGGGGGGGTGTTGTTTGGGGGGGGGCCACAACCATCGATGCTCAGGGCATTCTCCTGGCTCCGAGCTCAGGAATCACTCATGGCGGTGCTCAGGGGATACAGGATGCCAGGAATAGAGCTCAGGTCAACTACATGCAAGGCAAATGACTTAGCTGCTGTACTAGCACTCAGTTCTCCATTTCAGTTCATTTGTAAGAGAAACGTGTGTTAGGAACAGAACTCACCCAACGCTGACCATCTTTTATGCTTTGTGACAAGAATTTTAGGTACCAACACTCAAACCAGAGGATTACTTCTCCCTGTCAGACTCTGAACAGCCTGTATATAAGAATCAGCGACTGAAAATGTGGCTTAGTATTAAAGCAATGAATGCCTCATGTATTTAATAGTATACAAATCTAATCTTCCTTGATTTTCGCCTCCATTGTAGGCTTCCAGGAGTGCAAGTTGCTGACGCTAGTATGTCCGATCTTTTATGACATGAAAGTTCGGAAGTGCTCCACACCAGAAGAAATCAAGAAAAGGAAGAAGGCTGTAATTTTTTGTCTCAGTGCAGACAAAAAGTGCATCATTGTGGAAGAAGGCAAAGAGATCTTGGTTGGCGATGTTGGGGTAACCATAACTGATCCTTTCAAGCATTTTGTGGGAATGCTTCCTGAAAAGGATTGTCGCTATGCTTTGTATGATGCAAGTTTCAAAACCAAGGAGTCCAGAAAAGAAGAGTTGATGTTTTTTTGTGGTAAGCATTGTTACTGAGTCCCTGTAAAACTCAGTTAATCTATGATTAGCACTTGGAGAACCAGTTTCCTGGGACCAAAGTAATTTTCACTTAGGCTTTCTTTGGTTGTTATTTAATTTTTGTTTCCAAGGCTTCATTTCTTCAGGTCTTTAACTGGATGTATATGTGTGGAACCAGAACAAACCACTCTTTGTTCAGAGGAACGTGACTTTTGGATCGTTGGCAAGGGAAGGTAGATTTTTGTGGGCATTGATTTCCTTTGAATCCACAATTTGTTAATAACTTAAGTTCTTTAAAACTTTTGCTTAAAGAGCCAAAGAGATCTTGCATGTGGCCATCCTGCTCTGATCCGCTGCACCACTTGCTTCCCAAGCATCGCTGCTATGGCCTGGGGCCCTCCAGCAAGCAGGGCTGAGCAGCACCTCATTCTGACTTGCTGTTCTGGCTAGCTGAGAGTACCGGAGATATCTCCGGCCTTCTCCGCGCCATTTGGGAGACCCTCAGATTGTTTCCCATAAAGTCCTGAGAAGGGAATTTTTTTTATTTTAGGGGTTTATACCCGGCAGTGCTCAGGGGTTACTCCTGGCTCTGCACTCAGAAATTACTCCGGTGGTGCTCGGGGACCATAAAGGGAATGCCTGAGATCGAACCCAGGCCGGCCGCATCAAGACATGCCCTCCCTGCTGTGCTATTGCTCGGCCCTCTGAGAAGAGAATTTAACTTCACTAAAAACATTCTCTGACACGTCATGCCAGGGGTCAGCCTTCCACATTTTGGAATATTTGCCATTGTGACTCTGAGATTCGCTGCTTTTGAAACTGTTACTGTCATTACCTAGAGCTGTCATTTGCTGTAGACTTGTCTTGTCCTCTAGCTTACTGTGGTTATTTCAATCAAAAGAAATGTAAAATGCAGTTTCTTCCTTGAATCACCTTAGGGTTGAGTAGGTAGATCGTGTTTCTTCACAGCAGGAAGCTCCCTGGATACTGTTTGGTAAAGAAAGAGCAGATGGTGTGGACCCTTCTGTCAGCTCACTCAAACAAGTTATTTTGTCTTTCCAAGTAACTTACTATTTCAGATACACCTCAGGTTAAGTCATACTACATCCTTCTGCTCAGTCTATTATATTCCCTTTCTTGGTAGAGAATTCTCACAAGTGGGAAATACTTTATCATCTGTAGCTTCCCAGGCCCAGGGACATGTGAGTAGCCTTGGTTTGGGGGGCTGGTGGTGGAGTTTGTGTGTGAGTATCCTTGTTTTGGGTCGGAGACCCCGCCTGCAGTGTCTGGGGGCTAACGTGTGCTACCTTTGTGCTCAGGGGGTCACACCAGAGCTCCAGCATGCACATCCTGTGCTCCAGCCCTTGGAGCTCTCTCCAGGGCTCCGTGGATTGTCCTTTCGGTGCTTTGGCGTGAGATAAGTAGGACAAGGCAAATTCATTCTTCCATGTGTGTCTCCAGCAGCTTAGGGACGTGAGGCACGGAAGCGGAGGAATCTGTTTAAGAAAACTCTAACCTCAGCTTCATTCCTTCCCTTTGCTGTGCTTGATTAAATCAGAATGACGGGAAGTGTGGTCGTGAGTGTGTGTGGGGGCGTGTTTTATTGTTTAGCTCTCCTGGCAGCTAGACATATGATCCAAAAAATCATTTTAATAAAACCCGGAGTGAACGCATTCCTGATTTGAATGACTGTGCTTTTGTTAAACGTTCATTCCTATTTCTTTGTCAATATTCTGTTAGGGCCTGGAAGAACAGCAATGAGGAAAGGAGGAAAAGCCCCTGGTCTTTGTGTGGGCTTTACAGTCAAGTGACCAGCGTGGCAACAGAGACTAAAATGGCTTTTAGATTATTAACATTTCCTTCAATTATACATGGCTTTCTTCCTAGGTTTTATGCTTTTATTTTCCTACTGTAAAAATTGTGCATGCTTATTAAAGAACATGGAGAAAATAAAATGTGGAAAGGTGAAAAGAAAGCTCAGTCTTCTATTTGGTACTGTTACTGTTTAAAAGAAAAGGTAAAAGCCTTATTAGGAGGTGTTTTCCATATCTGGCTCTGTCTTGAGCGGGTAGGGGCTTTAAAAGTCGAGTTACTGTAAAATCAGAACAGTTCATGCTTTTTTTCCTGTCACTGACCTAATTTGTGTAAGGAAAATACCTACTTAACTTTGCAGAGGATGTTCTGACTTTCCCTCCTTCCTTATGCCTAGCACGAAGAGGAATAAATACCAGACACTCGGAGCTCTCCCCCGTCTCTGGTTTTCAGCAGTAACTCTGCAGGCTGTGGAGGAGCAGGCGGAGGCAGCCTGCCTTCAGTCTCAGTATCGGCTCAGAGTCCTGGAACTATGGACACTAGTGGGATTATTACATGCTGACAGTACTTGGAATGCCTCTGCTTTCCCTCTCATAGCTCGGAAGGGCCGACTGGAAGCTTGGTGGCTTAGTGGGAAACGATGCCTTTGTAGATAAGCCGTATGAGTAGTATAGTGATCATTTGTTATTTTTCAGTATTGCTATGAAGCATATGCTCTGCCTCCAGAGTTCATTCAAGAAGGGAGGCACTAGAAAGTAGGAAAATACAAGGTCATTGTTTTATTGCAAAGTAAAATAGACTTATTCCCTGTCTGACCATTAAACTTCAAAAAAAAAAATCCTGACTTTAAAATTTTTTATTTTTTTCTTTTTTGGGTCACACCTGGCGATCCTCAGGTGTTGCTCCTGGCTCTGAAATGTTTTACCGTGTTAGAACAAGATAGTAAAGCACGTCAAAGATATTCTCTGTACTCTTATGTATTTAAACTTTTTCAAACCAGAAAGTGTTATTAAAAGTCTTACATAAAATTGGGCGTTATTTGCCTGAACAATGGTTTTTCTTGATAAAAATGAAAAAAATTAAGGAGAGCAACCTGGGTCTTAGAGTGAGTTATCCTGTATTAGTTCTTTTAGTTCTCTGCCCATTAATTTGAATTTTAATCAGTGATGCTCTTATTTTTTCTCACAAGTGTTCTTTACCCTTTTTCACTTGATCACATTGAGCTATTCATATTTCCCCTGTTCTGTAGCCATTACTCTCCAAGGAAATGGTGAAAGGTGAAATAGAAAGTTTAGTAGTTAGAAAACGTCTTCTTCTAGGAAATTCTGTGCTTGATTAAATCAGAATTAAGTCAGCCATCACCAGTGCAAATGTCTGTGAGGTAAATAACTTTATTTCCTTTTTATTTTTTGGCATCTCTTTCTCCAGGGCACCAGAACTAGCACCGCTGAAAAGTAAAATGATCTACGCAAGCTCCAAAGATGCAATCAAAAAGAAATTTCAAGGTATGGTGTTAATTTCCCTATAAAACTGTAGAGTTGGGTTCAGCCCCACTGGAATGTGAACTACATGCGTTACTATTTTTGTTATATTCAATTTCGTTATTATTTACCTCCGCAGAGTCTTAGCCACAAAGAAGGGAAACACCACCTTTTTGACAAAAGTACAAAAGGTTAAACTCTTCTGCCGTGTGCTGGTTCTTTGGGGGTGTGAAAAGCCATGTTTAATGATCGCATTTTCTAAGCATTGCATACAGATCCCTCATGCATGCTGTTTTATTTTAATCTCCTAGTATTGGGAAGCAACCAATACTTGTGGTTACATGTGGAAGCAACCCATGGAGCTGACCTCCTGGTAAGGGGCTCGCCATCCTCTGGCTGAGTCCAACATTGTTCCAAGGGTTTTCTCTCATGAGCGGGGAGAGACCATACTGGCCGGACTCGAGTGGAGTTTTGGGCCCTGCCCTTTCCTCTTCCTCCATGCCAGTTGCCCTGGAAGAGAGAGACCCACCCACGCCAGACCCACATGTCCTTTGCGGCGCAAAGTGGCCGTATGATATATTTATAGGATACTGAAGTTTGCATAAGGTTCTTCCCAATTTCTTTCACATTTATACATAGTACACAGTTATAGACATGTTTTAACTGATACCAGTAAGCCTGGCAAGAAGCCAGAGCAATCCACACATCATGCAGTTAGTCATTCTCAACCTCCAGACTCCATAGTTCCTCAGAGCTCCATCCAAGAGAAAACCTGATCTTCCCCGAGCATCAGTATATGCTCGGGTTGAGAGCCTTCTACTGAGACTATACCACCTACACGGTAAAGCCTGGCAAGCTACCGTGTTTTATTTACTTTTATGCCAGAGACTAGTAACTATTATGGACTTCAGTTCCATAACCTGAGAAATGGTTTGGGCTCCTCCTGTCCCTGTAGCAAGTAGATGCCCTTGGGTTGCACTTGCTTGTGACAGGACTAATGGAGACGTTACTAGTGTCCACTCGAGGAAATCGATGAACAATGGGAAGACCGTGATCAGTATTGGGAGGACAGAATTGGGCCATACCAGGCAGTGCTCGGGGGTCACAGGTCGTGTGTAGGGAACCATATGTGGTGGTGGAGGATTGAACCAGGTCAGCCGCCTGCAAGACAAGCTCCTCAACCTCTGTACTGTCTCAGAGCCCGCAAGCTGTTTCCATACTGGCCTGAGGTTCCACTGGCTTTCGCACACAGCAGGAGGAGACTTAATTGGTTTACATTGTTCATGCTAAATAAGAAATTTGCTCTTGTTTGGAATATAGTCAACAAAACACAGTTGCAAAGAGGAATTGTTCATTCACTGGGTAAGGTAGGATACTGTTCTCTATTGCTTTTCTTTGAAATGGTGTGATTTTAGGTAATTGACTTAACTGTGTCCAAAGGAAACTGCTCCCTTCCTTGAACTGCCACTTATGTTGGACTTGCCACTGGGTGACTGGGATCCTGGTGAGGTGACTTGAACTGTCAGTATGATGGAATGAGCATGGGACAAGTGTTGAAAGACCAAGAACGGGACTTTCCTCCTCACTGCTGTTACCTTGACCCCCAGCTGTGTAACCGCCACAGCCCGTGATTGTCTCCGCTGTAGAATGGGAGGCAGGCTGGCTTGTGTGAGCTGAGTTAGACTAGGGGCTGTTCCGTGCCTTCCTGCTGTGACTGGTTCCAAGCAGCCGGACCAGGCAGTAGCCAAGATCACAAGGGGCTTGGCCCAGTGTGAGTTTGTTTTGTTTATTGTGACTCATTTTTTGTATTCCTATAGTGGAACAAGTTTGTGTGCTTGTTTTCACTTAGTCAGGAAAACAGAATTTTTAGCCTCTTTCCTGAGATCTGCCCAGTTTGGGCCTTGTCAGGCTGTGTGTGCATTTGCTGGAATGATGGGCCCTTTCCCCAAGTGCGTTCATCCATGCAGTAACTACTTTTAATTTGACTGGTTGGTTTCAGCACTTAGCGTCCTCCCTATTTTACAGTGCCTTTCAGTAAACAGAATTGCGCTAGGACTGACCTGTTACCATTAACACTTGGATGTCGTGCTACAATTTGCATCAAACCACATCCCGGTGGGAGCCGCCTTGTTTCCCTTTCGCGGAAACCATCGTGGATTTGTCTTTAGTCCTGATAGCTCCAGAGAGCTGTGATCTCAGCAGCTTAAGGACTAGTATTATTAGGGGGCCCTAGCAATAGCACAGCGGGAGGGTGTTTGCCCTGCACGCACCTGACCCAGGTTCCATCCCTGGCATCCCATATGGTCCCCCAGCACTGCCAGGATAATTCCCGAGCAAAGAGCCAGGAGTAACCCTGAACGTCACCAGGTGTGACCCAAAAAAAAAAAAAAAGCACTAGTATTACACTTTTTATAAAATCAGAAACAAGTTTTTTTTTAAAGCTAGCTGTTTACAGAGAATGACTCTTTAATTCCATAATTGAATTCTTTCTGTAGTGTGGTGATGTAATTTTTTTGAGAAACTACTCAGTAGTATATCTTAAGCTTTCATTGTAATAAATTTCTTAACCAGAAAGCTAGTTGTTTTCTGAGCAAAAATGATGTCTTTCATAAATCAGTTGTAGTCGAGATACTGAATTCATAGTCTGTTATCTTAAAAACAGAAAAATGAATACTAGGCCTAATTTTTGAGCATTTATTTGAAGATATCAGTAGCAAAGTATGTAACATAAATTATTGGAGAATTAGAGACTTCACACACTGAGGTAACCAGTTTTTTCTTACTGTGATGACAGGCATCCCAGAGGTCTTACTCCTCCCCTTTCAGTCAATTACTTCTGTTCCTTCACAGGAGTGGCAGTAGCTCAGCTGCTAACATACTGAATACCTGTGGCTGATGTGTTAACCATCGCCTTACCTAGAGTGTGTGTACTCTAACATCTAGGTGCTTTTGTCAACATTATACTTGTTAAAGTCATTCTGATGTGTGTCATTACAGATAATTCTCCTTAGTGTGTGGTGTTTCGTTGTCTGTATTTACTTGTCAGTTCATATTTTAACTGGTATTATTTCAAAATTTTAATGTCTTAGAGAAATAAGTTACTGCTGTAATTCTAAATAAAATTGCTTTTTCCCCCCTTTAGGCATAAACACGAATGTCAAGCCAATGGACCAGAAGACCTGAATCGGGCTTGTATTGCTGAAAAGTTAGGTGGATCCTTAATTGTTGCTTTTGAAGGATGCCCTGTGTAGAGCATCGTTCAGTGCCACAAACAGAAGCTTCCATGTTGAATGATACCCTCTTGCTCTATTAAGTAAAGCAAATATGCTTAGGCCAGGGTCTCACTGAGGGGAGCTGTCTCTGGCCCTCTGTAAATTAAATATTCTATAATCATTTGCAAATAGCCGTACATACTTCAAAAAACCTGAAGTTATAATGGTGTGAAGTTAAATTCTTACTGGCCAGAAGCCTGTTTTGATGAGTTGATGTCTCAAGATTTTATAACATCTTGGACGATATGTAATAATGCAGTTCACAAAACAGTGCAAGGCAGAAGAGACTTATTACAATTTTGTTAACTTCAGCTGTTCCCTTGTTTCTTTTACTTACATTATCTGGTTATAAATTTGGCCCAGATTTTTTAATTCTCTGGTATGCCACTGAATAATGGAAACTAACTCTGCACAACTATAACCGCACTAATATACTAACTACAGTGAGATAAAGTGAGAAAGGGTTTGTGTAACAGAGACCGCCTCATAATTGTGGATGCTTAAATCAATGCTGCCCTTTGCAAAACACTATTCAAGCCTATAGTTGGGGTTCAGCAAGTAGCTCCCCTTGCTGTCCACTTGCTTGCTTGGAGACTTGTTCTGAGTGATCTCACATCTTGGAAACCATGGGGTGTCCTCGGGAGAATGTGCAATACCTGTGACAGCTAATTATAATCCAGGTTTAAAAGTCATTGTAATGATACTTTGCTAATGAGAATGTTAAGCTTATATATCGACGAGCTAGGACACCTGTGATATCTCTCAGAACTTTGTTGTTTCTTGTATAATAAGGTGTGGAAAATATTACATATGCATTTACTTCGGAGCTGGGAGAGTTTCATTTCCTAGTGTGGTTGGATTTGAGATGAAATGGGGACCTGCCATGGCAAAGGACACTCAAATAAAGCTGTTTCTTGATAACACCTGGAAGTGACCATCTTTAAAATCACAGGCATCACACTTTGAACAATAGAGATGCACAAACAGTTGAACTTAGAGTAGCAGTATTTGCTTTGTGTAATAAAGGAAGCATTTTTAACTTACCTCTTGTGTAATTATTCAAGTGTGGGGATACAGAACTTAATCTTTCAGATGGGCTAGGTATCTAGGCTTGGGTCTTTGTGGACACTGAAGAGAAACTACAGCTCCTTCCTCTCAGAATCAGAAAGATGGTGTCAAGTTTGGGAGTCTTTTTCTTATTCCAAATATTTATCCAAATGCCAGGTTAAAAAAAAAATCTCAGCAGGGGGTGGGATGGTGCATAGAAGGTTATCTTGCTTTGTTGTAGTGCTTTTAAAATCATCTAGAAAACTGTGCTGTCTTCTGGTTTACATAGGCTGCTGGTCATTCTTTGACCTAGAATTCCTTATTTCCCCTACTGTAAAGCTGTGAGTGTAGTGACTTGATAACGGGCCACAAAGAGGCATGCTATGGGCACCAGTGGCCTTAGTCAAGATACTGGTCTTTGGTCAAGGAATTCTGGCCTCAGAAATTCTTTTCTGTGGTTTTTGCATGTGATACCTCCCTTACTATATAATCTTCATTCTCTCTGTATATATGTGTGTGTGTGTGTGTGTGTGTGTGTGAGAGAGAGAGAGAGAGAGAGAGAGAGAGAGAGAGAGAGATTTCAAAACTCTCCCAGATTTTTATTCCAGATATTAGAAGATGCTAGTTGTTACTTCTGCCTTTACCTAGGGAATTTTGAATTATTTCCTGCTTGAGATTGTAATCACTATTGCTAACAAGCACCCCCACTTAATTCTAATGAAAAGGCAGTGTTTCATTCCATTTTTAAACTTTCTTTTGTCTGGGGCCTTACCCAGTGGGTAAGGAGGGTACTTCGGGAATTCCCCAGGGTCCACTGCTGAGGGGGAGTAGGGGTCACTCCCGGAGGAGCTCGGGATGCAGTGCTGGTGATCGCCTCAGGCCTGCACATTATGCAGAACACTCACCAGCCCATTGAATGTTTCCTCTCAAAGTCTTTCAGAGCTCTACAGATATTAGAATTAAATGGCAGACAGGCTGTTTTCTGCAAATACATGTTTACAAGTGCTAACTTGTGACAAGAACACGCTTAAGGGTCCACTCATGGTGGGGTGCTCATTTATTTAGCAGTGCTCCGGGATCTTTTCTGGTAATGTTCAAGGAACTGTATGTGGCGCTGAGACCCAAACTGTTAATCTCTTAGAAAGTAGTGAAGAGTGACGTGCATAGAATTGGGCTCAGCTGAGGTTTGCTTTTGTGAACAGCCTCACCATGCTGGCTGGTTTCCTCACGGAAGCATCTTAATTCATGACTGGTTTGTTGCCCTTTGGACTGTCAGACCCTGGAGGGTATCAGAGGACACCTGATTTTCTCAGGGCCGGGTCATTTGTGAAATGTTAACCCTCCAGCTGTAGCAGCTGCACTGTGGCCGAAGGGGAAGTGCCGGAGTCAGGATTTCCAAGGCAGGCAGAGCTGGTGTAACTCTAGCCATGGCTGGCTGGTGGAACTCTCCTGGGGCTCCGTCCCATCCCAGGAGAACACTGGGGAGGGATTTCTCGAGTCTGTCGCCAGGCCAGAGAGAGAAAGCAACTTGCTTAAGCAAGCAGGGAATATGTGGGTTTGGGGGATCTGAAATGGTTGCGACTACATCCTGGAGGGCTCATTTTTAGTGTCTGGTACTAAGGTAAGATCTTAGTGCTGGGGATGAGCTTCGACACTGCCAGAGCCCGAGTCATGAAGCTCCAGGAAGTTAGGGAGAAGCATTACCAGAGGGTATGCAGCGGCTTCTGAAACCTTCCCATCCGTGTTCAGCCCTCGGCAGGTGGTGTGGCAGCCTGGCGTCTGCACAGCTAGAGGTAGTGGATTCTCCTTACGGGCACGTGCCCCATGACTTCGGTCCAGGCCAAGACCTCTATGGCTCCTGCATTTGGTTCATCACCCCCTTTTCACACACAAAAACGGTGACTGTACCCAACCTGACATCTACTGTTCCAAAGCCAGTTAAGTTTGCTGGAGCAGAAGTGCAGCAGGTACTTGCCTGGCATGGGCTCTTGGTTATGTGTACCAGGGCATATAAAGACCACCGTGGCTACAAGTGCTGGGTTTGATCCCAGGTATCACATATGGTCCCCTGAGCACCACCAAGAGTGATGAAAGTGCAGAGCAGAGCTACCCCTGAACGTCGTTGTGGCCCAAAAACTTTTAAAAAAGCCAACAGGAATTTCCTCAGAAGCAGTCTTCTGGATTGTTCCAGAGCTACCATCCGCCACCCTCCACAGCCCCAGCTCAGAGACGAGTGTGCACACTTTGGGAAATGCTGTGTAAGGCAAGGGTTCAGACTAGATGTGCTTGAATCCTTCCAGCAACGCAGGTCCTGGCTGTAGTTCATGTGAAACCAGGCCTTAACTGCCTGCCTCGATACATTGCATACCCAGGGACTCAAAAGCTTGCAGGCCAGGGAGCTGAGAATGACCAGGCTCTTGGTTACACCAGGGCACATAAAGACCCCTTTGGCTACAAAGTGCTAGGCAAGCTAACCTCAGCTGGCTTCCCAAGTGGCTCTTCCTCCTTCCCCAGCCCAGTGATGGCCTGGAAGCAGCTGGGCACAGCAAACTCCAACTCCCTCTGCTGGCCAGGGAGATGCTAGTCCCTGCGGGAACTGCTGGGGAACCCCTTGGAGCTGCAGACGCCTTGGTGGGTCCCTGGGCCTACTGGCAGAATGCCCTGCACCCTGGGCATGCCTGCCCCGACTCTCGAGATTCAACGAGGAAACGGGGCCCTCCCCAACAGGTCTCATGGCTCTTTCCCCCCTGCAGAACCTCACCTGTCCCTCCAGACAGCACCTCCCCAGCACACTTCTCTGTTCCAGACACTCTGACCAGGTTCTTACTGGAAGTTCTACAGCCTAAGTCCCAGTGATCGCACAGACCTGGTCTGCTTCCCACAAGGATCTTAGGACACTGTGACCCTGTAGGGCCGGTACTCCGCCAGGGTGCCTGCTGGTGAGGGACCATGGGAATGTGGGACAGGAAGGAGGTGGGAGCTGGCCCCCACACCTTTGCCTCTACCTGCAGCCATCCTGGACCGCGGCCAGAAATTCTCCACCTTCTAGGAGCTAAAGGTCTGAGGGTTATCTGGGATGTAGAAAGTGGGGCTTCTACAATCTTCACTCCAGAAGGCAAGCTGTGGGCTGTCTGGTCCGTTTCTCCAAAGCTAGCAGTGCAGTGCAGACTCTTGTTCATTCATGGAGGGCTATACAAGGCCCCAGGCCACCCATAGCCCCACTCGGCACATCTGGGCCCAAGTCATAGGCAGCTCCAGCCTCCTGTCCCATGGGTCCCCTGGGGAGGGAAGAAGCAACAACCAATCCCACGCCAGCTGCTGACCAAAGAAACCGAGGCTCATCGGTGTGTTTTCTTTATAGGTGCCTTCCCTTCTTTGTTCCTTGACTTGCCCACCCTCCGCCCCACTAAGTCAGGTGGGGAAGAAGCCCTGCGGAAGACCAGGAGACCGCAGAGCCAGGCGACACTGTTGGCTTTAATGGCATTAACATCCAGGAGGTCATACATCAGTGGTGGTTGGCAACTTCTTCCGGGGGTGAGGGGCGGCTGTCGTGCCAGGCCAGGCTGTGACACCCGCCCCCCAACCCCCGAGTCTGCTGCACAGCCTGAGACTCGACTCGATGCCTGGTCTGCCCGCTTCCCAACCCACCCCCACACACCCAAAACACAAACAATTGCACTGATCGACACAGATACCCAGAGTCCTTCCCCAGCACACAGCCTGGGGAGACACCCAGAGTCCCCGCTGCTTCCCAGCACCTGGTAAGGGCTTTGGCGTCTGCTGGCGGTAGTCCAGGGCTGGTCCTGGGGAATAGTGTTTACCGAATGTGACAAAGGTTCTTTTACAAACGGGGTCTGAAAGATCTAGCTCTGTGGTTCTAAGAGACGTCTGTCTCTTAATGGCTTCTCTCAGAGCTACTGGAAGTTGGGCCTGGATAACGCTGTGTTGGTTGGTTTATTTGTAAGGAATGTGTAAGGCATTTTGGTAAGTTGAACAGTAACTTTTTTCCGCAGGAGATTCAGACAGAGGTACCCTCTTTTGAGCTGCGACCTTCCTCCTGTGGGAAAAAGGGCAGCATGAGGTAATGGGTGGGTGCTGAGGGGAGACACACCCCTGGGGCTTGGTGCCCCCTCACACCCACTCCCTCTGGAGAACCCAAGGTCAGCTGGGCCTGTGAGAGCCAGTGCCGTGGGCAGGAGGACCCAGTGGGGGGGGAGGAAGCCAGGCCAACCACCTCCATCTTCCGTCTCCCGGGAGCTTCTGTCCCACCAGCCACTTGTGCGCCCGAGGCCCGCGGCGCCCTCCTCTGTGGGTCTGAGCCAGGGGCGCGCCTGCCCCAGCCACGACACTTACCGCTTTGTCCAGCCGCTCCTGCAGTGCTCTCACGGTGTCTCTCTCCTTGGCCAGCTGTTCCTGGGTAGTCTTCAAAAAGTTCCTGCAGTTTGGTAGCCGCGCGTCCCAGGTCACTGGTTAACTTCTTTTCTTTTTCTAACCTCTCCTGTGGAGTCAGAGGGTTGCAGGGGATGAGAACTGGCACAGCAGAGAAGCTATGCGCTCTGCCTAAGGCCTGGAAACTGACTCTGGGTCCTGAGAGGGCATCGTCTGTCCCTCTACTCAGGAAGTGCCCCATAGGCCTGTGGGGGTGCTGCCCTCCTAGATTAGGCACCCCGGAGCAGAGAGCCACCCCTGCACCACTGTCACAGATCCTCCCCTCAGTGGAGGCAGGGCCTTCTCCCTGTAACTCTCAATCCTACCCTCGGGAGGCTGCTCTGTGCTTCCTGCCTCACGGATGACAGAACAGCTGGCCAGGCACATGGGCAGGAGGCTGGCACCCCGTTCCCAGCCCTGTACGGCCCTTTACCTTCAGCTGAGAGGCCTCTGCTTCTGAAGATGGATCTGGGGACTGCTTCGAGCTTCTCCAGCTCTGCCTGAAGCCGGCACGCTGAGCTCTGGGCCTGTGCAAACAGGTGCATTCAGGGAGGTTCCTCTGACCCCAACAAGTCAGGGATTGGATGGCCTCCAATCCCTGCCCACCACCATCCTAAGCTATCACAGGTACCCGGCCTGACCTCTTCAAACTCAGCGGCCAGCTGCTGCCGCCTTGTCTGCTCGCTCTGCAGGACAGCCTCTGTCTGTTCCAGCTGCGATCTCAGCTGCAGGGAATAAGACATGCATGAGGAACCTTCTAGAGGCCTTGAGTGCTCCCGTAAGCTTTCCCCCTTAGGCAGGTGCTCGTAGCCTGCCTAAGTGTAGCGATGCTGACACAGTGTAGCAATGCTGAGGCCTCTGACGTAACACTGAGGACGAGGCTGCCCGAAGCCCCTGCACAGCCCCTGTACCCAGTAACATGACAACATGCCAGCCTCCTGCCCAGGGCCCTCCCTCCCTCCCAACTTGGTTCAGGTTCTGAAAAGTGCCCTCTAGCTCCGAGGCATCGCCATGGGGCCCACACCTATGCTTCCCTGCCCTTCGTTCTGCTCTGACCTGGGGACCCTGCTGGGACGACAGGACAGGGCAAGGGACAATGGGAAGAGGGGCAGGGGAGAGGTGACGGCAGGCGGCATTTAGCAGGAGCCTGACTTTCCTGTGCTCTGGGAGGGGTTAGGGGAGGGTGGCACGTGAGGACAGTTAGTGACAGACAGCTGGGGACCCGCTCACCGCCCTAACCTCGACAGGACTCTGCTCAGCTGGGGGGGCCTCTGTGGGGGCAGCCAGGGGCCCTGCTACGGCACCATCCTCTACGTGGCTCTTCATCTCACTCAACTGCTGCCTGACCTGAAACGGAGGGTGGATTTACACAAACACCAGCCACACGCACGCATGTGCACGCACACACGCACACACGGGGACATCTGTGGGGGGGGCATTTGCACATCCCTTTTAGGGTGGGGTGGCACCTGCTGTGGAAATGAGAGTCCCCAAGAAGGCTTCTTGGGGCGGCGGGGCTTGTGCCAGGAGCCCTTCAGAGGCAAACCAAGGCCCAGGGACCAGTGAGGGGCACGGCTGAGCCCTCAAGAGAGCTGTGCTTGTGCCAAGACCAGCAGTACAGAGCAAGGTGCCTCCTGACAGCACCCGCAGCTCCTAATGACTCCCCCCCCCGGCTGCATCAAGGCTGGGGATGGGGCTGCTGACTCCATAGGGCCTAAGACCCCCGGACCCACAGGCAAAGAGACGAGGGTGAACCCCTAAAGCAGAGGTTCTAGTGGGGCATATGGAGGACTCCTGGTCTAAGTCCCCGAGGTCCGATTCATGAAGTCCAGCTGCAGGCACAGCCTGAGGCCCGTCCCCAGGTTTCCTGGCATCATCAGTCCGGAAATCCAGAAGTCTGCACAACGCACAGGTGAGGGGCAACAGGGCGTCCTCTCCCTCTGCACTTCTGTGCTGGGGTCCCCCTCCAGGACCTGCTGCCCACACCCATTTAGACAAGGGCTTGGGAAGAGGCCCCTCAGCTCGGGCAGGACAGAGGCGTGGCCCCCTGATGTGAAGGTCCCGAATGAGCAAAAGGGCCCCAGGGGAGCCAGAAACGTGTCCCCATTGGGATGGACCCAGTGACAGCCCCACGGGGTGGGCCACTCACTCACTCCCCGCAGGGAAGCAGAGAGGAGGAACAAGCGAACTCGCAATTTCCCAAGTCCTGACTGCAGAAGCCTCACTCAGGGCCTTTCCCTTGGCACCTCTCAGGGTCAGGGGCTGTGGCTGGAGAGGCAGAGCACCTCTCTGTGGTATTGCTGGGGTCCCTCTCCCCCACTGTGGGCGGGAGCATCACCGAGCTCCGGCACCAGCAAATGCGACACAGCAGCTCCCGCAGCCGAGGGTCTGAGTGAAGGGAGAACCCCCGCCGCAGCTCTGAAGGGTCCCGCAGACATGCGAGCACAGCGGCTGTCCAGGTGGACAGCTGAGCCGAGCATCATGGTCGCAGCGGCCCCCAGCCCAGCCTGGCAGTGCGGGACAAACGGTGAGGGGTCCTTTCCGGCTCTTCGGAGCTGCCCCAAACAGCCAACGGGAAGCAGCCTCTCACTCCACAGCCAGGTCACTGGAGGCAGGAGGCCCACACACAAGGGACAGACACATTCACACATGCAGACCCCACCGGGCCCGCCACACGCCCCGTCACTCACCAGGGCAAGCTCACTGCTCTGTTTCTGGGCTTCGCTCTGGGCTGCATCCAGCTGAGACTGCGATTCTAGCAGCAGCTGTCGTAACTGGGAGAGAACAGACCAGAGTGTGGAGAGAGCAGGGAGCAGTCCTCTCTCACAGCTCCTATGGGTGAGGCACCCGGGTCCTCTCTCACAGCTCCTATGGGTGAGGCACCCGACTCCTCTCACAGCTCCTATGGGTGAGGCAGCCCGGGTCCTCTCTCACAGTTCCTATGGGTGAGGCACCCGACTCCTCTCACAGCTCCTATGGGTGAGGCACCCGGGTCCTCTCTCACAGTTCCTATGGGTGAGGCACCCCGGGTCCTCTCTCACAGTTCCTATGGGTGAGGCACCCCGGATCCTCTCACAGTTCCTATAGGTGAGGCACCCCGGTCCTCTCTCACAGCTCCTATGGGTGAGGCACCCCGGGTCCTCTCTCACAGTTCCTATGGGTGAGGCACCCGGGTCCTCTCTCACAGTTCCTATGGGTGAGGCACCCGGATCCTCTCACAGTTCCTATAGGTGAGGCACCCGGGTCCTCTCACAGTTCCTATAGGTGAGGTACTCCGGGTCCTCTCTCACAGCTCCTATGGGTGAGGCACCCCGGGTCCTCTCACAGTTCCTATAGGTGAGGTACCCCGGGTCCTCTCTCACAGTTCCTATAGGTGAGGCAGCCCGGATCCTCTCTCACAGTTCCTATAGGTGAGGCACACCAGCGTCCCCGGACCCCCTTCTCACAATGGCGCTCACAGCCTCAGATGGGCAGAGTTGGAATATGCCTCATCTCCTGCCTTCTCAAAGTGGGAAGACTAATGCTTGCCAAGCAAGGTCGACTGTCTGCTCTCAAACCAGAACACAGACGCCAGGTTCTAACAGACAAATGGATCAAGGGCCCGCGTGAATACAGCAGGTAGGGCATTGGCTGACCCAGGTTTGATCCCCAGCATCCATACGGTCTCCTGAGCAGAGCTAAGAGTCATGCCTGAATCCTGAGCACAGAGCCACGAGTAAACCCTGAGCACCTTCTGGTACAGACCCCAAGCCCAAACAAAACAAAAAACAACAAAAGCAAAATGGGTCAAAGTGACACAAAGACAGCATTGGCTGTCTGGAATACACGGCCTAAGCAAGGCAGCACCAGCAAGCCTGGGTAGGCAGAGACCAGTGGACTTCACAGAGCCAGACTCACCCCTGCCACCTCCTTGGCGTAGCTCTGGCATTCGGTGCTGGCAGCCGCCATATGTTTCTCTAGCTCCGCTTCCAGGTTCGAGGTGTGTTCCCTCAGCTGAACACACACACAGACACACACACATCAGAGGCCAGCACACACCCCTGCAGATGCAGTGATATGCCTTAACCCGGGAGAAGCAAGGCCTGAGGCTGGGCTTTGGAGGTGGATGGGGGGGGGTGGAGGGGGGCCAGGCCTGGCGGGAATGGTGCCTGAGCACCAGCACTGAGCTCTGCTGTGTCCCCAGCTCTGCAGGAGACCAGAGCACCCAGGTACATGCCACAATGACCCCAGGGCTGATGGGGTATCTGAAGGGGACAGTTCAGGAAGCCACTGAGAAGCTACGCCCTGCCTGGAGGTAGTCAGTAGATGGTCAGGAATAAGCAAGACTGGAGGAATGGATAAGAGACACAACCAGGGAAAGTCAGGGAGTGTCTGAGCATTGCTGTGTGAGGAGGCGGCCCCAGAGGCCCGCGCCCAGCACCTGATCTGAGGCCTCCAGTTCTCCTTTCAGCTTCTCTACAGTCTCCTCAAGGTGCTTCGCTTTGACCCGTGACTGCAAGGCAAGGGGAAGACACCGTGCTGTCACCCCAGCCTCGGAAGGACTGTCCCAGCGGCGGTCTTGCCCTGGGTGGGGCGGTCACGTGGCCCTGAGCACTGTGCCCAACCCTCCGCCCCCACCACATGCTGTCTCTGCCAAGCTCCGCTGCGTCTCCTCAGAGTCAGGCCCCTGAACCAAAGCTTCGCATGGCTGGACCTGGAGGCAGTGGACTGGGAACTGTCCTGTGCTTTTCTATTTGTTTGAGCACAAGTGGCTGAGCACAAGAGGCTGTGCTCAGGGCTTACTCCCGTTCTGTGCTCAGGGTTACTCCTGGCAAGCTCGGAGGACCATATGGGACGCCAGGGATGACACATGCAAGGCGCAGCCCGCCCACTGTGTTGTCACGCCAGGCCCAGTGCCTGTACCTTTTGCAGCTCGTCCTCTGCGTTGCTCAGCTTGGCCTTCCACACCTGCTCCTCGTCCTCCACGCTCTTCTGCAGCTCCTTGAGCATGCCCTCCTGAGAGAACCAACTGAGGATACTAAGGCACGACCCTTCCTGCTGGTGCCAACCCACCCCGCTGGGCAGGGAAGGTAGGCTGTGGTAGGAAACCTAGCCCGTGGTGGTAGGCTCAGCAGAGGAACGAGGCCACCAGGCTTCCCAAGGCTGTGGGTTTGCGACCAATGCTAGGCCCATGAGGGGCGCAGGGTAGGATGGGGGGACACGAGGGCGCTAGACCGAAGCATGGCTCTTGGAGTCACAGAGCCAGCCAGCCCCGCCCTCTTCCCCTCCCACACCGTTCTCGAGCTGGCCACACCTCTCTTGCCTCTGGGACTTGGCCACAAACCTGCCATCCAGCCCGGTCCTACCCCCATGCAGTGTGGAAGGGGTAGCCCTCCAAGCGCCTCTGCCAGCCCTAGACCACTGGGCCACAGACAGAGCCCACAAAGGCCATCCACACTGGTGTCCCCTCCCACTCACCGTCTGGCCCAGGATGGTGCGGTACTGGTCGCACTCAGCCTGCAGAGTGCTCTGGGTCTCTTCAGCCTCGCGAGCTTGGAGGCCAGGTCCTGTTGGCAGAGCACAGAGCAAGGTCTGTTTAGCTGCGCCCTGGTCCACCTGGCTACCAGACAGGAGCCTAGGAACCCCTGGCCCCATACCTGCCCCCTCTGCCCTGGGACAGGACTCGCAGTTGAGGGGGACTCAGCAGGCTGCAGCAGGCTCACCAAGGAGGACTCCGTGTTGGCTGGCAGCTGCAGCAGCTCGGGCGCTTTCTCTCGGACTTCCTGCAACCACTTGGCGTAGCTCTGCAAAGGAATGTGGACGGTGGGCCTGAGCCACCGCCAGTGAAGCGGGGCCCTCTGCTCCAGGCTGCCCTCTCACCTGGTTGGCGGAGGGAGAAAGTGTCGGGAAGAGAGTCAGGAGCACCTCCCGGGTCTGCGCCTCAGTCTCACTCAGATGCTTTTCTGATTCCTCCTGGAGAAGCAGGGAGGGGGGAGGTTCAGACATGGTGGTCTAGGCCCACCCAGGAGGTCTGTGGCGGCTCTCGGAAAGCAGATGGCTCAGCAAGGCTGGGCCTGTGGGTTCTGGCCAGCCTGGCTGTGGTGAGGATGTTCTAAATAGACACAACCTGGCCAAGCAGGCCGGCGGACTGGGCCGGTGCTTCTCAACTTTTCTCCGAGCGCATGCCGTTTCAACCTCGCTTCCATCCCGGGCCCATCCTGTCAACTGGCTCCCCCCAATTCAAGCTGTGCCCTTCCCCATCTTCACGATTCTCGTATGTGCCCCCTTGGAATATGCTGGGGGCCCAAAGGGGTTCGAATGCCTCCGGCTGGGGAAGGCTGGGCTGGCCCAGAGCCACCTGCCCCAATACCTCCAGCAGGCACTTGGCTCCATCCGTTCCGCCCCTCTCTGTCTCTGTGCTAGGCATGTGCCTGTGGGTGTATCTATGTGCAGGAGTGCATGTGCGCTGAAAGGACACAGAAGCACAGCCACTAGCGTTTAAGTAGCCGTTTCCAGCCAGGGCCCAGCAAGCCTGGAGGGCAGGCGGGTCAGTGTTGCACTGTGTGGCGGGGAGAAGGGCTGGGCCAGGCGCTCATTCCTCCCAGACAGGCCCCCTCGGCTCTCCCTCAAAGCTCAGGAAGGAGCCCAAAGGACACTCTCGAACAAGACCACGGGTCTCCTGGAACAGAGCGGACTTCCCTGCCACCCGCGGCAAAGGTGCTCTTAGACGGTGACCTCATACTTGCCCAACAGGTCACCCACCTGCCCCATGGGCTCCCAGTGGGGGAACAGACTGCCTTGGCAGGGGGTGGGGATCTGGAAAGAGACCCCGGCCCTACATTTTCTGATCTGAGACACAGAAGCAGAACCTCCTTGCTTGCTTCACCCAAGCACCAGAAAAGGTGCCCGCAGTGGGCCCAACCTCATGGCCATTCAGTCCCCAGTGCTGGGAGCCCAGGCAAGAGCCAGAGGCGTGGAGGCCAGCTGTCATCGTAATGGCTCGTGCACCAGTTAGCAAGTAGGGGCACCCGTCTGTGCACAGCTTCTGTTATGCCAGGGAACGATGGTCAAGGTCAAGCGTCTTTGTGGGTGGCCCAGCCCGGTGCAGCATGGCCCTAGCGAGGCCAGTGTTTGACCTGCACCACCACAGACAGCTCTCAGCTCAGGAGGGCGGCCGCTCCCGAGTGTCTGAGCGGGGTCAGCTCTCAGCTCAGGAGGCGGCCGCTCCAGGTGTCTGAGCGGGGCCAGCTCTCAGCTCAGGAGGCGGCCACTCCCGAGTGTCTGAGCGGGGTCAGCTCTCAGCTCAGGAGGGCGGCCGCTCCCGAGTGTCTGAGCGGGGCCAGCTCTCAGCTCAGGAGGGCGGCCGCTCCCGAGTGTCTGAGCGGGGTCAGCTCTCAGCTCAGGAGGGCAGCCATTCCAGGTGTCTGAGCGGGGTCAGCTCTCAGCTCAGGAGGGCGGCCGCTCCCGAGTGTCTGAGCGGGGTCAGCTCTCAGCGCAGGAGGGCGGCCGCTCCGGAGTGTCTGAGCAGGGTCAGCTCTCAGCGCAGGAGGGCGGCCGCTCCAGGTGTCTGAGCGGGGTCAGCTGCCCAGGCCTTTCAAAGGCCACTAGTGGTGGGCCTTCCCCCATGCCACACTGCAGAAAAAGCCTCTGTGCTGGCTGAAGCCAGGTCTCCAGAACGCACAGGACAGAGACCTGCTCCCCACCTGGAGCACTGATCCCTGAGGTCCTATGGCTAAGGAGTTCTTCCCTCTAGTGACTCACTGTACAGACCAACCACAGAAACCACAGCGCCTGGTTTCCGAGGGCCAGAGGAAGCAGATGATTATCTGGACAAGACAGAAAAGCAGTATAGCAGGCAAGGCGCTTGCTTTGCATGTAGCCAACCCAGGCTCAAGTCTCAACACCGCAGAGTCCCCTAAGCCCCACAAAGAATAATCCCTGAGCACCGAGGGGTGTGGCCCAAACCTCCCTCATAGTCCACAACCCTCCCTCCCCCCAGAAATGCAGTAAAATTCCAAATCAAGAGTCAGGCACCAACAATCCCACAAAGACCTTCAGGAGCAGAGGCTCAATCCGAGGGCTTTCTTCGGACTGACCCTGTGGCTCCAAGTCTCCTCTGCCCCAACGGCAAAGAACCTAGCTGAGAACAAGCAGCGAAGCAGATGCAATCAGCCGAGAGAGAGGTGAGGAGGGACAAGGGCGAGAAGCAGAGCAGAAGCCAGGACACTCTGCCGGCCCATGGCCCCAGGCGTGGAGCTGAGTGGCCGGGCTGTGTTAGCTTGTGCCTGTGCTTTGGTGTTCCGCTAGATCACAACTGTGCCTTATGAGGCCTGGCCCCGAGTGTGCTCTGACCTTGGCCTGGGTCAGGGGCGCAGCTTCTCCTCACAGGCCCTCTCGGCTGAGGCCAGTGCCTCCATGGCCTTCCAGTTCTTCTCTCGGAGGTCCTGAAAGGGACACAAGGACAAGGCAAGCCAGGTCAGCACATGCCATGTTCCTCCAAACCAGCCCCCAGAAGCCTCAGACGGTCTCAGCAGGGCAGGCTCGGTGATGAACCCAGACCCCAGCCTGGACACTGTCAGGGCCTGCACAGAGCCCAGACACCCTTCTCTGGCCCGGACAGCACTAACACAGGCCACGCATCACATGACACATTGGTGTGAGGAGACGCTGGGCTGTTCTCCTCAGAGAAGGAAGGCTCCTGTCACCAGAGCCAAGTCCCAACTCCATGGCTGGCTCTGGCCACCATGCTCAGGAAGAACAGCAGAGGTCTCCCCAGGGAGCAGCAGACAGAGAAGGGGTAAAGCCGGCTGTGAGGAGGATGGCAGTGAGACAGCCTGAGAGGAAGGACACGGCTCCCCCGAGGGAGGGGGCCACATCCCTGCGTGACCCAGCTGCCCTGGCCAGTGTCCGGTGACCAGCCAGACCAAGAAGCCCATTTTCTTTCTGTCCTTCCATCCCATCAAAGGGCACTGCTTCTTCCTGAGGGATGTGAGCTGCAAGATGGGCCTGAGGGGTCCTCCCGCACCCCGGGAGGCAGGCCTGAAGACCAGCGGCACACAAAAGGAGCCAACGAACGCCCTTTCCAGGGGGAGAAGGCCCGGCTCCCACGCTCAGCCCCCAGGCCTGGCACTCACATTGTTCTTCACTTTCTGCTGCTCCACCGCCTCCTTGAGCTCGGTGGCCTCCGTCTCCAGACACCGCACCTGGGACTCCAGCTCTCTGAGGCTGAAGGACAACAGGAAGGGGGTCACAGCCAGGGCCCGAGGCGATAGTTCCCGCACCCCGCTCCATGTTGTTGAACATGTTTCTCTCTCTCTCGCCCTCTCCCCACTCACATTTCTCTAAGTGAATTTCTTGAAATGAAACCATTTTGTTTCACAAAACAAAAAACCACTTTGTGAAAAGCACCGCCCTGCATGGGTGTCTATTCTGCTATTTTGCCAGAAATCTCAAAAGACGTCACTCTGAAGGCATATTATCACGTAACAACTTCACTGTGGGCCTGCCCGCCACCCCCGTGGAGAACAGCCTCCCCCTAGCTTCTCCCTCACACTCCAGATAGTGCCTGCCGACATGGCTGCTAACTGCCAGGCCCACAGAATCTAATTTTCCCACCCAAAGCGCCACTGGGACCTAAGAGTTTCTCCCTCCAGCCCCTGTGGCACTGCAGAACCTTCCTTCAGCCATCTTCTTCACCTGTCAGACCCCAAAACACAAGGCCCTGGGCCAGAAAGAGAGCATGGGGTTAAAGTGCTTTGCCTGGCATGTGGCTGATCCTGATTTGATACGATGGCGTATGGTCCCAAAACAAACAAACAAAAAACTCAAGGCCTTGCTTGAGGAGGATGAGGCAGCAGGCCTAGGCCAGAGGAACAAGGACAGGTTGAGGGTCTCCTCCTTGGTAGCCAATGCTCCCGCTCCGAAATGCCTGAGCCCCTCACTGCAACCCCACAACAAGAAGACCACCATGCCTGTTTCCTCAGTCACTGGAGGGAAACCTCCGAAAAGGAAGCCTGTGTCCGGGAAAGCAGACCTGGCTCTGGGGCCTGACTCCAGGGCTGCGGACCCCAGCCACCACTTACCGGGCCTGCTGCTGGTCGGGCTCCGCATGGCTGGCCTGAAACGAGACACACCGTCACCAGGAGCCCCTCCCATGGCAGGGCAGTAGCCCTTCCCTCAGCACTGACCTGTGCGCCCTGAGCCTGGCCTGCCTCCAGCAGCGTCTCGATGGAGTGGATCCTCTCTGTGAGCTGGGAGTTCTCAGCCCTGGCCTTCTTGAGCTCGCCCTGGAGACTGCTCAGCTCCTCGCACTTGCTCTTCACCTCCGCCTCGGAGGACTGGAGTTTGCTGTGCAGCTCTGTGGCCAGGACAGAGGAGCAAGTCAGGGGCAGGGGCCGAAGATGCTGGAGTGGCTCAGCACGCAGGCCAGAGAGCTCCATCCCCGCCTCCCCTGGGCGCCCATGTCCACTTGTGCCGTATCGCTGCTTGGACATGAGGGTACTGGGTTTGCTGATGGGAAGATCACATTCTGGCTCTGCTCTTGAATAGGGGGAATTGACCACAGATCACCCGTGGGGAAAGAATGGGAATCCAAACTAGATTTCTGTCAGTTTCTAGGAATCTTTTCTCGAGGACTGGCTCAGATTGGCTGAGACCCAGGCAAGGGTGACGGCAGCTTGCCAAGAGGCCCTGCCCACCCCTGTCGGGCTGCCTTCTCCACCTCCTGGTGCCCCTCCGCCTTCCCCTTGAGGACCTGGGGGAAGCCCCTTGGCTCCTCGTGTCTGTGACGCTGCAACGTCCCCAACCTGGTGTCATTCCCAAATCCAGGCTCAGAGGTCGCCACTCCCCCAATCAAACTGCCTGGACACTAGGTGCAGAGCCGAATTCCCCATGGACACTGGGCGCAGACCTGGCCTCCCCCATGGACAGTGGGCGCAGAGCCAGCCTCCCCGTGGACAATGGGCACAGACCCGGCCTCCCCATGGATACTGGGCACAAAGCCGGCCTCCCCCTGGACACTGGGCACAAAGCCAGCCTCCGAGCAAGCCTCCCTTACACCCCCTCTACTGTGTGGCCTGAGTCTCCGTGTCCAGTCTGCCATGCCCCCTTGGCACACAGGCCATGGCGAGCTCCATACTGTGAAAGCCTGCAGAAGTCTCTCATGGAAATAGGATCCTGCCCCCCGCCACCCCATCACTTTACACAGCATCCCTCATGCACGTCACCTGGACCATGTAGCACTCACCAGCCAGCTACTTGCCTTCCTCCTGCTTGCTCCCATCACCCTGCCACACCAGCCAAGCTCAAGGTCAGTCCCAATCTCAGGACCAGTGTTCTGGGCACACAGATATCCCCTTCACCTCAGAGTGGTCTTTTCTGACCTCCCACACCTGGACTATTATAGCAGGACCCGCAAGCTAGGGCCAAGGGGCCCAGCTCCCCAGGCTTTATGGGAACCCAACTAGGACTCTGCCATCTTCTAGGGGTCCAGGGCAGTTTTAGCACCAGCGGCTGTGACTCAGTGGTCCACAAAACCAAAAGCGGGGCCAGAGCAACAGTACAGGAGGCGGGAAGCTGGTCTTGCATGCAGCTGCCTGGGAGTTCATCCCGGCATCACTATGATCCCCAAGCCCCTGAGTGCAGAGCCAGAGGGAAGCCCTGAGCACCACCAGGTGTGGCCCAGATCAACCCCACCCCTCACTAAAGAGAATTTGCTCTGGCGCCTCTCACAGACACGGCTCGCCCGCCTACTCTGGGCCAAGAGCTCTGCGACCTGACCGGGCAACAAGCACTGGTCTTGCTTCCCCCACTTCCCTCCTGGGCAAGCCCCTGCTGCTCACAGTGGTGCTTGGTCTATAGCATAGGCCACCAACAGTCGGCAGTGCCACGGGAGCTGCCACAGTCACCATCCCCACTGTGTCCCCTGGGTCCTGGCCCACTGCTCTCTGCTGGGAGTGGCGGTGACTTGTGAGCTGAGGGGAGGAGCTCTGCCTTTAGCAGCAGCAGAGAGGTGAGGAAGAATCACCCAAAGAGGATAGCAACGTTCTCTGGTGCCCCCTTCACCCACAGCCACAGATAAGGGATGTGGCACAACAGCAATGTCATCCTCCGTGGCTCCCCACACACAGTGCCTCCGGGCGGGGGTGGGGGGGGGGCTGGGGCTGCCCTGTTGGTTCCCTGGGCCTAGGCCTGGCAGTGGGGTAGGGAATGGCAGAGACCCCCTCCAGAGCCCGGTCACTCACCACTCAGCTGCTGCTGCTGCTCCTGGGCCTTCTCAGCGTCTGCCCGAAGGCTGGCGTGGCTGCTCTGGGACCGGCACAGCTCCGGCTGACCTCGTCCAGGCGCTTCTGCAGGGCCTCCTCACTCTCCTTGTGAGACGTCTACACAGCAGACAGAGGAGAGAGGGCCGTGAGGCGACCAAGGCAGAGTCCCTCACACTCTTCATGAACCTTCCACGGCCCCCGCCCGGATTCCAGAAGGCCAGGACACCCCTTGGGAAAAGCCATCAGGCCAGGTGAGCTGAGACTGACAGCCAGGCGCCATGCCCCACCCCACCCTTGCTCTAGTCTCCATGTAACTAGGGAATTTCTCTACACACACTGTGTGTGCCCGTGGGGTGAACGGCTCAGCCAGTCCACGAGACAGGGAATCCCAGCCCATGTCACAGACGCAGACATGGAGGCCCTCAACCTGGCATCAGATGCCAAGGGCCGCGTGTTAGCCCCTGACATCTGACAAGGCAGTGCCCAGCTCAGCTGTCCTCACCATGTCAGAACTCCCCAAACCTTTGCACAGAGAGCAAGAAAAAGTAGGGGCAGCCTCTAAGTCGAGGAGGAGAAACCCCTGCCTTAGGGACAGGAAACACCCCTATGCTTAGGGCTGGGCTTCTTGGGCAGAGCCACGCCCACGCGGTGCTGGGAAATGGCACGGTTGGAGGGAGTGTGCGCGCACAAGGGGCCCAGAAGCTGCAGGCGAACCCCACAGGTCCTGACTTCACCCCAACATGTACTGATTATCCCGGGATGGGGCTGCTTGATATTAAAGGCAAGAACAGCTGCTCAGCCAGGCCAGCTCCGCCTGGCCACACCAGCCGCGTGTGCTCCTGCCCTGCTCTCTATCAGTTCATGGACACGCAGATTACAGCACTGCGTTTTGTGTGTTGCTCTATCCAGGGCAGAGATGTCTAACCTTTCTGAACTGGCTCTGGATGACTGGGACCAGGAGAAATATTTCACGGGCCACTGTTGCACAAATGAATGCGGTGATTTATCAAGCACTGTGTGTGTTTGCTTTAAATCTAACACTGGAAGGCAGAGAGTGGACCCGGCAGCACCCTGTGAAGCAGCAGTAACTTTCCAGCGAGGAACAAGGTGCAGGTTGAAACCACTGGAACCCATGACAGCCTCACTGCCCACGCCACAGCTCTGCTCCAGCGACTTGGCACAAAGGGGTCCAAAGCCCTTCCACTTGCCAGGAATCACTACCCAAAAAAGCAAAGCAGGCAATACCACCATGCCCCGCCCACCGCAAAGTGGTAGCTGCCCCCTGCTGGGCCATCTGCTCCCAAAAGTCAGCAAAGTCACTGAGATTGAGGCTACTTTGGACTGTACACTCCAAGGCACTATGGAGAAATGGGGACAATCTTTTGCTCCCTGAACCGTCTCGGATCCTCTTAGGCAAAGAGGGAGCTTCTGGGCCATGCAGAGGCTAGGGCAGGGAGGCGTCCACCTACCCTGAAGCCAGCAACTGTCTGGGCATGGCTGGCTGGGGCTGGCGGCAAGTGTGGGAGGACACGGCCAGCTGGGAAGTCAGATGCAGGAGCTCAAACTCTCCTTGTTGTGGGCTGAGGAGAGGCGGTTACTTAGCTTCCCTGTGCCCCAAACTTCCCTAAGGGCAAGCTGCAGACCCTAAGGATGCCATCACTCAGGGGGCGACAATGACAGCCACCCAAACAGCGTGTGGCAACTGCTCGGGCGCTGCATGGCATCGTGAGTGTGACCATTCGAGGCCGAGGCCACCAAACTACCGCTCCTGCTATCTGGGTCAAGGCAAGCCCCAGCACGCAGGTGCCCCAGGCGGGGCCATGGAGGGCCCAACTCACCTGCAGCTGCAGAACCTGCTTCTCAAAGGCAGCTGCCTTGGTTTCCAGAGTCTTCCGCTGCTGCTCCTCCTGCCTGGCAGACTCCGACTTCTCCGTCAGCTCCTTGCTGACTTTGCTGAGCTCCTGCCGGAGCCTGGCTAGCTCTGCGTTCTGCCTGCAAGACAGTCACCAGCACCCTCCACTGACGGACGGAAAGAGGGTGAGCCTCAGCTGCTCAGCCAGCCTGCTCCGTGCCGGGACACAGAATAAGGCCGGAGGCCCCGCAGCCCCTTTCAGGTCTGGGCACCATGAGTGGGTGCCTCATGGGGGGTGGGGGGTGGGGCTGGGGTGGGAGCCAATGCGGGTTCTGCAGAAGAGGCCGCAGCCTCACCGCCACAGCACAGCAGCTGGAGGAGCAATGAGCAAAATAAAGCACCCACAGCAGCCCCCAGATAGGGCTGACCTCAGTGCAGGGGAGGGGTCCTCCCCGTATCTGGATTGTCCCAGGTGTCCACTCACTTGCTCTCCACCTGGCTCGTGGCCTGGTTCAAGGCGTCCCTCAGGATGGAGTTCTCCTGCTGCAGGCGGGCCAGCTGCGTGTTGGGGCCATTCTCCAGCTGCTCCTGGAGAGTACGGATCTGAAACGGCATTGGCAGGCCGGGAGTGGGTCACAGCCGCAGAACCCCTCCACTCGCCCGCTTACGGAGTCGACCTGGGAGTGGGTCACAGGCGCAAGCCCCTATGCACCAGGCTCTGCCTCCGCCACACAAGGTGGAGAGAAGCAAACTTCAACCCAGGGCCTGCAAACTGCACAGCGCCAGCATGCAGACTGGGCCAAGAAGGGCCCCACCGCTTTCCTCTTCTCTCTCCTCTCTGCATCCTTCCCGCAGGCACCGAGATGAGTGTTCTGAGACAATGCACAAGGCTTGAGGAACAGCCTTGAGGAAGCCCTTCCCCTGCCTCCACCAACTTTCCATGTACTCTACCAGGAGCAGGGGTCAGTTAGTTCAGGCCCCCATGACACAGGCCAAGTCGGAACAGAGGGCTAAACCTAGAGGCACCCAGGAGAGGCGCCACACAACAGGTCAGTTGGGATCAAGACAGTGTTTAGTAAGAATGTTTGGTTTTGTTTTGAGGACACGCCTGCTGGCGCTCAGGGCTTACTCCCTAGCTCTGCACACGGCTGGTGGGAATCAGGAGTCAATACAGGGTGCAGAGGGATGGCAAGATCGGCCATGTCAAGCCACGCGCCTTCCTCATTGCAGGAACCCTCCAGCCCCAACACTGCTTTGGAAATGTCTCTTGCAGGTCCGTAGCCCCCGCCCCAGCTTCCCTCCCTCCCTCCCAGGCAGCGGGACCATGCCTAGTGTCGCCAGCACCCACCTTGCCCTGCAACTGCTGCACCTCCTTCACGTGCTCATGGTAGCTGGCCTGCATGCGCGCCTGCACGGCTGTGATCTCCTGCTCCTGGGCCACCAGCTGCTTCTTTACCTTGGCCTCCCCAGCTAATGCCTTGGCCTTTTCTGATGCCAGTTCCTGGGAGGAAGAAGCGGAGAGGAGCACAATGATGGCTGCTCAGATTGGCACCACCCAGTCACGGACACAGGCTGCAGTAGCAGAGCAAAAAGCCAGAGACCCTCTCAGGCACTCCCCAGACCACGGAGCAGGAACAAGCAGGAGTGAACAGGGCAGTGCGCGGAGTGGGGCCCCAACAAGGGCGCAGCTGCTGGCTGGGGACAGTCACAGGCAGGAGTGAACAGGGCAGTGTGCGGAGTGGGGGCCCCAACAAGGGCCGCAGCTGCTGGCTGGGGACAGTCACAGGCAGGAGCTGCCATACTCTTTCCAGGCTCTCCAGTGACCCTGCAGGGCGGCAACGCCCTGGCCTGCCTTTCATGTCCAGGCCCTGGCCTGCCTTTCTGATGCCCAGGCCCTGGCCTGCCTTTCTGATGTCCAGGCCCTGGCCTGCTGCTTTCCTGATGCCCAGGCCCTGGCCTGCCTTTCTCATGTCCAGGCCCTGGCCTGCCTTTCTCATGTCCAGGCCCAGGCATGCACGCAATGTGAGGGGCCAACAATGCCAGTGGCCTTCGCAACTCAGTGAGGATCCGCACAGTAGCCTGTGCCACCAGGGCAGGCGTGAGTGGCTGCAGGCTGCGGGGGACTGCGCCTCTAAGGCAGCGTCTCTCTGCCACCCAGGTCCAGCTCTAGCCAGGAGGGCAGTGGGCAGGCCAGGGTCTGTCAGCGCTGATGGCAGATTGAAGACACAGTGAACTGATGCTGCAATGGAGGTCCCTTGCCAGGTTCAGTCCCGCCCTGTAGCCCGGCTCACACTGGCAGCTACTTGGTGTGGGCCCAGCTCACCTGGGTGCCCGCGATGCCAGTCCCATGGAATTCAAGGCCCCTTCCCTCTGTCCGGGGCAGCAAGCCAGAGCAAAGGGAAATCTCCAGGCTGCTGCTGGCAGGAAAGTCAATCCAGAAGGGTCAGAGAGTCCTTTCTGCTTGACATAAGGGCCAATCAGAAGCCAGGCATGTGCTGGGGTGACAGATGCCTGGCGTTCCCTGGCGCCACCTGAGACCCACTGGCCTCACTTTGCAAAAACTTGCAAAGTCTTCCTGGTTCGGCAACAGGAACGTGAGGGGAGACCCCACGGAGGCTGGAGAAGCCACAGAGCTTCTGCCCCAGTCTTCAGTCAGATGAGTCACACCCCGTCAGGTCTGAGCACCCCGGGCTCTGGGGAGGACATGCTATCCCCACAGGGAGGGCTGCAGGCCAACAGGGATCTGACCCCAAAGCTCCTAGATATTAGAAGGGGAGACGGGGGTGCTCTCTCAGACTGGGCTGAAGCAGAAGACAAGCAAGCAGGGACTCGGGGCTCTAGCATCAGAGGCGCACTCAAAGAACAGGTGACGGAAATGGTCCAAGAGTCAGCACAGGCCAGCAACCTCCAGAAGGAAGCCCAGCCAGCTTCCTAGCCAAAGCCCTAAAGTAGCCGCGAGGCCCTGAAGAACACTGCGGAGGGGCACCCACAGTCAGAGGCACACAGGCGGCAGCGATGCCGGCTTACATGAAAGGGGTGGCTCACACCGGGCACTCAGAGGCCGCCCTAAGTAGGGGACAGCCTCCCTCCCCACTCTGTATCCCTGGTAGAGTTCTGGGTCCCAACTGGGCCCAGGGGAAAGGTCGCAGTCCCCTGGAGTCCCCAGAATTCAATGGGGTCTCCCCTTCCTTTCTGCCTGAGCTCTGGAAGGACAGAAAAGGACTTCCTCGGGATCTGCTTCACCCCTGCATGATGGCTTTTCTCTCCGAAGAGTTCAGAATCCCAGGATTCCTCCAGCCCATCATAGTCTCCATTCAGCAGCGGTGTAAACCTTAATACCCCCGAAAGTCTCCCCAGGTGACAAAGCCCGTTTTTAGTTTGGGCTGGAAGCAGAGTCGCTGCAGGTCAGGAAACCAAGCTTCGTTTCTTGGGCTAAGAGCGTGCCTCTGTAGGGCATGAGCGTGCAAGGCCCAGGGAGCACCCCGCACCCCTTATTAGACCCTGCAGATCGTGGGATCAGCTTCTACCCGATCCCACCTGCAATTAGGAGAGCTGCTGTGTGCTGGGAGCACGTCGACTCTGCAGGGCCCGGTGGGAACCATCCAGGGGCATCACCTGCTGTGTGCTGGGAGCACGTCGACTCTGCAGGGCCCGGTGGGAACCGTCCAGGGCATCACCTGCTGTGTGCTGGGAGCCCGTCGACTCTGCAGGGCCGGGTGGGAACCGTCCAGGGCGGGAACCGTCCAGGGCATCACCTGCTGTGTGCTGGGAGCACGTCGACTCTGCAGGGCCCGGTGGGAACCGTCCAGGGCATCACCTGCTGTGTGCTGGGAGCATGTCGGCTCTACAAGCAGTTGGGTGGGAACTGTCCAGGGAGGCACCTGCTGGCAGCATCCCTGGAGTCTAGGAAGGCGACAGCTTGGAGTCGATTTTTCCAGAAGGCCTGCACCTGTCTGGCTATCACAAGCCCTGTGTATGAATTTCTTGAACCCATGAAGGGAGGGCCAGGAGGCTAGGCTGCTGCTCCTGGGGTGCCCAAGTCACTAATCCCTGAAGCTGATGCCTGGACTATCCCCCTGAAGTCAACTCCACAGGGGCTTCACCGTCGCCAGGTCTGGGTTCGGCAAGTGAATACCAAGCTGACAGGTCAGACCTCTGCTGCGGAACCCATGACAAAAGCACCCAGGGCAGTTTCCACAACCCTAGTGTTTCTCTACAAGGACAGAGCCAGCACATGACGAGAACTAAGGCACGGAAGGCAGAGCCGATCCATCTCCGCTGATCCGTGGGACTCTGTCAGCTTCTCACGCACCCTTCCTCGACATCACTGGCCAAGGAGGGGGACCTGGAACCAAGGTCAGGTCAAAACTGGGGCAGAACTGCAGGGACAGACCTAGAGTGGACCCAGAGCACCGGGAGGAAAGAAGGCCAAGCTCAAGGCAGCAAGCAGCTAGCTTCCTCTTGGCCGCAGGTCCCGGGCTCAGGGGCCACTCGTGACAGGAGGCTGCCCAAGCAGAGACAAGCAGGTGGCCAGACTCCAGGGGCACAGACACCATGTTGCAAAGTTGCGATCCTGCCTTCAGAGCTGGGCAGGTCAGAGCAAACTAAGCCATAAGGGTAAAGACAAAACTTGCAGCCAGACAGGCCAGGAGGCAGTTGAGCAAAGGAAAACAGAGCAGAGGCCTGTGGGGTGAGGGCCTGGGTGAGGGAGCAGGGAGGGAGCTCATGGGTCTCGGGTGCAGAAAGAAGGTGGGTCAGGAAGGTGTAAGGGGGCAATGGCAAGCTCGGGAGGCCAGTGCTCAAGTTCAGGAGCTTCTGGCTGAGCTTCAGAAGGGTCCCACAGGACACTCCTCGCCCCTGACTCAACTAGCCCACGCCAGAGCCTCCTGGGGCTCAGGGAAGACACGGCCAGGGGCAGCAGGAAAGAGGGAGTCCCGCCACCTGATGTGCTCAGCCGGGAAGAGAACCTTCTGGTAGTGGGCACCGGGGTTGGGAGGGAGTCTGGGTCAGCCACCGCTCCGGAACTGTGGCCCTACCCTGTTCGGCAGTGCTGTGCCACGGCAACTGATCAGTGGAGTACAAAGGCCACGTTCCAACCGTCAGCTGCCGCTGAGAGGAGGCGGCTCCATGGCCCTCCATGGCCGTGGCTGGCAGCAAGGGGGCAGAGCAGCCTCACTGCCCAGGCCCCCATCGGAGTGTTGCTCTGGTTCTTCAGAGCCCCCCAGGATGAACAGGCTCTAGTGCCGAGGGGCCTACTGCTCCCGAGCTGCTGAGGAAGCCGGAGCGGGGCGGTGAGCCAGGCCGGGGTGCCTCCAAAGCCGCCTTCTCAGAAACCAGGCCCATCCCGGAGGGCTGAGGGAGGCATGGCGCTGCTGCCCCGGGGCGAGCCCTACCTTGTTGAGCTCCCGTAGCTTGCTCTTGGCAGCAGCCGCGTCCTCCTGCTCTGTGGCCAGCAGCTTCTCCTTCTCCTCCAGCTGACGTTTCAGAATTGCCACAGGGTCGCCCTTCTGAGTGGCCTAAAAATGCCCAACAGAGCTGAGTCTCGCACAGGAGAAGACACTTGGCTTGTCCCCAGACTCCCCCATTTCCTCCCTCACCCCAGCATTCAGACCCTGACGTGGGCCAGGAGAGGGATGAACGCAGGGACGGCACGAGGAACAGGAGCCTTCCCGGGAGCGGCACCCCTGGCGCAGCCACGTGGCCTTGCTAGGGCTCCCAGACTTGGGTCCAAAGGCTACTATACTCAGTCAGAGGCTTTGGGACTCTACCGTACTGTTTAGGAACATGGAGCCTCCCACCGAGTCACAGGGATCACTGTGGCTGTAACGGTGGCAGCGGGCAAGAGGCCAGGGCCACACTGGCTCTTTCGTCCAGGCGCGGGAGAGTGACCTGGCTCCTGTGGCAGCACCTTCCCGAAGACGCCCTCTGCTGAGGGAGGAGCTCAGTGTGAAAGCATGAGCAGCCCCTCAGTGAGGGCCTGACCGGGAGAACCCCACAGGCTTCAGGGCAGAGGCCGCCAGGCTGGTTCTCTGGAGGCCCGTGGTCTCGGCCTAGCACACGCGGGACCACATACAATGGCTAACAGATGAGTGTCTGCGGTGTGGGGGCAGGCTGCTCCCAGCAGAACCGGAAACAGCCTCAGCACCGGCCCTGGAGACCTGCTGGGCCCAGCCTCGGGAACACCAGGAACAGCCTCTGCACCAGCCCTGGAGACCCGCACTCAGGGGAGCACCGGGAGGTCTCTGCACTTCCACGGACGGGCCCTGGGGGAGCACTGGGAACAGCCGGTGCGCGAGATGAGAGAGAGCAGCGGTGCCTCCCGACTCCCTCGCCCCCAGGCGTCCCTGTACTCCTGCCTTCTTGCACCCCGAGCCCTGGCAGCAAATCAGCTCAGGCCCAGCTCCCAAGGTCTACTGTGCCCGGCACTGGAGCCCGGCCCTCCACGGCAGCTGGCAGGCAGGGCTGGGCCATGCAGAGACGGGCAGGAGACGTGGGCAGGGGCAGGCAGGCCCAGCAGGCCCGAGGGGCAGCTCGGGGAGGGCTGTGACCCTAAACTGGGGCACACACCACGCGTGCCAGGCGCTGCGGGGAGGGTGGCCCACCTTGTGCCAGGTGTCCTGAATGATGCCAGCCTTCTCAGACAGGATCTCGATGAGCCGCTGAGCCTCGCCCTCACTCAACACCATGCTGCCCACTGTGGAGACCAGCGTCTTGTAGGGGAGGCAGAGAGGGCCGGCGGCGTCCGGGGGCCCTAGGCAGCGAGAGGGAGGAAAGGAGCAGAGACACCACTCAGACCCCAGACACCGAGAAGCAGGGGTGCCAAGACGACAGGACCGTCTGTCCACCAGCACAGGCCACCAAGCAGAGTGCAGTGAAGAGCCGCAGGCACAAGCCTGGATTCCTGCTCGGGCTTCCAAGCTCCCTGGGGCAGCAGAGCAAAGACAGGCTCGACTTTCTGGTACTGGAGAAGGGGCAAGACGTCCTCTCCTCTTTTCAGTACCACAACTGAGCGTGGCCATTTCCCCCTCATTTTCTTCTCGCCTTTTCCCAGAAAACTGCTTGGGTCTAGTTCCTGCCCCACACCGCTCACCTGGCTCTCCCATGGCGTGGGCCCACGGGTGACCAGCAGCCCAGGCACTGAGGCACTTGGCAGCTCCTGACAACCAACCTCAACACAGCACACCCCACCCCACAACTCTATCTTTGCACTCGGGAGAAGGAAAGAGAGCGCACATGCTCGTGGGCCAAGCCTGCTCCCTTGACCTGTGGTGAAGGAGGCTGGTCCCACACTGAGGTTCAGACACCTTGTTTCCTCTCTCCCAGCATGGCGCTCAGTGCAGGCTTTGGGGGAAGAAGGACTGGCTGTGTTCACAACAGCCCTGCCCCTGCGCCCGTTGGGTCAGGTCCTCGAGCACCAGTCACTCAAGAAGTATCACATGTCTAAAATCCTCTGGCCCTACCCCCTACACACACCTCTCACTCTCCCCCACCAATTCCATGCCCTAAAGGCAACAAAATGTATGCTGAGACCCTCTATTTGGCCCAAGCTCTGCCTCTAGCGCAAAGAAAAGTCCTTGCTGTTGAGACCCAAGTCAGCCCACAGCTGACACGCCTAAGCTGAAGCAAAGCCAAGGGGGCTGGGCTGCAGCAGCACTTTCAGCAAAGACCCCTCACCAGGACAGAGAATGGGGAGCGTCTCCATAGAAACCCTGAATTCTCCGACTTGTCACAATATTTTCACTTACCAGTCATAATATTTTCATCACACAGGGAAGCATTTAGCACGGTGCTTTAATAAGGGGAGTGTGGGCGTGGGTGAGCGGTTGCTATGAGCACCTTGGTTTTCGAACTACTTACCTCGATGAAGCAGGAGAATAGAAATAACCACACCAACACGATAAGCCTAGTATCACGAGTGGGTAGGTGTCACCCAGTGGGTGCTGGCTGGGGAGGGAAGACCTTCCCTGTACCCTGCTTTCTTCTCACTGAAGTGCGTATCTAACATAATGTTAACAGTAACCCGCAGCACACTCAAGAAAATTCTGAGCACAACAAAGCCCAAAAAAAAAGATTTTTCTTTTTTAAGATAAAAGCAACATCAGGAGGAAACCTTGTTTTCAGCTACCATTTGCACGTGGGGATTTCCTTTTTCCTTCAGCCCCTGGCCAGAGATTTACTGTCGCGTCTTCACACGGCAGCGGAACCTTGCCCTCTCTGGCTGATCTGTGCAGACTAGGCTCCTCCCACATGGAGAAATCTCCCTCCCATGCTGCTCGAACCCTGGCTGCTCTCTGGCACCAAGGCTAAGGGACAGGTGCAAACGGACACGTGTGGAAATGGAAGCACAGCTGCAGAGACGAAGACCTGGGCTGTGAGAAATGAACAAACAGTACCTACGAGACTACACACGCCACGTGGGAATGAGGATCCATTTAGTAAAATACTGAGTTAAGTAAGATTCATTCTGGGGGCCGGGCGATAGCACAGTGGGTAGGGCGTTTGCCTTGCATGCAGCCGACCTGTGTTTGATCCCCGGCATCCCATATGGTCCCCAAACACCGCAGGGAGTTGAATTCCTGAGCAAGGAGGCAGGAGTAACCCCTGAGCATCCCTGGGTGTGACCCAAAAGCAAATAAATAAATAAATAAATAAACAAGATTCATTCTTATTAGACTGTTTCCCCGTTTCCCTTCTCAAACAGCTGATGGTAAGGAAAGCTTCACTTACAATCACGGGTCCCTCTGCACGCCAGTGAAAGAGCCCGTCCAGGAACTCCGATCTGAAATCCCTACGGAGACCTCAGAGTCACTGGGGATTCAAGCCACTCCTGAGGATGGTCCCCTGGGGGTGCCGGCATTCTCCCAAGAAAACGTTCTGACTGACACCCAAAGCAACCTTTACCAGAAGCTTCTAACGTCAGGGTTTCTAGTCTTTATCAGATACTTAGGTGCACAACGGAATAAAAACTTGTCACAGACGAATACCCCTCACCCACCCCTTTCCCTGTTCTTCCAAACACTTATAGGCTTTCTCCATGTTCACTCAACATTTTTCATTCTGCATTTAAGGTAAAGAACCTTGGTGTGGTCACTCTTCTCCAAATCAGGAAACAAAACTAAAAGAGAAAAGGGAAACCCTTTGGGCGCAGAAGCAGAACTTGGGGAGCTCCATGAGAGTCACCCTGACTTCTGGGTTTCAAGATCCTCTCAGCCTAATGGCCAGGGACATCCACTCAGGGACAAACCCCATCCGAAGGGCCTGCTGCGAATGCAAGCATCCCACCCTGAGAAACAAGCCTTTGCATGCGCTGTTCAAGGCTTAATAAGGTTTAAAAATGATACTGTCGGAGACAACATTAAATCTGGCCATTTCAGGAAGACTCCAAGGCTGTGGGAAAGGACAGGATTTGCCATTGCTAGCATGGCTCTGAACACAGGAAGGCGCGGCTCACAGAGGCCCTGAGGGGAGAAAGCAGGCGGCGGGTCAGCAGCTCACTGCTACGGAATCGCCCACAGCTCTAGCCAGCCAGGCGCTGCAGGGACGCCTCTCTGGGAAAGGGTGGCGCGGGCCAAGCTTCTGCCCTCCACCTGGCAGCCCTGCCGCTCCTGGGGCAACCCCAGAGCCGCAGCCTTGTCCTGAGAGACACTGGCTGCTTTGGCGGTCAACGGCTACGGAAAGGAAAACAACACAGATCAAACCAAACACAGGTCGCCGTCAGGGCTAGCCTGCAGCCGCAAGGCCAGAACTAGGCACCCACGCCAGGCGGCGGCCAGGACCTGAAGCCCAGTCGGCGTCTCTGCAACTGCATCGCTGAACCCCCCCAACCCCCCCACCCGCCTCAGGCCCCTCACTTGAGCAGGGTGACAGCCCCTGGCTCCCTCACGGCCTCGCTGCAAGCCCACAAAAGCCTCAGCTTTCCTCGTGGGCAGGAAGGACGTCCTGTCTGGGGCTGCCCCTTCACCAGAGGAGTTGGCAGGCGAGCACGTCTAGAAACACGGTCGCAGGCCAGCTCCCTGCTGGCTCCCGACGAGCAGCATGCACAGACAGCGGCACTCCCGAAGAGGCCGTCAAGAAAGAATCTGCCAGATGCACCGGACAACTCAGCCGCACCCTGGCACGCCAGCACGGACAACCCCAGGCCCGGCACTGCCCAGGCACTGGTTTCTACCTCCTGCTGGGATGCAGGCTGAGGACGGGCCTCACCCGGCCCGGGCCCAAGACAAGCAACCTCATGAGCATCCTACTTGGTCAGTCAGGAAGACCCGTAGGGGTCCACTCAGCCAGGCCGTTTCCTTTAGAGAAAGAAAGTCACCTGTCCAAAGTAATCTGAAAGGCATGCACTTAATGATGTCTAATGAAATGTTGAAGTCCTCGATCGATTGCCTTTTATTTTTTTGTTATTCTTTTTGGTTCCTTCACCCCCGCTCCAAATTTCAATAATCAATTTGATGTCTTTTTAGAAACAAGAAACCCCAAAACCACATCACAGTATTCTCTTTTAACAAGAGACAACTCCTGGAGGATCACTGGGCAAGAGCCATCCTTGGGCTTCCTCAGGCATGCATGCAGGCTGGTCCAAGGAGAACACATCTTAAATGACGATGGAGCTTTTTACCTGAGGCCTGCAGGAAAGACAGGACATGTGTAACCATGGCTTCCTCATCACAGCGGGGGCCCAGAGCACTCATCTGAAGGGACTGAATGGACGTGTCTGGTAGACTCCTGTGGCAGCTTCTCTAAGGCGTGGCAATGGCCACACTGAACTCGGCTTGCCTCCTGAGGGAGTGTTTCTTATTTTTTTTTAACAAGAGTTTGGTTTAAAGAACTACAGAAAATGAGCAAGGACCCTAAAGCACAGGCGTTTCCTTCCGAGCTTCAGAGCCCGAGAAACAGTCTGGTTCAAATAAGACATATTTTCCACACTCACACTTGCTGGCATCTTAGCAACAGAGCAGTGGCGAGGGGCCTGCTGGGGCCCAGGTGTCTGGGGCTAGATGAAGTTCCAGGTGGGCTCTACGGCCCGCCTCATGGTAGCTGGCCCGGGACTTCTGGGGTGTTTGGAAACAGGGCTAAGCTGTGATCTGTGCTTCTCTCAAACTGATGAAAATGCAAATCTGCCTTTCCGAAGGGCAACGGGCTAAGCAGGGGGGAAGGGATGCCGTAAACCACGCACTAGTGGCTGAGGGGTAGCGGCAGGCCAGAATAAAAGGACAGTGGGCAGAGGCAGGACCAGGAAGGAGAAGGCGGCAAGGCACACCAATGAGACGAGGGCCACCTCAGACTTCTTCCCTTGTCAGATATAGAAGCACGGTTGTCGGCTGTGGGTGTTTCCTGCTCTATGTCCACTTGCTCTGACAGGCGGAAACAGCCCGGAGGGGGCTCATGGAGGCTGGCAGCCAGGTGGGTAGTCACGGGCGCCTTGAACGCTCTGCCTTGCTTAGCTTATCACCATTTTCTAGAGGCTCTCCAGGGGCAGGGCAGGTAAGCAGTGGCCGTCGTCATCATGCTCAAACCTGACTCCAGCCCCCAAAAGGGCAGAAATTCCCTTGTGTGTGTGCCCCAGGTATCTGTGGCAGGGACAACAGCCTCACAATGCCTCAGAAGACAGGCGAGGCCGTTAGTTACAATGAAGCTGCGCGATTATAGCAAATAATGAGAAGTTTTGTTTGCCTGCATTTGTGAGGAGAAACATGAGGAAAAAAGGGAAGCTGCAGAATGGGTGGAAGGATTAAAGATGAATCCCTAATCCCTCCTTCCACACCAACATGCGGTGTGACTACAACACGTGCGGTATCCCGGGGCCGTCAACGCCTGTCTGAGAAAGAGTTTGAACCCAGGAGTGGCCTGGGCTCCTCTGGCTCTGAGGCTTCTGGCTTGAGAGAAAAGAGCACACACCCACAGGCAGATGGGGGACAGGCACGCAGAGGAGGGGTGCAGGGAAATCCCAGCGTCAACCAGCTTGCAGTTTAAGAGAGAAGTGCCATGCCTGGGGTGCCCACCCCACCCCTGTGCGGCGAAAGGCTGAAGCAGCCCTGAAGGTACAGTAAACCCCTGCAGCTCCCGCCTTCCTACAGGGCGCGATGGCTGTCAGCCACCTACCTGCTCTCATCTGGCTCCGTGGATGCACGGTGTGCCAGAGCTGGTGCCCTTGATGGGGCTTCCAGGTGCCTCCTGCACTTCCCAAGTCTAAGTCCTCGGTTCCTCCAGGGCCCACCACTGTGCTCCCTCTGGACTCACTTCCCGGTGCTGGAACCTAGGGTGGCACTCGTGAAAGGGCCGTTGGGCACGCTGGGCCCCATCCAGGAAGCATGCACAGAATGACCAGGCTGTGATTCAACCACAGGTAAGACTTTACAGAACCCTCCTAGCCCTGTTTTTACACTTTCCACGCGAGGACCGTGGCTTCCAGCTGAGACCGATGTCAAAGAGCCCTAGCAAGGCCAGCCGGTGCAATGACACAGCAACAGCCCACCCTGCAGCCCCCACTGAAGGAGAGTCCCGCTTACAATTCCCAGAATTCCCTCCTCTCCAGGCCACAAAGGCAGCAGGTGCCTCTGGTCTCATGAGCACGTTTTCTTCCTGTCCCTGCTGGAGTCCATGAGGCTCCCTAGAACCATGGAAGAGCCCATCTTCCATCTCCACAGCTCTGCTGAGGAGTGAGGTAGAGAGGAAGGGCCCTGAGCTAGGTGACATCTGCGGAGGCAGGCACGTTAGCGCCAGACATTAACGAAGAGCCCCCGGAACCATCTACGTGGAGCAATGGAGCCTTATCTCGGCTGGCAAACACCTCCCGCCATAGCCATCTCAGGGAACTGACCCACTCACGCCTGGGGTTAGGAGTCTGTGAAACGTGACTACCCTGAAGTTATGATGAAGGAAAGCGGTCACCGGGACCCGGTGTAGCCGCCCCAACAGGCAAAGCAGCTCTGGGGCTGCCCCGGAAGCAGGAGGCGGCAGGGGAGTCTCTCCCTTCTCACCTTCCATTTCTCCAGTATGTTGTTTGCTGAAGTGCTATTTTACAATAATGAATTTAAAACGCCAGGATTAGGAAGGCAGGTGTTCACTGTCAGATCTGCCCACAGACAAGCCGTGAAAAGCTGTCGCACGGCTCCAATTTGCTCTTGTAGGAAAATCAGATCAGAAGTTTTGGGACGGCTCCAAGGTGGGCCTGCAGAAGCGTGTCCAGGGCCGCCTCCCACCTGCCTGCGGTCCTTCAGGGTCGCCTCTGAGCCAGGAGCCTGCTGGGCCAACTGAGTGACAAGTCAGGTCAAGACCCACAAGGTCTTGTGTCAGGGGGGGGGCACTTCAGCACCGGGCTGGTGCAGCTCTGCCCCATGTCCTCGGCCCACCCTGAGGAGGCAAGGACAGGAGGGCGGAGCTTCAGGACCTGAGCACTTTGCTGCAGAGACCTGTCCATTTTCACAGGCCCACACACAAGGCCACCCAGGAGCTCAGTCTGCTGACTGGTGCCGTCCTTCACTGCAGGCCCAGCAGGGGTGGCCCCTTGTGACCAGTGAGTCTTCAAATGTGGCCAGAGGCTGACTCTTGTACTGAACTTGGCCTTTTTCCTTTCGATTTGGGGAGCCCCAAACAACAGTGTTCAGGGCCTCCTCGTGGCGGGGCTCAGGGAGCAGTATGGGGTCCGCATGAACCAGACTTGGCCGCATACACAAAGCAAGCACCGGACCATCAGTCCTAGCTCTCCAGGCCCTTCTACGGACCTTTGATTCCCTTGAGAGTTTACTTAACTGGCTCTTAACTGGTTGCCAGCAGCAACCACACTGAGCGGCAGGGCCCGGACCCCAGCACTGCAATGGCACATGAGAACCTCACAGCAGTAAAGCTTTGGTCCGCTCAAAATCTCTTGGACTCAGGGGGTGCTCTTCCAGGCCTGCTGTGCCCATGACCCAGAATCGGGTCATCAAGCATCTCCCAGATCCCCAGTGGTCAGAAAATCACTCCCCCAGCTACTCAGATCTCGTGGAGGGACCCTGGGTTTTCTAGATGCTGGTGAACCCAGACAAGGCTCTGGCTATGGTTTCTACCTGGAGAAGCTAAGTGGACCAGTTTACAACAGAGAAGCCACACCCTAGGTGGTGAGCAGGAGGTCACGGGTGAGCTGGGTGGAGCTAACTGAACAGCACATGTGTACCTTAGACACTCCCGGAGTGGGCCACGAGGCACACGCTTCATTACCCACCCTCTAAGTGGGCGACCTCACCATGCAGGAGTAGCCAAAGCTGCTGAAAGCCAACCAAGCACTGCAGAGAAAGGAGCGTCCTTTGGCAGAGCACGACCACCTGGGCTGGCAGTGACTCGGGGTACTGACGACCCTCAAGTGGTCCTGAAGCTATGAGCACCTCGTGGGAGTAGTCAGAAATGGGGTCGTTCAGATCCCACCCACTACGACTGAGGCAGAACCTGTGGTATTCAACAGCTGCACCATTTCTTAGCAAATTCGGTCTGACTGTGTGCCCTGCTCAGAACAGGGGCTGAGGGAGTCCAGGAGGGACAGGAGGGAAGACGGTTTTACACCGACAAAGGGAAAATAAAGAACAGGACTCCAATCCCACAGCACAGGTTCAGGAGAACCAGAACCAAACTGTGTGAACATCTTTTCACCACACTTTCCAGGCTCTCAGCTACGACAAAGAAGAAACTCTCTTTTTTTTTGGGGCGAGGGCTACACGTACTGCCCGGAGCCACCGTGCAGAGGCTTCTTTTGGTCTGTGGTTATGGCGGTGCCTTGGTACTTTTCCCCATTGGATACTGGGAGTGGTGGCCACATGGGCTGATCCGTTTGGGTGACCTTTCCTGTTTTCTAGGTATTACTTGTTTTCTAAAACAGATCTCGTTCATTCATGTTACCCCTTTTAGGGAAGACCCCTTTAGAGAATACTGCCATGATCACAGACTCAACACTCACTTAGATGATGTACTGACAGTCCTTCTTTCATGGCAGTGGTATGGGACTCAGCAAAACTGGATGGCCACCAGCTAGCACCCTTTTCAGAATCAGTAGGTAGGAAGTAAGTTCCCAAAACACACATGACTGGCTGCCCAAAAGATATGAAAATCTATTTAAAGCACACTGATTTTTTCTTTCTTGGTTTTGGGACCATACCTGCTAGTACTCAGGGCCTACTCCTGGCACTGTGCCCAGTTAGAATGGACTTTTCCCCTAAGATGGGATCTTTCAAATAAAAGATGAAAGATGGGATCTTTTACCTCTGCCTTTTCAAAGTAGAGATGGGGAGAGCAGCTCACTACAATTTTGGAAGAAGGGGAAAAAAAAGCCACCAAGTTACCAGGGGAGTAATGGCCATACTATCTCTAATGGTACTTCTTAGCCAGGGGTCTGAGGATTTCCATTCTCTGTTCAGATAACCATGCGCGCCACACACACACACACACACACACACACACACACACACACACACACACACACACACACACACACACACACACACACACACACACACACACACACACACACACCTCTCACTAGAGCTGCCACTGTGGGGTCACACCGGTCATAATGTGGGGTCTTCCTATCAGCAAGGCTCTTTAAAAGGCTGCAGGACCCAAGAGCTGTTTGGAACACCCGGCAGTAGGAGAGGCAGAACACAGGCTATGCTCCAGTCTCAAGGCCCCTGGCCCTATGTCAAGCATGCCATCATGAGAACAGGGGCAGGCAGCATCTCCTCAGGAAGCAGAGCTGAAGCTGGGTGTCTGGGTCTCCAAAACATGAGAAAGTTCATCTCGTGTGGGGCCGGGTGGGCTGCCCTGCAACCTTGGGCAGGAACCCAAAGCTATTCACAGAGAGAGGCTCAGGTGTCAGGGGCCCACTGGAGCAAATGCTCCCCCAAAGGTCAAGAGGAAATCCAAGGAAAGGCAGTACAGCTTCATGAGGGTTAAGAAAGGGGAAACTCCAGAGGGCCCTGTGCTACTCATACTTAGCATAGCCCAAACGTTCCCAAGCCACTGAGTTATCCTGAAATTAATGACATTAATGACATTAATTCTGCAAATCAACTAATGGTCGGTTATTCAAAGACTGAAATTAAAAACAAAACAAAGAAACACCCTAAAAAAATACATTAGATGAACTATGTCAAGAGTGATATACAGGAAACAGGAGCTTAAGGACCGAATTTCCATGATAATGGAAACTAAAAAGATAACGGAAATGAATATTCTCTATTATCAATATAATTAAACATTTTTGTATGTCAGCATACGAATATTTATGTTTGTAAATGTTAAACTGAACGGGCTAGGGTGAGAGGTACAGAATCTGGGCTAAGAACGTGGATACCGTTCATCCTGCAGAACACTATTCCACCATTATCCAATCAACAAACAGAAACACCTCAAAAAACAGGTGAAGTAAGAAAACAAAGGGGTTGAGGATTCAATCATACCACCAAGACACAGAACTGCTGAACAGTGTGTGGTGGGTAGTCATGTTTTCCTGAGCCCCATACCACCGCCACTCCTCTCCTTGTGCTCACACCTTTTCCCATTACTTTGCTATCCCTCCCGCAGGGAGACGGTCAGGCCCCTTGACTTAGTCACATGATCAGCTCTGGCCAACAGTATGTTAGTTTGAACTGTGCTCTTTCATAGCTTTGCTATAAGCTTTGACCTTCATGAGTCACGGAAGCCTCAATCTGAGTTCCCAAATGAGGACATGTACAACAGCCCTATGCTGACCTGCACAGCCAGGAGTCAACCTCAAGTAAACTGCAGCAGAGCACAGCCACCCAGCTGAGACAACCCAGAGTCAACCTTTGGCCAAGTGAACAGAAGCATAAGCGAGAACAACTGCCGTGTATGCACTGCATTCTGGGATTTTTGTTACACATCCTTTTGGCGATAGCTGACTGATTCAGATGCTCTCTGCACAGGGAAACATAAGTCATTTAAGACAGCTTTCCCCCAGGTTTGTTAAGAATTCAAAATTGCTTACCAGGCTCACCTCCTTTCTTCTTTGAACCAGATTTCTTCTTTGCAGGAGCCTCTTGCTTCAAAGCCTCCTGGCTCTGGACCATATCTGCATTCTTGCCCTGAACAGGAGCTGATTCTGCCTTTTTACCCTGATTGGCAGATGTATCTCCCTTTTTTGCCCTGGTTGGGGGACCCTTCTGACTTTTCCCCTGGTTAGGAGTTCCCTCTGCCTTTTTGCCTTGATTAGAGACCCCCTCTGCTTTTTTTCCCCTGGTTTCCAACACCTTCTGCCTTTGTGCCCTGATTAGCAACTGACTCTGCCTTCTTGCCCTGGTTCTGAGCCCCCTCGGCCTTCTTGCCCTGGTTCTGAGCCCCCTCGGCCTTCTTGCCCTGGTTCTGAGCCCCCTCGGCCTTCTTGCCCTGGTTCTGGAGCCCCTCGGCCTTCTTGCCCTGGTTAGGGCTCCCCTCCGCCTTTTGCCTTGATTTGCAGCTCCTTCCGCTTTTTTACCTTGATTCTGAGCCCCTCTGCCTTCTTGCCCTGGTTCTGAGCCCCCTCTGCCTTCTTGCCCTGATTTTGGGCTCCTTCTGATTTTTTTGCCTTGATTCTGGGCTCCCTCTACCTTTTTGCCCTGAGTCTGGGCCCCTTCTGCCTTCTTGCCCTGATTCTGGGCTCCCTCTGCTTTTTGCCTTGATTCTGGGCTCCCTCTGCCTTTTTGCCTTGATTTTGAGCCCCTTCTGTCTTCTTACTCTGATTCTGAGCCCCCTCTGTTTTTTTACCTTGATTTTGGGCTGACTCTCCCTTCTTGCCCTGGCTCTGGGCTCCCTCGGCCTTCTTGCCCTGGCTCTGGGCTCCCTCGGCCTTCTTGCCCTGGCTCTGGGCTCCCTCGGCCTTCTTGCCCTGGCTCTGGGCTCCCTCGGCCTTCTTGCCCTGGCTCTGGGCTCCCTCGGCCTTCTTGCCCTGGCTCTGGGCTCCCTCGGCCTTCTTGCCCTGGTTCTGGGCTCCCTCGGCCTTCTTGCCCTGGCTCTGGGCTCCCCCGGCCTTCTTGCCCTGGCTCTGGGCTCCCTCGGCCTTCTTGCCCTGGCTCTGGGCTCCCTCGGCCTTCTTGCCCTGGCTCTGGGCTCCCTCGGCCTTCTTGCCCTGGCTCTGGGCTCCCCCGGCCTTCTTGCCCTGGCTCTGGGCTCCCTCGGCCTTCTTGCCCTGGTTTGGCACCCCTTCAGCCTTTTTACCCTGGTTCTGGGCTCCCTCGGCCTTCTTGCCCTGGCTTTGAGCCCCTTCAGCTTTTTTTGCCCTGGTTTTGGGCCCCCTCTGCCTTTCTGCCCTGTGCAGTAGAGGTCTTGGCACCCACTGGGGACACAACCCCCATGGGCACCTCCTTGGGGGCAGTTTCCAAGATGGCAGCCTTGGAGGCAAGAACCTGGACAGAATTCACTACAGAACTGACAGCTGGTTCCACCTTTGCCACTTTTTGTCCTTCTTCTTTTTGTCCTTGGGCGAAGAGGGCCGGCTTCTCCTGGGGCATGGCCGCTACAGCGGCTACGGGGGGTAAGAACCACGGGGAGTGGACGGGACTCGGAGTCACGGCTCGGGCTGTGTCTTTGAGGAATATGGTTGCATTGGGGGCAGGCTCGTGGTCAGGTAGCTTCCCATTGGCTTTCTCTTCTTTTTTCTTGGTCTTTCCTTTCTTCTCCACTGTTTTTCCTTCTTTTTCTTCTCAACTCTCTGGTGGTGAGTTTTTGCCATCTCCTTGCGCTGGTTGGCTAGGGCTTCTTCATATGATGTCTCCTTCATGGAGAAGGTTGACACCAGAAAGATCCCAATGGCAGAAACAACCATGAATCCACCAAAGACCACCACTCCCAAGGTTTGAGTGTCGTAAAAATCCATCCTGGCTTGCTTTCCTTTTGTCTGCTGAAAAAACACAGAGATCAATTTTTTTCAGAAACAGTGAAACATTTTGACGACTTTCATCCCTAACCCTGTCATCAAACTTAAGGTTTCACTAATTCTTCAGAGTGATGGACTAATTCTTCAGAGTGATGGAGCCACAAAAGGAACAAACCCAAGTAAATTCTGAGATTATTAATTCTTTCCTGCTCCTCTTTCAAGTCCTTACACAAGATATGAACGGTCACAACTAGTACTGGGAGATAAAGTTTGACAGAGAATGACAGAGTATGGGTATATAAATGGGACACAAAATACTCAGGAGACTCAGACGCCACACCCGAATCAAGATGTGGGAACAAGGATGCAGGCCAGGTGGCCAGAGAAGGGACTGGGGGCTGTGGCAAAAGTAAGCCTAACCTAGCACACAAATGTTCCCTAGGTGACTTAGGGAAACGTGAGCACTGTGCTAAGGGCTCATTTGCTTTTTTTCACATTAGGCCAGAAACCTGTTTTTTCCCCCTCCAGGTGAAACAGAGTTTTTAAAGAACTACCACCCAAGCTAAACCAAGCCTTCTGGGACTTTGTTCCTTCTGCACTGTGGCCAGCAGGCCCCCATGGGCCAGTTCTCCTCTGCTCCCTCCTTCTCCCCTTCAAGTCAGAGTTGAAACCCTTGTTCGACAATCCTGCAAAGTGATAAAGCAATTGAAAATGGAAGAATGACCTTTTCCCAGCAATAGCTACCAAAGTGTTAGGAACCTGCAGCTTGCAGTCTGAGAAACCGAACTGTCCATCTTGAGAAGCCCACCAAAAGGAAGGCTCCGGTGTGGCACTTTACATCTGTAGGCTGCACATCTACAGTAGGGAAGACAGGACAGCATCAGGAAGCAGCGTCCTTGCTCCAGGGGGACCCACTGCCTGACGACAAACTCCAACCAAGAGAATGAGCCCCCTGCCCGCTGCCTACAGACGAAAGTCCAAAGGCTCAGAAACATCCCGGTCCACACCTCCCAATGATTATGATTAATCAATCGATCAGGCTTCAGGGAGAGACTGCAAGAGGCTTATTTACTTGATTGCACTCAACTCTTACCAACTCACGTTGATGCCACACTTGTTTTTGATCCTATATTCCCGAACTGCCATTGGGCTACACTGACATGTGACAGGGACAAATGGAAACGCATTACTGGCGCCCGCTCGAGCAAATCAACGAATAATGGGATGTCAAGTGACCAAGTGATTCCCAGAACTGGAGTGGGAAGTTTAAACTTATTCTCCCTTCAAGAATGAGCAATAGCATTAGTGAAGCATTAGTGCTATATATAGCATTAGTGAATAGCATTAGCTAAGCATAAAAAGGATGGGTGAAAGGAAAACAGAGAGGAAGAGGTGAGTGGTTTTCCCAATCCTTGTCCCCCAAAATCTCAAGATGTACTGGCAGACTGGGTCCCGGCTCATCACTTAGGAAACTGAGATTCCTTTTCCCATGGGATTAAGAGCAGGAACTGAAAAGAGAGCTGGTCTGAAAGGGCTCAGTGCTACTGCTCTAAGGAAACCATCCTGACATAGGAAACAGTACTTTGCGCTGCTTTTCTTGTCTCTGCGCAGGACGATGGCTTGATGCGCCTGGGCCAGAACACTTGAGGGCATGTGCCACACACAGCAGTGACTTCTCTTCCCCAAGACGGAAGCACAGCTCAGCAGGATCGAGTCAGACTCTACCCAGGAGCACAAAGGATGTCTTTGACTTTTATTTCTTTGGTATTCCTGGTGATACAGACTTTACCAGCAATGTCGCTATGGATTCCGTGTTGAAAAGGAACTTAGCCACGTTCAGCCCAGGAGGAATCCAAGGTTGAGAGTCAAGGAATAAAAAATCTTGTCCAGGGGACAGAACAGCGCACAGGGCACGTGCCTTGCATGCAGCTGACCTGAGGACCTTCACTTCCCAGCATCCCATACGGTCCCCTGAGCCCACCAGAGTGATCCCTGAACACCTCTGGGTGTGGCCCAAACCCTTTTTTTTTCCAGGGGGCTTGGTCCACCTGCACATGTTTGTGGGGGAATCCCCAACTAAAACCCCAGGTCTTTTACTAGAATCTGAGAAAAGTCCACAGTATTAACAGTTTCAGATACACAAATTACACAAGGATCACAATATTCAGTCTGTTCAGAAGCAAAAATCATCTCAAACACTCTCTCCCCAGTGCAATCTCAGAGCCTCTGTCCCCTAGAGGACCTGCCAGCTCTGTGCCCAGCAGCCATGGCTTCCAGTCACACAGCGTGGCCTGTCCCCCCACAAACACGGTGGACACTGGGAAGCTCCTGGTTTAAGCAGAAAAGCCAAGGTTGAAAAATGAGCCTGGACTCTTACGCAAGGTAGGCAAATAGGGGATACAAAAATATACTGTTAGGAGTGTATCACTGCGCCAAAACAAGCCTGAAAGAGGATTTCTGCTCTGCAGTATGCACCAGTGTTATGTCTGATGCTGTCCCAACTTCTGCAGAGCAGGCTGCTTTGAAAAGAAATGACATCCCAACACTAATTCCCAAGTGAGAATTTCTTGAAAGGAAGTCTTTCACAAGAAAATGAAAAGCCCTCGTCTTAGAGGGGACGGTCAAGGCAAAGGTCAGAGCACTGCAAGTAGCAGAGAAATGAGTCAGGAGACATGCGCCCTGCTGCTCTGTGGCGTGGATTAGCAACGGTGGGCAGAGAGACACCTGGGAAGCTGCTATGGCCAGGTGAAACCAGGGCACTGGGACTGCACAGCAGGCAGGGCACTGACCCCTGGTGCCATGTATGGTCTCCAGCCCTACCAGAAGTGACCTCTGAGCATAAAGCCAGAAGTAAGCTCTGGACACAGACCGAGGAGGTCCCAAAACCAAACACATAAGAAAACCATCAGCCTTCTGAGAGCTTGCTTCCCTTCTGCAAACCTGTCTTAAAGGTGCTCCCCCCCCATACCAAATAGGAATTCTCCCACCCAAAGCCTTCCCCCAAGACTGTGCCCAAGTGGGCAGAAAGTGAGGCCAACATGTACCCAACCCAACCACAGTACCAATGAACCTACATCTGTCAATTCTGGAAACTTGTATGATGCATGTACTCTTACTTACTGTTGCTAGCACACTCTGATGTAAAGTAGAGAGATGAAGGCCTCCCAAGGGAAGGATGCAAGGGCCACCTGGACGGCAAGATCACTCTCAGGCTCAACTGGCTGATACTCGCTGGCTCGGGGGCCCTGAGATAATGGAATTTCTTCTCTTCCTAAGAGGTAAGGAGTTAAATAAACGTAAGAAAAAGTCCCAAATTCTTTAACACAATACATCAGTTATCCAGACTCCACAGCTCATAGAGCTCCACCCAGTAGAAGAACCAATCACAGCCCTGATTGTCAGAGCCCCACCCTACAGCCGTCTATTTCAAGCCCAGGTATGCTTGATCCAGAAACTCAGAGACATTGGGTAGAGCTGCTACCGGCTCTCCCTGTGCCCAGCTGATCATGAGGCACCCAGGAGGGAAGGCGGGTTCTAGCCCTGGCCCATGTCTCAGCAGAGCCTCGCAAGAAGCCAGAGGAACCCCCCACACCATGAGGGCCGCCATTTTCAGCATCCAAACTCCACAGCTTGTCAGAGCTCCACCCAGCAGAAAAGCTTATCTTTCCCTGTTTCGCATGGCGGCTTTGCGGTGCGTGGTTCATCAATACATGCACGAGATGAGAGGCTACTACAAGAGTATCCCACCCACACGTCAGAACCTGGCAAGTTACCCGTTATATTTGGTGTGTCAAAACCAGTAACAGTTATAGACCTCATTCCCATGACCTGAAGGAATGGTTTGAGGCTCTTCATGTTCCTGGAGGAAGCAGATGCCCTTGGGCTACACTAGCATGTGACAGGACATATGAAGATGTGACTGGTGCCCGCTTGAGCAAATTGATGAGCGATTTGCTTGAACAAGTGATACAGGTGATCAGTTAACCCATGTGGTTCAACCTATGCTGCCTATCTTGACAAAAGGCATTGGGCTATAGCTTTAGGAAAAGGTCCTCACTCTGGCCGTGTTTCCTCATTCCCCCAGCTGCTCCATACTCAACAGCTGTGGGCCTGGGGCGTGACAGTGGTAGGGGTTTGTGCTGGACGGGAGGATAAAGGAGGACAGGTCACCAGATCTACTTCTGGGGCACATACTGACCTTCCCGGAACGTAGAAGATGAAAACAAAAAGATACTGAGGAGTTAAGCAGAGAGCTCAAAGGGGCCGGAATTCAAGTCTTGCATGTTGAGACCCTGATTCCAACTTCGGGCACTGCACAGTCCCCTAGGCACCTCTGGAGGTAGGACTCCAAGCACCACTAGGCCTCAGCGCGCTGCTGGGTGCCAGACTACTGCCGAGGCCTCAGGGCCTCCTGAGCACTGCATGAGAATCTCTACCCACAAAAGACATGAAAACCCAGACCCAGCAGAGAGTTGCGCCAGGAGCACGGTCTCCTGAATAATTCACATATTTTTTTAAAAAAGGACCGACCATTTACCTTACACACACATACACACTCACTTCTTTCAAAGCCAGCACCTGCAATGTGTCACTCGGCACTTCCATGTTACTTTACATCATAAACGTGTCCCCCCAAACACAGCACTGCTGAGCGCTGGTGTCCGTCACTGACACCACCAGAGGTCTGTCTCTGGCGGGTCATTCTTACTAAACACGCACTGCTTTGTTCACTGACTTCTCTGTACTTAACCAGACCATAAAGGAAATGGATTCACACACATATGATAGGTAAATTGTTAGGCACTTCACACACACAACACTGTAGCAGAAAAATGCCTCCCTGCTCCCCTATGCAGGCTTTCTAGGCTGGACACACAAACTGACCTGAGGGGGCCACAGGGTGGGTGCTGCCAAACTCCCCACATGGACAGCGCAGCAGGCTGCCTCCCTCCCTGCATGTCTGGCAACACGTCCCACCACGATCAAACGTGAGACGGGACCAGCGAGAGAGACACGATGCCACACCTTCTGGGTTTGAGGCCCTTTTGAGTCCTCTGCCCAGCTTACCTGTCCAATGGCCTCTGCCCATTTTCCTAACAGGCTGCCTTGTCCTGTGACAGGCCTTTTACATCTTCTGGACATTAACCACTGGTTATTTGGGGGTGCTGAGGTCTACGATTTCCCTTTCAGCCAATTTACAGTGCTTTCGGGCACCGATGATCAATCACACCGAAATCCTATTTAATCATTCTTATCATTCCCGCTAAAGAGCTACTCAGCAGTTATGAAAGAACGTTGCCATTTTTGTCTAAAAAAGGAAAAAGGGACTGCGCTTTCAAATTCAAAGAATTACTGATTCATGTTCATTAGGAGCAATACATTCCTTAGGGCCTAAAGTTAAAGTAAATAAAATGTTTGATACAAAGTGGAAAATTTCCCTAACACCCCTGACCTGTCCCCAAGGTTCCGACCACTGGAACAGAGAAAACACTTTACTCTCCAGAAGTGACTTTCTTCTCGAAACTTCAGTAATACTTTTCAGAATTGTTAATCACCAGGGATTTACTCTGATATATTACAGGAAATAGTGCTCTAACAAAGTTTCTCTATCCCTTGAATTCCACAGTGCCATTTCAGAGCTGATAACTCGGAACGTCCCCAGCTCCTACACCCACCTCACGCCCCTAAGGCCCACAGCAACACTATCCAATGTCAGTTACTGGACACCACGACTGGCTCCACAGCTCTCCTCCTTACAGCTGGTGTCAACATCACATTTTTAATATATGCATTATCCTCAAAAAATTCTACCCAGATTTATATTGGAGTCATGCTGATTCACAGAACACAGCAAGAACAGACATACTACTATAGGGCTTCTCACCAATGAATATAGTATGTTTGGTATTTTTATACTTTGCAGATAGCTTTTACAATGCTTCCTTCTAAAACTCTTCTTTGTTGTTTTAAGGTCACTGCTATTTTAACTGCACTGGAAGTTTTCTTTTTTTCCAACCTTCCCAGCAGTGCTTGGGGGGCGTGGGCCATGCCTGGAGACACTTGGTGCCCGTGCTGGCAGTACCAGGGCTGCACCCACAGGTGCTCGGGAGCCCGTTGGGCCAAGAGCTCATCTCTTCACTCATGAGGTGGCTGCATCCTAACACATGGGTCCTTTCGGCTATATCGTAAGTCCCAAATGCTCAGTCAGGAGAATCTGTTCTGTGTGATAGGCCAAAGCTTCCAGACTTCTGACCATGACCCAGAAAAATTATTTTCTACATGACCCAGAATCTACATTTACACATATATATGGATGTGCTAACAAATTCATATGAAAATAGACAATAAAATTTTCATGTAACTAGTATGTGATAAAATGGCACTATATGTACTACCAAAACTTTGAAAGGTTTTCCATACCAACATTCATAATTATGATATGATGAGTGTACAGTTGTGAAAAACACTGATTCAGATTCTACTTAGTGAATTTTGTTAGACTGTGATCCATTTTGATAAATACATGAGTCGTGCCTGGGTCGTGAAGGGCCTAAATACAGAAATCAATAACATATTATTCTTGTCACTTGTCTTCCCGTTGTTCTATACACATAAATAAATACATGTGTCATGCATGTGCTGTGAGGGGTCTTACATGTGTCCTTCATTTGAGTTCAGTAATTTTCTTCTAGAGAAATACTCATATTTTACCTTCTTAATCTTAAAGCTATTGAGAGCGTTAACATCTTCCCCCATGAGCATTTACATGCCAATTTCTCCCTGGAATATCAGTATATCTTCCTTTTTTGGACTTTGTTCTGGGGCCAAACCTGTCAGTGCTCAGGGCTTATATTCCTAGTCCTGTGCTCCCAAGTACCATATGTAGTTCCAGAGATTAAACACAGGTATGCTACATGCAAGGCAAGTACTTGCCTGCTGTACTATCTCTCCAGCCTTCAAAGATGCTTTCTGAGAAGTCCTCTTATCAGGTAAATATGACTGGTAACAGTCTTTATTGCTAATATATTTTTTTTCACTGGACCTAATTTGTCTTTGGAAAGTTGTAACAGGCGCTGGAAAGGTTAAGGTTCATGCCTTGAATGTAGTTAACTTTGGATGTCCAGTCTCCCAGCATTGCAGGGTGCAGCCCGGGACCCCTCAGCTCTGCCCAGGTATCCCCCAGCACCACTGGTCCTGGGTAGCATGCACACTACCCTAACACGGACCCACAGCGTGCCTGATCAGCACCACTGGTCCTGGGTAGCACGCACACTACCCTAACACGGACCCACAGCGTGCCCTGATCAGTACCACCGGTCCTGGGTAGCATGCACACTACCCTAACACGGACCCACAGCGTGCCCTGATCAGCACCACCGGTCCTGGGTAGCACGCACACTTCCCTAACATGGACCCCACAGCGTGCCCTGATCAACAGTGCAGGAGTCCCCTACCCCACTAAGAATAACAAAAACCAAATTATGCCAATTTGTGAGAGATTAAAGTTAGTTTACAATTTTTAAAGTTTTCTAAGTTTCCGTTTTCCTACATTCATATAGTGTTGGGGATGCCGCTGGGGTCCCCCGACAGTGTCAGGACAGAGGTTGTCTTCTACCTCTGAGGGCGCCCGGGTGAACAGATGAAAACTCACGAGTCCGGTGCAGTTCCAAAAATGGCTTTTAATAGCACAAAAGCTCTTCCACAGCACTCCAATATAATGAACAAACTCTAGCTCTGGTCCGAACTTAGACCATACAAAGAGCCTAAGTCTCCCACCAAAGAGAGAGGATCTCACCCGAGATGAGTCCTACGCAGAGAAGGAGCAAAAGGCCAAAGAGCAAAAAGGCCAAAAGCCAAAAGCAAAAGGCCAAGGAGCCAAAAGCTGAAAGCGAAAAGGCCAAGGGGCCTCAAGTCAGTCAGTCCCCTTATATACACCAAAGTAATCCGATTTGTGACAGGGAGGGTCACGTCAACAAAAAACCCTGAACAGAGTGTTGAAGAGCAGTGCCACACCCTACTGCAGGTATAAAAAAGGTTAAGCCAAGGACTAATCCCGAGATTATCTCTTATATAAAACACTGGAGAGAGAGGGCTGATATAAAGTAATACATCTTAACTTCATGAGCTTCATGTAATCTAGATGGTACCCACAAGGTCCTTCTTATTATTATCTGCACCAGGGTGATTCTGAGTATCTTATTCTCATGTACTGAAAGGGTCACACTCGCCTGCTTAAAGCAAACTAGTATGATCCTTCCTATAGTCTTCCTATAGTCTCAGCGTAGCCAGGGTGGTAGTCTCCTGGTAAATTCTAACTGTCCCACGGTGGGTGCAGTGGGTATAAAGAGGAGCTGTGCCCAATCTAGAAAACATAGAAGTCTTAGTAGATGTATAAGTCAGAAGCTATTCAATCAAGGTGACTTCTGTAACTGCCACACCCTCTAGCCGTGTTTACAAAGAAGAGAGGTCTCATTAGAATGAACCTTGGCTTAAATAGATTAAGCTGGGAGTGGGCAAAACAACAAAGCTCCCAAACTAGCTAAACCTGTCATCCAACAATGTAGTTCAAGTAAAGTACTGAAAAATAACAGAGGGGGCTTTTTAAAGACCAGTGTAACAATGTGTTTTTGGATCATACCTGGTGATGCTCAGAGGATCATATGAGATGCCAGGGATCAGATGCAGGTGGCTGCGTGCAAAGCCACTATACTATTCCTCCAGCCCCACAATTTGTCTTTTTAACTGCGAAGTTTATTTCAACATTCCTTTATTATTAGATCCTTAAGGTTCCTATTCATACCCTTTTTCCGCTCTTTGCTCTCTCTCTCTCTCTCTCTCTCTCTCTCTCTCTCTCTCTCTCTCTCTCTCTCTCATTTGACTGGATTTGACTGGACTACTTAAGGTTTACCTTTCTTCTATATTTGGAACTTAGATGGTTATCTTCTTTCTGTATGTGAGCACTCTTTTAAAAATATAAATACACGTTTTCAACCCTACATTTCCCTTCCATACCTGACCCTATTTCACCCCAGTTACTTCCCTAGCAGAGGCCCTAACTGTGGAGGTGCCTTTCACCTGATCTGAGCCCTTTTGCAACTGGGGCACCCCCCCCCCCCACCACCTCGCCGTATCACTGTCTCCCACTGTCCGCGCCTTGCTCGGTGGGCGCCAGCAACGCCTCCATTAGCCCTGTCCGTCGCCTTGCTCGGTGGGCGCCAGCAACGCCTCCATTAGCCCTGTCCGTCGCCTTGCTCGGTGGGCACCAAACGCCTCCATTAGCCCTGTCACCACATACTCATCCAGATACGCTGCACGGCTTATGTTCAAACGACTCAGATGCATTTTCTGGTTTCTTCCATCTCACTCTTCTACCTGAGCCTTGCCACAGCACATCCTGGACGAGTTCTTTCAGCAAAAACTGCTTCTTGTATGGACAACCTTGACACCCTGGAAAAACATAGTTCACTCTCACTCTTCAAAAACGGGCTGTGAAGGCTAGAGTCACAGCTGGGGGCTGCTCTCTTTAACCACACTGACCATATTATATGATTTGTCTTTGGACTGTTTTCTTTGAGGAGGGGGATGGTGGGTGGGACTTCTCTTGATCACTTGACTTCCGTAGATCATCGATTACTCGAGCAGGCACCAGTAACGTCTCCGTATGTCCTGTCACATGCGAGATAGCCCAGGGCATCTTCCCATGCCAGGAACATAAAGAGCCTCAACTACTGAGGAGAAATAATGTTGTCCGTCTAATTGCCGGTTCTTCATAATACCTTTTAAAAAAAACCCTCGTTACTTTTTAAGATCCAACTTTAGAGCTTTAAAAATGTTAATTCTGTTTTTTTTTTAAGTTAGAGTCTTGCTTTCCTAGCAGTGCTGAAAATCCATTGTCCTTGGTCCTGTGAAATGGTCCTGCCTCTCTGTGGCATAACTCCTATGTGGACTTCTATCCTACGTGGACTTTGATGTCGAGGCTACCATTTGGAAAGAGTCAGACAACAGACTCCATTCACGCCTCTTCAGCTGAACTGAACCAGCATGCTCATGAGGCCTTCTGAGTTCTGGTTTTTTATTTTCTTTTTGGGTCATACTCGGGAATACTCAGGGGTTACTTCTGGCTCTGCACTCAGGAATTACTCCTGGCAGTGCTCAAGAGACAATATGGGATGCGGGGATAGAACCCAGGGTGAGCCACTTGCAAGGCAAATACCCTACCTACTGTGTCATCACTCCGGCCCTGAGTTCTGTCTTTTTGCTGGTGTTTTTCCCTCATGATGGCCTAGCACTTTTTGGATCCCCCTTGCCCCATTAATGGTTTTCCTTATACATTTAACTATGGCTTTGTAACTTACCTGATGGCTTTGTAACTTAGCTTCTCCATGACAAGCCTGTTTAAGCTGAGGGTTGGGCTTTGCTTCCAGTAAGGCTTCAGAGAAACCAGCAGTCAAAGACAATTTTTGGAACACATAGCAGAAACACTATCTGTACTTCTTTATTCATCTCTGCGTATTCACTATAGCTAGAATCTGGAAACAACCTAAATGCCCGAGAACAGAGGACTGGCTAAAGAAACTGTGGTTCATCTACACTATGGAATACTATGCAGCTGTCAGAAAAGATGAAATTATGAAATTTACCTGCAAATGGATGGAATGGAGACTATCATGCTGAGTGAAATTAGAAGGAAAAAGGACAGATATAGAATGACTGCATTCATTAATAGGATATAAATAGATACCAGCGTTTTACTAAGTGTGGGAAATGGTAATGGCAGATTAAAACTCACCATTGACTATACACAAAGAGACTTAAGTGATAAACTCTAAATATCTGCAGGGCTAGCCACAATGTGTAAAAGAAGAGGGAGAGAGATGCAGAGAGAGAGAAAGAGAGGAAAAGGGGCTACTTGCTATTGAGGCAGTCTGGGGGTGGTCGGGAGGGGTGGGGGTACACTGGTGGTAGAAGTGGGGCACTGGTGGAGGGATGGGTGCTGGAATACTGTATTACCAAGAACCAATTATGAACACCTTTGTAATTGTATGTCTCACAGTGGTATAATAAAAATTTTTTTAAAAAATAAATTAAAAAGGGCAATTTTTGGAAATTGGGATCTAGATCACACATATGATATGGGGATTTTATTTTTCTTCCTTTAGCAAGAACTAATTTTTAAAGAAGGCATGGTCCTCCTGCAAATTCTCAGGGGATTCCAAAGGTCCTTTCGCGGGGTGATCCTTCAAGGCAACAGATTTTACTTCGGTGTAATTTCAGCTCTGCATCTTACACAAACTGACAAGCTGGTTCCCACAAAGACACGGAACCCAAGACCCAAAGAGGACTTTGGATGCTAATACCCCACCCACAACCTGGCCTCAGCCGACAACCAATGACTACCTCAGCCCAGGCTCAGGACCACTGGTACACTCTGCTTTTTACTGTTCTGTAAGATCAACCAAGCCTTTTAAAAGAACGAAAATCTTTCACTTAATCTAATACCTCTCAATGTTACAATAGTTTCCAGATAAACTCACCTAAAATTTAAGCATAATCTGATTGTTTCTAGTATTGGGAGGGGGGTATTTAAGGATCACACCCAACACTGCTCTGTGCTTACTCCTGATTGTACTCTGGGGTCACTCCTGGCACTGCCCAGGTGACAATGCACGGTGCTGAGAGAGAACCAGGCCGACCACATGACGGCAGGTGCCTTACCACCACTCCAGCACCAGTTTTGAGATGTTGGGATTTTTCTGTTTCTTTTTCTCAAGCCCAGATCACCTAAGAGAAAACATGGTAACTGAAAGATCTTTCTGAAATAACTTTTTCATGTTTTAAGAAGATGGAAACAACTGATCCCCTGACCCCACTTCAAAGAAACAATACCAGCTCTCTTTAAAAGAAAAACATGAATACTAAAAACAGCACTCACTGCTTTTCCAAATCCTACCATTTCAATTTCTATGCTGAAGGAAAAATAATTCAGAATTCACATGTTTTTTGGGTTTCCCCAAATAAGTCTTTGAAAAAAGCCTACAGATCCAGTTGGTTAATGAAGACAACATGCTTCCAAGGTAGGAGTCAGGAATTCTGACTGCTCAGATGGCCACAATCAGCTGGTGGTGCCAGGCAGTGGCAGAATGCTCACTGCATTAAGCTTCCCGAAGCCCGGCTCAGTCTCCTCCGATCAGGCTCACTGTAGCCGATCTAACCTGGAGCCCATCAATACACTAAGTGTCTACTCAATGAAGGCGCCACTAAATATCTCATCACTCACTGACGCGTTCCAAGGACCCCATGAAAACTGAAGAGGTCGCCTGGCAGAGGGAAGTAACGCCACTTGGAGGATCTTAACATATGCTGGAAAACGTCATTTCTTAGATCTCCGTAGGTTTTACAAATGCTCCCCTCTGAATTTCCATTCTCTGCTGAAATAAAGAAACGCACCTGACTTCTGCACCAGCCCAATCCTGCCAAATTCTAGTAACACAACTACACACTAAAATAACGTTTTACATATATGAACACATTGCCTACCATCAGTTTTGTGCATCCCCCCAACCTTCCAATCTTTTACCTCACCGTTTTTTCCCTTTTTTTGGAGGGGTTGCACACCTAGCGGTGCTCAGGGCTTGCTCCTAGCTGTGCTTGGGTTCACTTCTGTTGGTGCGGGGAGACCATATGTGGTGCCAGGACCTAACGCAGGCCAGGCATGTACAAGGCAAACAAACGCCATGCCCACTATACTAACTTACCTCCCATTTCTTCATCTCTCCATAGGGTAGTGATTCAAACACAGCACAAATGGATTAGTACACTGTATTCCTAATCTCAAAACTGACTGATTGGAATGTTCTGCTATTTGGTGTGATATCTGCTGCAGGCTTTTGTAGATATCCTTTTTAAAATTATAGATACATTTTTCACTTGGGTAAAATATTCCACCAGCAATATTCAGTCCAGTGATGTGTTACTTAGGGTCCACTAGGGCTATACCCAGCAATGCGCGGGGGAGGGCACGAAAATAACATACACGCATGTACACGTGCAAGCACACACCTACATACACACACACACTGCATGTGCTCTATCAACTGAGCTCTATCCCCCATCCCTGTAAAATCCTTTTTATTAGCTTATTGGTTTTCTTCTTGATTTGCCATTGATAAGTTATGTTTCCCTAGGAATTTATTTATACTGTCTGCAAAATTATTGACAAGACATAGACTCAAAGTCATATGATATATGGTATTGTACTCGTCTGGATCCTTCACACAGATTTAATAAATGCCTATAACTCTCATGAAATTTATTTTTATTTTGCACAAATGCTTCATAAGAACCACTTCTCTTTTCAATTATCTGCAGATCAATAGTGAAAATCCATTTCACATTATTGATCATGGATCTCTGCCTTTTTCTTTTTTACAGTTTTGCTTGCTATTCGTCAATCTCATCATCTTTCTTTAAAGAGTTTGGCTTTGCTCAACTTTACTGTTTGTTTAGTTCTATGTATTCCTTCTCCTTGTTCCTGATTGGTGTAAACTTATTTTTTGCTTCTGTTACATTTGGAGACCAAAGCTTACTTGCTAACTAATTTTCATCTTTCCTTCTATTTTAATAGTTAAACGTATCTCTAAATAACAATTATGTCTCAAGTTTCAGTGTATACTTATACTATTCAAAACGTTAATTTCCAATATATCACAGGGATTTTTAGTTCTCTTCCAATTCATATTCTGGTTTAACGGGCTGGAAGCAGACTAGCAGCTCCATGTAATTTCAGTTTGATATCTGTTGAGGTTAAGGTTGCAAATACAGCCATTATCTGAAAAATGTGAAGTCATATACATGTATATATCAATGGTTGCAGTACTTTATTTATAGTTACAGACCATATTCCTAATTTTTACTTTCATTGTCTCTGATACATAGCAACAGAGTTAAAATTTAAAATTTGGCATGACATCTTTATGTTTTAATTGGAGACAACATACATGTAACATGAATGCACATACATTTGAACTTAAATATATAACCTTATTTTGTGTTATTTTCCCACCTACTCAGGAATTCTTTGGGTTTCCCCCTCTACCTCATTTTTGGATGTCTGTTTTCAAATTGCTCCATTCCCTCTCTACTATGACAGGACATACTATGTACATCCTTTAGCACCTTTCAAGAAAGAACAGAGTGTGCCAGGTTCACACGCTTCCTTAAAGAAAAGGCCCAGTCAACTGGCCCAGCAAACGCAAACGCTCCTGGGCTACGATTCCCAGCGTCCCACGCACCAAGGGAAGCCACAGCTCGCTCCGAGCCTGGGCCCAAAGCAGAGCATTTCTGGCTCCAACTCAGCTGGGTGTGGCGTGAGCACTGCAGAAAGGGGTGTGACGCCTGCCCAGCCACGCTCCCCAAAGAGCACCACGAAACAAAGCTCAGGTCGAGCCAGGAAGTCTGACCTCTGGCAAGCACAAACGTGAGCTCCCTGGCCTCAACTCAGAGGGTGAGCCCAAGCAAGCATGATGCAGCCCTGAAATCAAAGGAGCACAAAGCTGGGTGGGCACCGCGGACACACGTGCAAGCACTGCCAGCTCGCGTGGCTCCCGGCGAGTGCCACGGTTCAGGATGAGGTCAGTCGGGCAGGTGTGCCATCCACCACAGTGGCTTCATCAGCAACACCAGGTAAGAGGCGAGGAATAATGAAACCCACACCTTCATCCTCTCCCCTCATTTCCTGGTCCCTGTACGGCAGCGTCACTACCGTGCTGTGTGTAATCATACCCTTCTCGCCTTCCTTCCCCACCGAAGCATTCTTCTTTTGAGTTTGTTCAGAGATGCCCGAATCGCTGCTTTCTCTATTCCTGATGGTCTGTGGACCCCTTCCCCTTGATGTTACTTTCTCCCAAGAACATCCGAGAATTGCCTTTAGTGAACATCTGTCAGCAGTTAGTGAACTATCCTGATTTTCACCGGTCCTAAAAGCTCTCTTCATTTCCCGCATTTGACTCTTTTGGTTGCCGCATCACTAGTTTCCACATGTGAGCTCTTCCAGTTGTTTTGTTCGGGATGGGTGTCTTATCCCTTCTGTAAAATTCTGCATATGTGAACTTACTCCAGAAATCCCTACTAGTCACACTTTAAAATCAAGTCTCCCCGAGTCTTAATTTAGAAATTTCATCTTTCAAATTCGTTCATTTGGTTCCCTAAGGTGACTACATTTTCTTCTGCTCCATCTTCCCGTTTATTTAGCTTCTGCAACTGTTTCTTATCTGCTGCCACTCCCTTCTTTGAAAGTGATCTCCCTTAGGTCTCTGAAATCCCAGTTCTAGGAAGAGATTCCAAGGAAAATGTGGACATGTGGTCACACCAAAGTCAGGGGTAAGAACTTCCGACTTTATAATACAGTGTAGTTTATAGGAAAAGCCTATGTTAGAAACTATCCAAGTACCTGCACAGAGTAAATGAATGAGCTGTGACATGTTCAATACGCATGTTAAAGACACAATACAGAGAAGGAACTGAACACGGCACTGAGGAGTCACACCCACTAACCTGAAAGCAAGCAACAATAGCTGCGGCGGTCTGGCCCCACTGACTCTGAGTCCCAAGTATGCAGTGTAGGTAAGAGCCTGGTCCCTGGGGAACGGGCTGCAGCTGGAGTCGGCACAGCAGAGCTGGGCTGGGAGGGCGGAAGCAGCAATCCCCTTCCAGAGGTTATAGACAGTGGGAGGTTTGAGGAAGTTCACTCACGGTAAACTCCTGAATGCGTTTTTTCTGCAGATTTAAGTGTTTCTGCGAAGAGTCAGAAATATATGAACACCAACCTCGGAAGAAAAAGAAACATCACTGCTCTTAAACGCAGAGAGCATCTGCCACAGCAGTCTCCCTCCTGCTCTCTCCCAGCCCTCTGTGAGATGTTGCCCCCACCCGGGAGGGAGTCCCCTGGGGCCCTGGCAGCCTCAGACTCCAGACCCTCACCATCCCAGGACACGCCCACTGCCTGGGGACATGCCCACTGCCGGGGACACGCCCACTGCTGGCTTTCTCATTCATTTTTAAAAAAGTTGCACAGACACTTCTCAGGAGTTTTCGACTTAAAGGGAAAGTGTTAGAAGAAAAAGTAGCTGAGACTTGCAGTCATGGCTACAGGTGACCTTTAAAATGTCCCTGGACACATCTCAAGCAATATTCTGACTGATATATGCGTCAATAACGTAACCATTAGAGTTGTGTTTAATGTGGGGGTCACAACTGGCAGTGCTCAGGGAGTATTCCTGTCTCTGTGCTCAGGCTGCCATGTGGTGCCAGGGATCCAGCCCCGACCTCCTGCCTGTAAAGCAGCGCTCCAGCACACTGAGCCCTCTCTGGGCCATACTGCACGTATCGTCAGCTCTGGCCCCCATGTGAAGCAGCACTCAGCACACTGAGCCCTCTCTTGGACCGTACTGCACGTATGCGTCAGCTCTGGCTCCATGTGAAGCAGCGCTCAGCACACTGAGCCCTCTCTGGACCGTACTGCAGCGTATCGTCAGCTCTGGCTCCATGTGAGGCAGCGCTCAGCACACTGAGCCCCTCTCTGGGCCATACTGCACGTATGTGTCCGCTCTGGCTCCATGTGAAGCAGCGCTCAGCACACTGAGCCCCCTCTGGGCGGTACTGCACGCATGTGTCAGCTCTGGCTCCATGTGAAGCAGCGCTCAGCACACTGAGCCCTCTCTGGGCCGTACTGCACGCATGAGTCAGCTCTGGCTCCATGTGAAGCAGCGCTCAGCACACTGAGCCCTCTCTGGGCCATGCTGCGCGTATGTGTCAGCTCTGGCTCCATGTGAAGCAGCGCTCAGCACACTGAGCCCTCTCTGGGCCATGCTGCACGTATGCGTCAGCTCTGGCTCCATGTGAGGCAGCGCTCAGCACACTGAGCCCTCTCTGGGCCGTACTGCACGTATGCGTCAGCTCTGGCTCCATGTGAAGCAGCGCTCAGCATACTGAGCCCTCTCTGGGCCATACTGCACGTATGCGTCCGCTCTGGTTTCTTCTTCCTCACAACCCTGTGATTGTAATGAAATTCTGGAGGGCGGGAAAAATGTGTTTCATGCCACTACAATCATCTGAACCAACAAAGAAAATTGTATTCAACAGAAATAAATCTGCACCTAATTTCTATTCAGAAAGAGTCTTAATTGAAAAAGAAAATAGGTTTCTGAGGCAAATGAAATTGCGTATTTTAGCCACGGAATGAAAGTTCCAACACTCCCCTCCCCGGCTTGGGGCCAGAGCAGGGCTTTGCACCACCCTCGGCTTCCCACCAGAACGGACCGTACGAGTCTCTGACTTCCTTGCCAGTGCTGTGTAACAGCCCAAGTAGGAAGAGAGGCAGAGAAGGAGGCCTGCCAGGGACCCCCGCCCATCAGCAGCCTCCTTCTTCCTCCGCTCCCATGACTTCCAGGGGCCAGTCCTCTGAGCAGAGAAAACCAGCTCAGGAAGTTAGTCTTTTCAACTCCTCTTCCTCCTTAGTTTGAAATGAGTCTGACTGACTAAACGAGAATAGAATACCAACTCTAAGCACAAGAATTCCCTCCTAACATCAAGGCACAAGCTGGCTCCCTAGATGCAAAACCTGCCTCTTTTCAAAATGAGCCGAACGTTGTTCAACCAAAAATAACGTTTTGTTGCCTGAATGTCACCACCGATTGCCAATTATTCTGGCACCTACCTGAGGCTTATCAGCTCTACAATGGGAATGAAAGTTGTTCACTGCCTGCCAGCTGGTTCCAGAAGCAGTGAAGAACCCCAGGAGGAGCCAGGCATGGTGAGGTATAACCGGATGATGGTCTGTGGAGACAGCAGAGATGGGCAGACCCACACCTCCAGGGAACTTGAGCCCTGGCCTCTGCTGGCAGAGCTAGGGGTTCTGCTCTGACAGTCCCCTCCACAGACAACACTGCTCGTTACCCAACTGGGGGATCACTCCTGGCAGGGCTCAGAGGAACATGTGGAGTGCCAGGGATCAAACCCATGTCAGTTGCATGAAGTGCCCTATCTGAAGTTTTATGGCCCATGGACTAAGTTTCTGTGTGTTGATAACAGAGTCCCTAGGAATCCAGAGTGGTTCAGGCTAAATAAGAAAATATTCCTAGAACATCAGCACAAGAAAATCATCTCTCCTGTGCTTCAGCAAGAGCAGGCTTGCAATCATGTCAACTCTGCTTCAGACATCAGGGGGCCTGGGGCAAACCACGCAGACACGTGGCTCCACTAGCGGAGTCATGATCCGGGGACAGAGGCACCTCCGCCAGTCACGCTGCAACAAGGCAGGGAGGTGAAGAGAAAGGCTGCAGACGGGCCCAGGGGGCAGGACGCACAGTGCCTGGTGCAAACGCTTCACAGATCTAAGGAGACACTTGGTAAGAAACACTCCATAAAAAAAAAAAAAAGCATCATATAGAGAGAAAGAAATAAAGAACCTGCCATAGAGGCAGGCTAGGGGAGTGGGGAGGGAATTGGGGACACTGGTGGTGGGAAATGGGCACTGGTGGAGAGATGGGTGCTGGAACACTGTATGACCAAAACCCAAATATAAACATCTTTATAATTGTATATCTCACGGGGTATAATAAAATATTTTTTAAAAAACAGCATCATAGGTAGAGCCCTCACACAGAAGCATCCCTATGAATGACGGGAGGCCATCCCGGGGCTGACAAACAGGGGAAAGTGGGAGGGAAGCCTGAGGGAGACAAGGCCCAGGGGCCACTGTAATCATCTGGCTACAGGTCTTCTAGGAGTCACAAAATATGCTCCAGGAACAGACTGGAAAAACTTCAGGGGTGAGGGCACAGGGGTGGGGTCTGGACCAGGGTGGCACCACATTTGTAAGAATGGGTGAGTTCTGGCTCTACTGTGAAGGGTAAGCAGATGGGTTTGCTGGTGTATAGGATACAATCAAGAGGGCCAGGTGCTTGGGCTAAACCAATGCTTATGACCGGAAAGATGGAGCCATCTGGAATGCTCCCATTTCACACAACGGAAAACTGAACCTCGGAGAGAAAAGTTAAGTCCAAGGTCAAACCACTTATTTCTGGAATTAAAACCTCCCATCCCCCTACCCCTGGCTTTTCCCACAGATCAAGTTGAGCTCCCAGGTCACGCCAGGACGCCAATCCCACTCTCCTCACTCTCAGATACTGGGACGAACAGGCCCCAGGGCCCATCAAGCATCTAACATCAGTTAGGGCGAGAACCAGCATACGGCCCTGCCCAGAGAGGGCAACAACAGTCCTTGATTTCAATGTGAAAAAACAGACCTGCTGTACTCTGAAATCCTAGTTTTTCACCATGGGAACCCCCAAATCTAGACGGTAATGAAATCATAGTTTTAAAAAGTCATTCAAGGGGCTGGAGTGATAGCCCAGCGGGTAGGGCGCTTGCATGCGGCTGGTCTGTGCCGGCCCGGGTTCAATCCCGGCATCCCATATGGTCCCCGAGCACCGCCAGGAGCAATTCCTGAGTGCAGAGCCAGGAGTAACCCCTGAGCATCGCCAGGTGTGACCCAAAAAAAAAAAAAAAAAGTCATTCAATAGTTCACTAATGCAGCTTTGGCCAGAAAAGTTTCAAGAGCAGATCAAGTTCAGCCCTGCAGGACACCTCTTTGGAACCAGGCTCAAGACAGTCAGTCTGAGCCTGACCTTGTATGCTCACACCTCAACCAGGATTAGTGTATGAAATTTGAAGTTGGGGCTTTGGAAAGTTATTTCTTCCAACTTTTGAGTCAGCAGAGGGTATTTATTGTGACTATAAATAGTTGATAACTTCCGGTACACTCTCAGCCGCCTTCCGCTCTGATCCAGGAGAAAGTAAAGAAGCAGCCTAACAGTCAAGATTTTTTATTTTATTTTATCTCTTTGACTCCACCGTTCTCCCTGCATTAACATACACCTCAGAGACCTGGGCCCTATGAAAGCAGGATGAGAATGCTATTCGGGTCTCCCAGAGAGGAATAGAAAGAGCAATGCTTGGAATATCACACCTCACTCAAGTGAGAGAAGGAATCCGAATTCTGACCTCCGTCGCTATTCCAGAATCAGGGACGCTGTCTCGTTTGCCAAGGCATCGAAAATCAGATGGGCTGGACATGTAATGCGATTTGGAGACAACCGCTGGACTAGAGCCATTACTGACTGGATCCCACGGGATGTCAAAAGATCACGTGGCCGCCCACCTACAAGATGGTCAGACTTCCTTGTCAAGACCCTGAAGGAACGGTTTGAGGCTCTTCATATTCCTGAATCAACCAGATGCCATTGGGCTACATTGGCACGTGATAGGGTCCAATGGAAATGTTACTGGCGCCTGCTCGAGCAAATCGATGAATAATAGGGTTCAAGTGACCAAGTGATCACCATGAGACATACAATTGCAAAGCTATTCCTGGGGTTTCACAGTGCAGCACCCTCCCCTGCATCAGTGCACCCTTCCCAACACCAAAGTTCCTGATACCCCCTCCCCCACCGGCCTGCCTCCAGGACAGGCTCACTCTCTCTCCTCTCTCTCTCTCTGCCCCCTCTCCTTCTGCACATCATGGCTTCCAATACATTCATTTAGGGGTTGTCAAGTATATTCCCACATTTAATGCTCAGTTCTAGTCTGGCGTTACCACTTCCCATGCATACTGGCACCCTGGTTCCTGCTCAATCTTATTTAACCTCTGTCCAGTCAAGATCTTTTTTAAGACCAGGTTGGTTATTCACGAAGTATTAAGACCAGTCCCCACAAGCACCACCAAGAATACAGAACTCCTTCCCAAATGCTCTCCAGTGAGCTTCCCCAAGTCCCACAGAGCACCACAGTCTCCAGCGAGTGAGTGACCACGGCACGGCTTCCATCCGTCAAGCATGACAGTGCCAGCTCTCCGAACAGGGACAGGCGGTCAGAAGAGCCCAATTTAGCAGTGGCCAAACTTCATGGGCTGTTACTGCTGCCCACTGCTTGACAGGTTGGCAGTGTCATTCTGGTCCTTTTAAACACTGTGTCTAGTTTCCAGACATGAGAATCCGGCTGCCTGCCCTGCTCCAGGAGGCTCACCAGAAGTCGTTGGCCTAGAAAACCTCCTAAGAAGCGCCCGATTTAATGTTCTATAATGCTACATGGCCCTCACTGCCCAGGCTCTCCTACTTTCAAGATTTACTTTGCCTGCCAGCCACATGCTTTCCGCCTAATACCTATTTCCCATGTTTGCTCTGAATGACCATTTTGGTGCCGTCAGCACTAAGTAAAAATTTCTCCGGGGCAAGGCCATTCCCTCTGCTACCTGCCCTGTACCCAGACAACCCCCATTACCCAGATATGTGATCTACACTGTGCACAAAGAGCTGGGAATAAACGCAGCCAAACAGGGCCACTTAGTGCCAGATATACTATTAACGGTTTTGAACCACGGAATTAATAATTTCTTATGATTCAACATAATGTTTCCAATTATTACAGAGACATGATGGTGAAAGACTACCAGTTAACAAAGACAGTACAGTCGAAGAGAAATTCCCGTGGTGATGCAAAGTTCACTGACGAACACATGGCTACGGAGCACTTAAAAATATTCCTACTACTGCAACCAAGAAACCTGAATTTTCAATTTCAGCTCAATTGTTTTTAAAAGTCCAAACAGTGTTGATATAGCTTACTCTACTGAGTATCTTGAAAGCAAAAGCACAAATCTTTTGTTCTGACAATCTTTTCAGAGATTTTTGTGTAATTTTAACCGCCTTGGAGATTGTACAGTATTTCCTCCCAGAGACGAAATTTGCTTTTTTATGCAGGTAATACACATTATGTGTTCCATCCGGGCCAAGTTTTGCCTGTGGCCCACTATTGAAGCCGGGCTTCTTAAATTTGAGGTTTCTCTACAAAAGTCCACTAAATCCACACGGAGGCTGGTATATCTCATTTCCACATTACTGGAGGGGCTCAAGGATTCGATGTGACCATTCAACTGTGCTGCTTGTTGTGCTGTAAATAATAAAGGATTTTTGTCTCTGAAAAGAAAAAGTTCCACACAGCAAGTACAGGACAACACAGATCTTTGGCTTTTTTTTTTTTTTTTTGTACATTGTTATTTTCTTGGTTTTGGACAACACCTGGAAGTGCTTAGGGCTTACTCCCGGCTCTGTGCTCAAGGATCACTCCAGGCAGTGTTTCAGGGGACCGTAAGTGGTGCCAAGGAAAGAAGTCGGGCCAGCTGCACGTAAGGCCTTAGTATCCTGAACAACGCAGATCTTGACAAGAAATTCCGTAGGCAAGAACCGGTCTTACACATTTGTATGGAGAGCATGTGAAGAACCAGTACACACAGGACATGCTTCAGAAAAAGATGAAAAACGTCTTCCTGCATTGTCACTTTCCAGCTGATTCCCCACTTTCCTCCCAACTGAAGCTCTTAATTTCCATCTTCCAGGGCTGAGTCCTCCTTTAGGTAACTACTGTCTCAGCAGGTCAACATTCAGAAGGTTACTACTGGGTAACAAAACTGGTCTAACACAACCCGACCTGCTGGCCTTCAAGTTCTGATCCTCAGAATGGGAACAACCATTATTCCTCTACAGACCAGGGACTGCTACAGCTGTCTCTTGCTACAGAGCACTACTGTACAGCAAAGCCTACATATATATGAAAATTGTGGGATCTGACTCTGTACAGTAAACCCTAAAAACCAAGCTGAGTTCAGCCACATTTGCTCGATGAGAAAAAGAGAAAAATAATGACAGTATTTTAATGTTTTGGTGGTCCACCTCATTGAGTCGACACTTATGGGACAGGCCTTAGTCCATATAGCTGATAGCACAGTCTCTGTCTTCATCACAGATTGTTTTTAAAATTCTACTGAACCAAGATTTTAGCAAAGAAGAATACGATGCTGCCAAAGAGCTGCTGATACTCTGACCGTGACTGATTCCCCTTGTGGCTAAAGCTCTCAGGAATAAAGGAGCAAGTAGGAAGAGTCTGGGGACGACACCCTTAAAAGGTGCCCTTACTGCAGAATAAACCAATATTCCAATTAAATCATTTGCATTCAGCCACTCAAACAACTTGGTGCTGTGTAATTATTGCAGCCTGTTGACTTAGGGCTCATTTCAGCAAAGAGCATAATTGCTCAAATGTGACTCAATGATTCACGATTTATTTAAAACTCTTCCATTACTGAAAAATATTCCTGCACCAAGGAACCACTTTAACGTATTCGCTTTTAGATGTTCAGGGCCTGATTCCTAAGTGAGAAAAGGGAAAGAAATTAAAAGTTGTAGCAGCACTGTACTTGTTACAGGTCTGACCATCGGACACCCTGTGCTTCCACGCCCCAAATCCCTTTTCTTTTCTTCTCCCCAAAAGGATCTTCCTCCAGATCCCAACGGGCCCAGAAACCCTGGCACGCCAGCCAGATTTGCACCTTTTCTCCTGCACAGAAAGAGAAGGAAATAGTAGCTCCAGGGTCTTGGGACGGGAAGCTTCTTTCTGAAAGGAAATGGGTTGGCAGGCCAGAGTGAGCTGACCTTTAAAAAGTTCACAGAAGAATGAAGACGTCATCACTAGTAAGGACCACAGCAGCACGCCACAGATGACCAAGATTCATCTGGTGCTAGATAAGGGGACGCTACAACGACTGAACTCAGACATACAGTGGCCAACAGAGGCAAAGGATGGAAACCAATCTATGCTCAAGCCCACACAAGGCTGGTGTCCAGCATGCAGCTGTCCGACCGGAAGTGCAGGACAGAAGACTTCAGATGAAGACCCTTCTGGGTGGTTCACCTCACACAGTTCCAAAAATACTATCCAAAGTCTCCCACTTTTGGGGTTCCAGCACACCCGGCCAAAGAGCAGGCGTACTGTTAGCTTCTGAGAGCTTTCAAAGTTTCATTTCCTTGACTCCTCCAGTCTCAGCTGACCTCTGACCTTAGGAGTTATTGCCAAACCACTTTCTGTTTGCACAAGGTCCCATTTTCTCCAGCACTTGTCCGGCGGCTGCCTGGACCCTATTGAGTGGGTGGTACCACCTCCAAACTACAGATAAGAGAACCCGGGTTCAGGAGGATAAGGAGCCTGCAGAGGGTTCCCAAGTCTCGGCGTGGGTGAATCCCGATCTGAACTTGGAAGAGCCCGCAAGTGTGTGCAGCCGCAGTAGCAGGCAGGCAGGCTCCAGATCGCCCTTCCGTGCATGCCAGCAGGCCCGGAAAACTCATCTGAACAGTAACAGGCGACACTTGTTGACTGCTTGTAGGTGCTGGGTCTTCGCAATTTTCTTTTTCAGGCGGGAAGGACACCGGGCTGGTGGTTCAGCTCGGCCGAGATCGCTCACAACGGTGCAGGAGTCCTGACCTCCACTCCCTCAACCATTATCCCACGCGCGGTCCAATTCAAGACCTGGACTCTGAAAAGGGGTGCCGGAAGCCCCCTAGAAGTGCGGAGCGCTGGTGGGGCGCGGAGGGGCTTGGCCCGGCGGCCGCAGGCCGGGTGCCAACGCGCTTGGCTGGCGGAGCCGGAGGTGCCCGTTTCCGCCCCGGCCTGGCACCGCTGGCCCATTCAGCGTGGCGCGGGCGGGGCAAGCCGGACTCGGGGCCGGGCGCTCCCGGCCCGCACCGCGCACCGTCTGCGGGTCCGGCACCGGGAGACGGCGCCCGCCCCGCCGCCAGGGGAGCCGCGTCCCGCAACTCCGGGAAGCTGCCACGGCGGCACCCCGGCGCCCGCACCCCGGACGGCCCGCACCCCGGCTCCGCGCCCGGCGCCCCCCCCGCCCCGTCGGGGAGCCGCCCCCACTTCCCTGCAGGCGGGCGGCAGGGCGGGCGCCACCGGCCCGCGGGCCCCACTCAATCCCGCCCTCTTCTCCCCAGCACCCCCGCCGGCCTCCGTCGCCTTCCGCCCCCAGCCCGGACTCCAGCCCGGCAACGTCATCCGGCCGCTTCCCGAAACTTAACCCCTTCCTCCGCCAGCGGTGCGCCCGCCCCGCCCGCCGCCAACTTTCTTCGCCCAACTTCGGAGCGCGCGGGCCGGCCCGACGGCCCGGCCGGGAGGGAGGCGGGGGGTTGCCACGTCGCGCCGCCGCGGCCGCAGCTTTCCGCCCGCGGCCAGGGCTGGGGTCGGCGCCGGGCGCGCACCCCGCCGAAGACCCTGCACGGGGTCCTGCCGGCACGCCCGGGGCCCGCCGCGACCCCCAGTGCCCGCCGCGGCGACAGGCGGGCGGCGCCGCCGGGGAGGGGCAGCCACGGAGACGTGTCACTCGCGGCGCGGCCGGACCCAGCCCCGGCGCCCCGACGGCCCGGTCAGTGCGCCGCCGCCGCCCGGTCGCCGCCGCCGCCACGGCAGGGCCCGGCCAAGTTTCTTACCTGCAGCCGGAGACGCGGGAGGGAGAGCGAGAGGGCAGGAGCCGCAGCCGCCGCTCCCACGGAACCGGGAGGGAGGAACCAGCCAAGCCTCCAACGAGGAGCCGCCCCAAGCAGCTGCAAGCGCCGCGACCCAGACGCCGCCCGCCCCGTCCGCCGCCCGCTCTGGCCGCTCGCTGGCTGCGTGCGCGCGTGTGGAGTCGTGGCACTTTCTGCCTCGGAGCTGGCGAACGGCCCCCTCCGCCGGGATCGCCGCCTCCAGCCTTCCCCCACCCGGCCAGCCATTCATCGAGTCGTCTCTTCCTATTGGCCCGCGATCCGTCACTCCGCGCTTTGCTGGCCAGTCAGAGCGCAGGCGGCCGAGTCGCGGCGGCGGTCATTGGATGAAGAGGAGGGTCTCCTCCCCGGCCAATGGGAGAGGGGAGGAGCTGCAGGGGACCCGTGGGGGCGGGGCCGGAGAGGGGCGGGGTCGCGCGGCGCGGCGAGCGGCCCTGCGCGGGGTGGGGCGGGGCCGGAACGCCCAACCAAACGGGGAGAGGGGCGCCCGCCGCCCCGCCCACTGGCCCCGCGCCGCTGCTCGCCTCGGTCCCTAGGGGCTGGCTCTGGTCGGGCCGCACGCGTCACGTTCGAATCCCGGCGACGCGGGCCTGCGCCTGCGGACCCCTCGGGGCTGAGGTAGCGGTGGGTGTTACCCTGGGCGGGATTGCGCAACCCCGGGCTGCCTGAAGAATCGCTTTATTTAAACCCAGCTCATTCCACGCCCCCCAGCAGCGCCCCCTCTTGGCAGAGATGTGCCGACGAGTACTGCTGACCTCCTGGGGGTCAGCTTGGAGAAGGCCAGTCCCTATCTTCAAAGAGATTCCAATCAGTCCCAGAAACGGTGTTCTTCAGTTGGCAGAGGAAACGGGATGGAAAGGCCAGAGGGTGCAAAAGGAATTGAAAGTGGAAAAGTCATTGCACCCATTTTTAGGGCGGATGCAGTTGAGGCATAATTTGTGTTACTAGTCCAAGCCCACAGCCGGCAAGGCCATAATTACCATCTACTGTATGGAATTTCACTTCACGCAGAGGACGATGGGAAGATCTGATCCAAGAAAACGCACCGGTTTTCTAAAAACTTGACCAAATGATACTTCATTACATGGCAGCGCCCCCATTCTCTCTTGATAACCAAATAAGTCTTCCAATTAAGATAAATTTAGGCCTGGTGTTTAACCGTTATATCACTGTCTTATAAAGCTGTCTTTGAACTTGAGCCAAAGTCAGCTCCTTTGAAATTACAGTTTTCCAGCGGCCAAGAGGCTTGGTGCCGAGTGCCTAGCCCACCATCCGCTCTTCCGCAGCCTGGTGGCTCCTCTTCCTAGTCTGTTTCCTAGATGACGCAACCAAGTCTCCCCTCACTCATAGCGTGTAAGTCGTTAGAAAGGTGTGAAACCGCTAACGTATCCTGAGAAAATAAGGTTGAAATTAAACCAGTCCTATTTTTAATCTCAGCAATTCCTTAATATATTAATGATTAATCAATAGGAATTAGCCTGGGTTAGCTTTCAACACTCAGCCTTTTCCAGAGATGAGTCCTAGCTTGAAAGAAAAATCAAGACTCCCAACTAGTCATAATCAAGACTGTGTGAGCTAGTTTACCTCTCCAGACCCCAAAAAGGAGGGTCTACACCTTCTTAGGATAACCCAGACCCGCTTGGGAGTTAGGAAAGAAGCAATTCAGTCAGTCATTCAGTTACTGATGTTTATTGAGTGCCTGAAGTTCACTATCGGCCTGGGCAGCAGCCTAGAGTTCTGAACAGATCAAGCAAGGGCCCAGTTGTGGAGAGAGACGTTCTTCATCCTGTTCCCTCTTTGTTGTGGTTTTCCCAGAGACAGATCCCTAAAGGAGGGTTTGCGTTTGAGTAATTCATGTGGGATGTGATCAAAGAAACCATTGATAGAGAGTTAGGATGGGATGGTAAAGAGCTGAAGCAGCGAGCAAGTGGCACCAGGGCTCAGCTTCTTGGGCCAGCGAGGGGCACGTTCCCAGATGACCCACCCAAGGTAACCATATCTTTATCTACTTTACCCACTCACTGACAGTCCTCTTCATGGAAGGCCTCTTTGGGGGGGCACTTTTATGGTTGTTCCCCGTCTACCCTGCAGCCACAGAAAGTCTTTCAGCAAAAGCCCTGGGCAGACAGGCAAGTGCCCAGGGGGCCTGTAATGTCTTCTGTGCAGTGTGACCCAGCACCCGACACAGGGCTGCATGGAGTGGATGCTCAGGAAATACAGGTTCCATAAATATTGGTAACTGAATTATAGGATTGCAAGATCCCTGGGAGTGAGGGTTTCATTTACAAAAAGGTGTGCCTGTTGGGATTTGGGGGTGCTTTCTGCTCCCGGGGGTATTTTAACAGGGTTTGGCTGCCACACAGGCTGTGATTCATATGTAAAGAGCCCAGGCTTGAGCTATTGTTCTTCCTCCCTCTGTGCCCCCTGATCTGCTACTCAACCTCTACCCCCTGCACTGGGAGTCCCTGTCCCCAGCTGTGGTGTCATCATAAGACTCAGCTTCCCTCACCAGGCTTCAGCAGGGCCAGGTGAAGACATTTGATTTAAGTGTCACCGCCTGTCCCTGCCACACTGCTCTGGCCCGACTCAGCCACTGCCAGGCCTGCTCGGCCAAGCCACTTTGTTTCAGCCTTGTTCCCTCTCGGGGTTTATCTCGGAAAACTCAGAACTACTCCGAGGACAGGAGGAAGGGGGCAATCAGGGGCTTCACCCCGGCCCAGGGTCTGTATTTGCCGAATGACATAGCCGTCCATGGCCCAGGAAGAGCCCCCTACCCCACTCAGTGTAGCTCCAGGTCCTCTTTGTTGTGTCAGGTACTAGGTTAGAACCTGGGAAATGTCCCCGACTGCCAGGTCCCTTGAGGGCCGTCACCTGTAGAAAGGATGTTAGAACCCCAGTGGGCCGAGTAGTCAGGGAAAGCCCAGGAAGTGAGGGAATCTGTGGAAGGGAGAAGAACCCTGCTGGAGTGGACTAACAGGCAGAGATGTGAGATATGCCATGTAGCCAAGCACAGGTTAGGGAAGGTGAGTCTTATCAGCCACGCATGGGCAACAGCCTGGTGGCTTAAGAGAGCAAGATGCATAAGGGCTGAGATGAGTTGTGTTTTCCCCAAAACCTTAAGAGTGAAGCAGTGGCCTGGGAGAGATCAATCTAGAAAGGTGAGCCTCGTGAGCACAAGGAACCGTTTGATGCTAATGTAAACTTTCCATAGCGTGGCGATATTGATGGTCACACAACCCGGGTGAAACTCATCAAATCATACACCCTTGTAAAGGGTGACTCTGGTTAGGAAACAAATTCACTTAAGTCAACCTCACTCCCCCCCCCAGAAAGTACGAGTTAGGTCCCAGTTGTATATTAAAAACAAATAAACCCTTTTCATTAGGAAAAACTAAACATACAAGAATAATTGCCCTGTATGGCCCATTAACTTATGAGAGTGTTTTGCTCTCAATTACTAAACTGCAAATATTATTTTAAAAGAGGAGACAGCAAGATAAAAAAATACATATATACCCACAAGGCAGAGCCTGGCAAGCTACCCGTGTCGTATTTGATATAAAAAATACCAGTAACAATTATAGACCTCATTCCCATGACCTGATGGAATGGTTTGAGGCTCTTTATGTTCCTGGAACTAGCAGATGCCCTTGGGCTACAGTAGCACGTGACAGGATATATGGAGATGTTACTGGTGGCCGCCGAGCAAATGAAAGATCAGCAGGAAGACATGTGACTAGTGTTTTATATATATATATTATATATATAATATATATTATATATATGTTATATATATATTTTATGCTGTAAGAGATAATATATATACATACATATATGTATATATGTATGTATATATATTATATATGTATGTATATATATAATATATATGTATATATGTATGTATATATATATATTATCTCTTACAGCATAAAAAAGAAATTTGGCTTTATCCACATCTAGGAAAGGATGATGAATGACAGAATAAACTATCTTGGGAAGGCTGGGGAGTCCTCATAAGAATATGTAACACCAGATAACAATGTATCTTCAGGAATTATAACATGTTGAACATCTTTGGGAATCCCTACACACAGTCCAGTGAGTTCATCCTGACAACTTACACACAGGGTAGTCCAGTTTTTATCGCCCTTGGAGAGGTGCAGATGCTGCAACTGAGCAGTCTGTCCACTGTCTCCAGGGCTAGTCAGGAGGAGCGTCTGGGCCTGGAGTCTATGGGCAGAGCCTCTGCACTCAGACCTCAGCAGATGCACTCCACTTAGGGGGGCAGACACCGGTGCCTCATCTTTACTGGTGCAGATTCAGAAGAGGGCTTGTGGTCAGTGATGGCTGTGAGCATCACCATGACATCCTCTTTCAGGAGATGGTGATGCTCAGCTGGTTTGGGGGCCTGCTGGGTTGGGAAACCTGCTGTGTGGCAGAATCACACCCTTACATATCAAGGGCTTAGTGGTGGGGGCGGAAGGGTCTTCTATGAGGGGTGTTTCAGAAGTGAAGTCAATGAGACACGCCGTCCAAAGGGGAGTCAGCTATGAGGCATTTCTAGCCCGAGTGATAGGCAGTGTAGTGTGATAGTGTCACTGCAGGGACAAGGATAGGAATGAACTGGTGGGAGACAAGAACTGGGGGTGGACGGAGATCGCAGGAAGTTTGGATGTGTTGAACTCAAGGAGTCTCAGGTGATTTAGGCTAAAGGCATTGTTCTATGAATCTGAGGCTCGGGTTCAAGGCCCATGGGTAAAACATTTTGGAAACCTCTGCTGAGGAGGTAGCTTGAGGCTTAGCACAGCATGTGAGCCTGACTCTGGTTTTATCCCTGGTACCACATGACCCCAACCTGCATTGCCAGGTGTGGTCTTAGAGACCCCTAAACACCACTGGGATTATGGTCCCCAGCATGACAGAGCCTGAACAATGCCACATTCTATGGCCCTAGCACTGAATTATACAGTCCAGTAGCCCAAATAACACTGGGATTGGCCCTCAGGCCTATTGGGTGCTGCTTTAGAGGCAAAAAATCTACACAAAAATAAAACCAGCTTGGAGGGGCCAGAGTGATAGCACAGAGGGTAGGGCTTTGCCTTGCATGCGGCCGACCGGGTTGGATCTCTGGCATCCCATATGGCTCAGAGCACTGCCAGGAGTAATTCCTGAGTGAAGAGCCAGGAGTAACTCCTGAGTGTCGGGGGTGTGACCCCCCCCAAAAACAAAGCTTGGAAATCTAAGCATAAGTGAGGGGTCATGGTTCATGCCTTAAGAATTCAGACCATGGGATAGCATCTGCAGTTCAGAGCTTCATGTGGATGGGAAAAGGAGAAAGCCAATACTGAAGACCTGGACAGAGAAAGGAAACCATGCAAAAAAATCAGTCAACCTGGGATGCACCGAAACCACTTGAAAATTTGATGACTTGGTAGAACTCATGTGTTTCAAGTGTCAGCTGATCTTGGTTGAATCACTTACTTTTTAAAATTATGTTTTGTGACGTGCAGGGGTTACTCATGGCTCTACACTCAGAAGTCATTCCTGTCATTTGTCAGGGAATCCAATGGGATTTCGGGGGTTGAAGATAGGTCAACTGCATGCAAAGTAAGTGCCTTACCCTCTGTGCTCTTTCTAGCCCCAAGTTTGACTCATTTATGGGCCTTATATGGTTGTGGGTTCACGGCTAGTCTGACTGAGGCATCTTAATGGCTTTGCTCCATGTGGTTCTTTTTCTTCTTCTGGTTCTAGCTAACTAAAGGGGAAATCCACTTCTCATGGCAGTGGCTACACCAAAAGAGAACAATCAAATGCACAAGGTCTTGCAGAGTCTGCAAACTCTGGTGCTTCCCCCTCATTTTAGTGGTGAAATTTGTCAGAAATGTAAACCACATTCAAGGAGAGAAGAGATATAGGCAGCTGTGAAGAAATTGCATCACTCTAAGCTACCAGAGTTCAAGACAAAGCAATAAATCAAGATAGATAAGGTTCACATGAAGTAGTGGAGAATGGTATGCTATGTTAAATAAGGTCTTGATCACTTGATCACTTGACATTCTGTTATTCATCCATTTGCTCGACGGGCACCAGTAATGTTTCCATTTGTCCCTGTCACATACCAGTGTAGCCCAATGGCATCTGCCTGCTCAAGGAATACGAAGAGCCTCAAACCATTTGTTCAGGGTCTTGACAAAGAAGTCTGACCATCTTATAGGTGGGCAGCCACATGATCTCTAGACGTCCCATGGGATCCAGTCAGTAACAGCTCTAGTCCAGTAGTCATCTCCAAGTCGCTTTACATGTCCGCCCATCTGATTTTCGCCTTGGCAAACGAGACAGGGTCCCTGATTCTCCATCTTCAGCAGAGGTTGGAACTCTAGATTTCCTTCTCTCACTTGAGTGAAGCGTGATATTCCAAGCATAGCTCTTTCGATTCCTCTTTGGGAGACCTGGATAGCGTTCTCATCATGCTTTTGTAGGACCAGGTCTCTGAGGCGCATTAATGCAGGAAGAATGGTGGACTTGAAGAGATGTGCCAGGAGCCAGAGGTTCTTTGTTATTTTAGTTATTTCTTCGATGCTCTTGAAGGCGTTCCATGCTGCTCTCTTCCTCCTGCGCAGCTCAGGTTTTATGTCGTTCATCATGTTGAGTTCTCAACCTAGGTGCACATAACTGCTGCTACAGAGATGTTTGTTCTGTTGAGAGTAAATGGGTCCTCTGGAACTAGTTCATTTTTCATGAGCATTGTTTTGTGGAGATTCAACTAGAATAGACCTACCTTTCCACATTCACAGTTGAAGTCAGTCAGCATTTGTGCCGCTTGGCTAATGTTTATGTTATTAGAACGATGTCATCAGAGAAACAGAGGTGGTATAGTTGCCGACCATCTATCTTCACTCCCATTCCTTCCCATTCTAATTGCTGCAGGATGTTATCGAGGGTGGCGCTGAAGAGTTTCAGTAAAATGGTATCACCCTGCCGAACCCCTCTTTTACATCAATGATCTCCCTTCCTTGTAGAATGGTGAGATCTTGGTGGTGAATCTGTAATACAGATCACGAAGGATCTTGAGTTTGGCTAGGGCATCAATGACCACTTCAGTCTCAACAGAATCAAAGACTTTCTTTAAATCAATGAACATTAGACAGAGCAGCATCTTGAACTCCCTACAAATCTCAGTGAGCTTGGTTACCACTGTGTGGATATGGTCAATTGTGCTGAATCCTTTTCAGAACCCAGCTTGTTTGCATGGTTGTCCTTCATCTAATGTTCTGCCAATCCTGTTCAGGATGACTTGAGTGAACAGCTTGTAGATGACGGGCAACAGGCAGATAAGTGTGATAGTCGCCAATGTCGTGGATGTCTCCCTTCTTGAACAGTAGAACTGTCCTGCTGGTTTTCCATTGGGAGGGCACATTGCATTTGGACAGGTAGCATGTGAAGAGCCAAGCCAGTGTATTTATGAGTACTGACGGCAGATTTTTCAGGTGTTCGGGTCTGACTTGGTCTAGGCGGAGTGCTGTTCACTTCTTTACCAATGAAATGGCATGTCAGATTTCAGAAGGGAAAACTTGGGAACGATCCTATGGAATTTGGTATGTGGGCAGGTGGACATGGCTAGCAAAGAGATCCAAGTAGAATTCATGGATAATCTCCATTGCCTTTCTGGAAGATGTGATAGATCCATCAGGACGTTGGAGGGCAGTCATCTTGGTCTTATAGTTGGCAAAGGACAGGCAGGCATTGCAAATGCTTTTCCTGGCTTCTGCTGCGTAGGCCAGTATTGCTGCTCTTCTCTCTTTGAAGTCTTCCTTTATTGCTTCTCTGCACTGCTTTTTATGCTTGGACATTAGCTTATGGTTGCCTGAGGCTTGCGCCTTGTCACATTGGTGAATGAGTTCAAGAGTTTGTAATGATAGGCATCCTTTTGTGGCTTTCTCTCTCTCTCTCGGTGTTCCTCGTACAATCATGGAGGTGCTGAACCAATAGGTTGTACTCTTCATCGACATCGTCATCTTCCCATGCTGCCACAATGGTGCCAAAGAGTTCCCAGTTGGTGGTCATTCTGGGAGTTATCTTCTTAAACTTTGCAGCCCTTTCTCTCTGTTCTGTGAAGTAAAATTTTGCACAAAGGGGAGGCAGTGGTCCAATCCTATTTGGAATTTTGGGACGACAGTGACATTCATCAGGCAAAACTGTCAATTGAATATGATGTGGTCAATTTCATTTTGGAACTGTCCACCAGGAGAGTCCCATGTCCAACGTTTCGATTCAGCCTTCTGGAACTGTAAGTTACCATGAATGGTCTTGGTGGACATGATGAACTCAGATAGTCTCTCACCCTGTTCGTTCCATTCTAGGTCATGGGTCCCAATGTGGAGTTCTTAGGCTGATCTTCTGTCCTATCTTGGCATTAAAATCACAGACTATGATCTTGTAGAAGGTGTGGTCTTCTTTATAGAATTCCTCCAGTTCCATGTAGAATTTCTCAATTTCTTCTTTCTTGTATGTGGATGTTGGTGCATAGACAACGAAGACAGAAACTGCCGACAGTGAGCCACATCTATTCAAGTGTAATTGTTTTATTCAGTTTGTTAGGAACTCAAATGAATCAATGCTCATGGCCAGGTTTCTGTTGACAAGGACACCAACACCAACAATGCCTCTTTCGTCACATGTTCTGAGGAGCAGTTCTTCTCTGGTGTTGAGAACGGCATGATGTGATTGACGTCTTTTCGTCTCAGTCAGACCAATGATGTGGTACTTGATCTTTCGTGCTTACATTTTCAGGTTCTCGATATGTCCTTCCAATGCCAGTGTACATGCATTGAAAGCACAAACAGTCGTTTTAGTCCCTCTTCGTTTTGGTAGCCTAGTTTGGCCCTGAGATTTTAATCAGCCTCTCCTTGCTCAACTTTCTTAGTGCTGCCGTATTTAGGGCTCTTTCAGGGTCAGGGGATGAGATCCATTGTTTTTACTGGTTTTGGCATGTACGTGACAGACAGCTTGCCAGGCTGTGGGCGGGATACTCTCGATATCTTGCTGGACTGTCTGAGAGGGGTGGGTGGAATATTCTTGGTAATTTACTGATGAACCACATGGCTGCAAAGCAGCTGTGCATAACAGAGAGAGCTGGTAGCATCTCTGGCCCATGTATCTGTGTCTTTGTCTCTGCTTCAAGCATACCTGGGCTTGAAATAGGTTTCTCTTTAGGGTGGGGCTCTGACAAGCTGGGCTTGAGATTGGCTTTCTCTCTTGAATGGAGCTCTGATGAGCTGTGGAGTCTGGATGATGAAAAAGGCTGCCAACCTGGTGTAGGGGTTCCTCTGGTTTCTTCCAAAGTAAAAAAAAGTCTAATCAAGGAAATCTAGCAATATGAAGATTGGAGTATAGGCTATACAAAGCAACTCAGGAGTCAGTAGGGACTGGGGTGGGGGGAGTTTTAGAGAAGAAGATGAGCAACATGGTTATCACTGAACTGCAGTGCTAAGAAAAAAAGGTAAAACAATGCTCAGCTTTCATCTAACAAACGATTTCAATGTAGTACCTACTACTACATGTCTGTTCTATGTACTAGGAAGACAACTCTGGAAAATGCAAAAGATTTCATCTAGGGAACTCACACATGGGTGGAGTTCCAATAGGTATAAATCCAATAATAGGTAAGCAAGATGAATCAGTGGAGAAAGAAGCTATGAAGAAAATTGGATGGGCTATATATGGAGGGGGTAGGGGGTTCAAAATAAGAATTTCAGTGGGTATAAAGAAGATGGTCAGGGAAAATCTCTCAGGGAGTGATAGTTCAGTTGACACCTAAGTGATGAGAAGCAGGTGATATTGTCTCAAGGAGAAGGGAGAAGTAGTGGGAGAGGGAAAAAGGGGGACAGAGAGGAACTTAGCATCTGGTTCAAGTAACAGAAAAAAAAGGTTGTGAGAAGGAAATTCAAGAATAATAGAAATATTTAAAATCTGTGACCTAGGAAGGTAAATGGGCAATAAATAGATTCTTGGAAACTTTGACTTTAAGCAAAGAGATATATAAAAAGATCAAATCATGAATAACATCATTTCATTCAATATTTACTGGTACTATATCAACAAAGTGACTTTGAAGGAAATGACATATTGAAGAACCTATTGTCCTATAGAGAGAAGCAGGCCAGAGGGTGAAGTGGGAAGCCCGTCTGAGGCAGAGAGAGTCAAGCAGGAGAATAACGTAGAATGATCTACAGTCTGAAAATTCACTTTAGCTGTAGTGTGATAAGAGTTGGGGCTCTTTGACAGAAGCTCCCAGGACCAGTCTGAAGTCATTTGCAAGATTCCAGAAAAAAATAGAAAAAAAATATGGCTGATGACCGAGAACTGATGACTGGATAAAGAAACTGTGGTACATCTACACAATGGAATACTATGCAGCTGTTAGGAAAAATGAAGTTATGAAATTTGCCTATAAATGGATGGACATGGAAAGGATCATGTTGAGTGAAATTAGTTAGAAGGAAAGAGAGATATAGAATGACTACATTTATTTGCATGACATAAATATATCAGGTGATCTTACCAAAAGTGGAAATTACCACAAGCGTGTGGGAGTCAGAGGTTAGGTAAGATAGAGAAGGGAACATGTGTGAATAAATGTCAAAAGGGCTGATACCAACGTAGAACTGAGCATTAAATCACGATCACTATCACGATCCTCCCATTGATCATCTATTTGCTAGAGCGGGCACCAGTAATATCTCCATATGTCCTGTCTCATGCAAGTAAAGCCAGGGGCATCGGCTTGCTACAGGAACATAAGGAGCCTCAAAACATTATATTAGGTCATGGGAATGACCTAATATAATTGTTACTAGATTTTGGCATATCAAATACAACACGAGAAGCTTGCCAGGCTTGCCGAGCAGGAGGCAAACTCTTTTAAACACCTCCAAATAAAGCATTTATTGATGAACCACGCGGCCGTTAGTGGCCGCACGAGCCAGGCTGTAATGGGCTGGTCTGCTGGGTGGAGTTCTGACGAGAGGGAAGTCCAAATGTGGAAAATGGCGGCACCCGTGGAGTGAGGGGGGTGGTCTGCCTTGTTGTGAGGCTCTGCCGAGGTGGTGGGCCAGGGGCTAAAACCCGCCATGCCTCCCAACTGCCTCATGAACGGCTGGGCACAGGGAGAGCAAGGAACAGCTCTGCCCCATGTCTGAGAATCTCTGGACCAGCATGCCTGGGCCGGATTGAGGAAGAAACTGCTGCAGGGTGGGTGTCGATGATCTGGGCTGTGATGGGCTGGTCTGCTGAGTGGAGTTCTGACGAGAGGGAAGTCCAAATGTGGAAAATGGTGGCGCCCGTGGAGTGAGGGGGGGTGGTCTGCCTTGTTGTGAGGCTCTGCCGAGGTGGTGGGCCAGGGCTAGAACCCACCATGCCTCCCAACTGCCTCATGAACGGCTGGGCACAGGGAGAGCAAGGAACAGCTCTGCCCCATGTCTGAGAATCTCTGGACCAGCATACCTGGGCGGATTGAGGAAGAAACTGCTGCAGGGTGGGTGTCGATGATCCGGGCTGTGATGGGCTGGTCTGCTGAGCATTAAATACAGGCAAAAAAATGCACATGATGGCTTCTAAGTGTATGTAATGTAACCCACAATGTGTAAGAGAAGGAAAAGAGAGAGAGGGAGAGAGAGAAAGAGATAAAGAACCTGCCATTTAGGCAGGCTATGGGGAGGGGGGAGGGAATTGGGGACATTGGTGGTGGGAAATGGGCACTGGTGGAGGGCGGGGTGCTGGAACACTGTGTGACCGAAACCTCCAAACATGAACAACGTTGTAATTGTATATCTCACGGTGGTATAATAAAATGTTTTAAAAAAATATGGCTGATGATCCGCAAGTAAATATTTAACAGTTGGCTGTCACAGACTAAAGGGTATGAGGGCATTCTAGTTTATAACATGTGCCAGTTTCTGTGGTTTAAATATCCCCATCCGGTTGATTTCAAGCTATCGAATCACTGAATACAAAGTGGAGGGGTTGCATAAATACCATAATATACTGTATATACTGTAGACATAAAATAATATCAAGAGAATATGGTGAAATGTAGTCAAATAATTAAGGCATGTGCCAGGGAGACATCTCTAAAGGCTAGAGTGCATGCATTGCCTGCACGTGGCCAACCTGGGTTCGATCCCGGCATTCCATATGGTACCCCGAGAACCACCAGGAGTAATTCCTGAGTGCAGAGCCAGGAGGAACCCATGAGCATTTGCCAGGTGTGACACAAAAAGCAAAAAAAAAATCAGACAAACATATTTTTCTAAATTTGTTTGCTTCATCTATCTATCTATCTATCTATCTATCTATCTATCTATCTATCTATCTATCTATCTATCTATCTATCTATCTATCTATCTATCTATCTATCTATCTATCTATCTATCTATCTATCTATCTATCTATCTATCTATCTATCTATCTATCTATCTATATCTATCCAACTATCTATCTATCTATCTATCTATATCTATCCAACTATCTATCTATCTATCTATCTATCATCTATCTATCTATCTATCTATCTATCTATCTATCTATCTATCTATCTATCTATCTATCTATCTATCTATCTATCTATCTATCTATATCTATCCAACTATCTATCTGTCTGTCTATCTATCTATCTATATCTATCCAACTATCTATCTATCTATCTATCTATCTATCTATCTATCTATCTATCTATCTATCTATCTATATCTATCCAACTATCTATCTGTCTGTCTATCTATCTATCTATCTATCTATCTATCTATCTATCTATCTATCTATCTATCTATCATCTATCTATCTATCTATCTATCTATCTATCTATCTATCTATCTATCTATCTATCTATCTATCTATCTATCTATCATCTATCTTGACCACATTCAGCAATGCATAAGGCTTGCTTCTGTGTCTGCTCAGGAATCACTCCTAGGGAGCTCAAGGGACCATCTGGAGTGCCATGGATCAAACCAAGATCAGCCACAAGCAAGTCAAGCACCTTCCCTGAGTACTATCACTTCTGCCCCTAGAGCCCCGGGTTGAAGTTCCAGCACACCATCGTCCTCCAGCTCTAAGTCAGGAGTTGAGCACTGCTAGGTATGGCCCAAACATTAGAAGAAAAAATTAAAGAAAGAAAAGTGAGAAGATTGAGTTGAGTATAAAACCTTTGCTTTTACTACATCTATTTCATTATAAATTTATATCATTTAAGTTTTGAATAATGGCCCTATTTAAGAAACTTCTGTAAAAATCCTTAAAATATACTGATGACTCTTATGAGTCACTTGGGTCCTCCATAACACTGAATATTATATATGCGTATATACATATATACATATGTACATGTGTACATATGTGCATATATGCATATATCCATATATTCATATATACATATACACATTATATACATACATACATGCATACATATATGCATATATACATAAATACATAATACATATATACATATACATATATACATGTGCACATGTATACATATACACGTATACACATATACACATATACATACATATATACATATATACATATATCGGCTTCTTTGAGTAACGCCAGCAGTGCTCAAGGGTTACTCCTGGCTCTGCATTCAGGAGTTACTCCTGGTGGTGCTCAAGGGACCATATGGGATGCCGGGATCAAACCCAGGTTGGCCACATGCAAGACAAATAAGTGCCCTACCGCTGTACTGTCACTCCGACCTCTGTAATAGATATTTATTCTACATATTATGAGGAAGCAGAGAGAGAGAGACAGCAAGAGACAGAGAAATGATGACTGGTGTGCATGCATATTTGAAAAAGAGTGCCCACAAGATTTTAAAATATTACCAAAAAAATGAAAAAAAATGAGCAGTCTTGAAGGCTGGGTAGGAAACTAGTGACTTTGGTGGTGGTAAGGGCTCATTGATGAAGAAACTGATCTTGGTGTTGGAATATTGAATGCCTGAAATGACTGTATTGTAAACAATTCTGTAAATCACAGTGTTTGAATACATTTGTTGAAAAATGAAAAATTGTACATGTTCATGTTGACACATTGCACTCCGTGTCTCCAGTTTGAACTGCAGGCTCTCTGGGATCAGTGATTCTATTTGATAAATTTGGTCCCCTGGACATCTAGCACAATATCTCCATTCAGGTGAAAACTCACCTTAAGTTGCGTCTTGAAACAGATTCTGAGGAAAAGTCGTCATAAAAAGCAATTAATTGAAAGGTGATCCTCGGACTCCTAAGACAGGAGTGGAGACGTGAGATAGGCAAGGTAAGCTAGACAGTGAACAGTGACTCAGCAGCAAGTTTCTGCTGGGGTAGTCGAAGCCTAATCCTGCAGGCAGTATGGAGACACAGCACGGTGGGCTCAGACTCATTCAGATTAAAGAGCAAGGAGAGAGAAGTGCTGACTCACCAACTCCCATCCATCAGGAGTTGTAAGCTGCTCCTGTATTCCAGCCCCATCCTAAAGAAAACACTGAGGAAGAAGATTTTGGTGCTAACCATCAGATGCTGCCAATAAGCATAGGAATGGCAGAAGGCATACGACACTGGCAGTATTGGTCCAAAACGCAGGACACAAATTTTGTGGTTGAAAGTTTTAAAATGAAATGTAAATTCTTTCATTCCACAGTCAGCACATTTATGGTGTACTTTTGCAAAATCCAGAGCACAAAACCTGTGTTATCCCAGACTATTTAAATTTGCAGTACTGTTATCAAAACCAGAGCAGTGTTGTTAGACCTTTAAAGGAAAGTCTCTTGGAGTCAAAGCAATTGAACAGCATGTAGGATACTTGCCTACCATGTGGCTGATCCGTGTTAATCCCTGGCATCCCATGTGAGTTCCCCAAGTTCAGGAGTGATCACTGAGCACAGTTCCAGAAGTAACCCCTGAGCATCAATGACTGTGACCAAAAAGAAAAGAAAATATCTCTTTAAACTATTTTTAGTGTGGAAAGAAAGAAGGAAATAAAAAACAAAAGGAAGGGAGAAAGAAAGAAAGAAGAAAAGGAAGGAAGGAAGGAAGGAAGGAAGGAAGGAAGGAAGGAAGGAAGGAAGGAAGGAAGGAAGGAAGGAAGGAAGGAAGGAAGGAAGGAAGGAAGGAAGGAAGGAAGGAAGGAAGGAAGGAAGGAAGGAAGGAATTTTTCAACCACAAAATTTGTGTCCTGTGTTTTGGACCAATACTGCCAGTGTCGTATGCCTTCTGCCATTCCTATGCTTATTGGCAGCATCTGATGGTTAGCACCAAAATCTTCTTCCTCAGTGTTTTCTTTAGGATGGGGCTGGAATACAGAGAAAGAGAAAGAGAGAAAGAGAAAGAAAGGAAGGAAGGAAGGAAGGAAGGAAGGAAGGAAGGAAGGAAGGAAGGAAGGAAGGAAGGAAGGAAGGGAAGGAAGGAAGGAAGGAAGGAAGGAAGGAAGGAAGGAAGGAAAGAAAGAAAGAAAGAAAAGAAAGAAAGAAAGAAAGAAAGAAAGAAAGAAAGAAAGAAAGAAAGAAAGAAAGAAAGAAAGAAAGAAAGAAAGGGGGGAGGGAGGGAAGGAAGGGAGAAAGAAAGAGAAAGAAAGAAAGAAAGAAAGAAAAAGAAAGAAAGGAAGGAAGGAAGGAAGGAGAAAGAAAGGAAAAGAAAGGAAGGAAGGAAGGGAGGGAGGGAGGAAGGAGGGAGGGGAGGAAGGAAAGAAAGGATAAAAGAAATAAAGAAAGAAAGGAAGGAAGGAAGGAAGGAAGGAAGGAAGGGAAAGAAAGGAAGGAAGGAGGGAAGAAAGAAAGAAAGAAAGAAAGAAAGAAAGAAAGAAAGAAAGAAAGAAAGAAAGAAAGAAAGAAAGAAAGAAAGAAAGAAAGAAAGAAAGAAAAGAAAGAAGAAAGAGAAAGGGGAGGGAGGGAAGGAAGGGAGAAAGAAAGAAAGAAAGAAAGAAAGAAAGAAAGAAAGAAAGAAAGAAAGAAAGAAGGAAGGAAGGAAGGAAGGAAGGAAGGAAGGAAGGAAGGAAGGAAGGAAGGAAGGAAGGAAGGAAGGAAGGAAGGAAGGAAGGAAGAAGAAAGAAAGGAAAAGAAAGGAAGGAAGGAAGGAAGGAAAGAAAGAAAAAGAAAGAGAGAGAGAAAGAAAGAAAGAGAAAGAAAGGAAGGAAGGAAGAAGGAAAGAAAGATGGAAGAAAGGAGAAGGGGAAGGGAGGAAGAGGAAGGGATGGAAAGAAAGAAAAGGAAGGAAGGAAAAAAAAAATCTGCAAAGAAAATAGATGGTAGGTATCAATTCAGATGAGCAATTTTTGTAGTTGTTCTTGGTAGTAAAATGTAATTTATCTAAGAATCTCTGGTGTGCGTGTGTGTGTGTGTGTGTATAATAAGAACTGACATAAAAATTTATAAAAATAATGCTTACAGTGGTGCCTAGCTATGAGTCTCAAGAAAAAAAAAGGGAAAGATCCAGGTGAATGATGTTGTCTGGTGCGTTCCTTTCTCAAAGTGCTTTGGAATATATTTACTAGAACTAGGAGTGGGAGGTATCATTATTGTTCCCTTTTGTTTACATATGAGACAGCCAATGCCCAAAGAAATTCAGTAGCTTATCCAAGACTTTCACTTAATAAATTAAATAATCCTTGGAGACTACCTAAAATAACATCTTTCCAAGATACCTTCTTTTGCTTTCTCTGTGGAATGGGGAATGAGCAGGTATAACAGACCCTATGTTAATTAATGACATTTTTCTCTCACCCACTGCCCTACTGGAACTCCATGTAATCTTCTTCTGCCTAATCCTCGGATAACAGCAGACTTGATAAGCTGTCAGAAATGTTTTAATTGAACTGAACACACTGTCTTGTGCTATTTAGATATGCTAAACTGTAATCTCGGAATAAAGCCCCTCTGTTTCAGGTGGGAAGTATGGTAATTTAAAAACTACAAACTTAAAATCCTTTGGATCCTGAAGTCAACCTGATATAGTCAGATATCCCACACTCAACATTCAAGGATCTTTGAGGTAGAAGGCAAAATGGGGCTTTATCTTTCTATTGCTGAGTAAAAGATGTCCTTCACTAACTCAGGAAGTTAGACATCTTGGCTCTTCTTGAAGATTAGCAGTAACAGAGACCTCTGCTACAGAACTTTGTCCTTGTTCCTGGTTTTATTACTCATTTAGTCTATAAATATTGATAGAGTATTGCTTCGTGCCAGGTTCTATGGTAGGTGCTAAGAATTCAACAAATAGTGAGACAGATTGGACGTGGTACACTCGGAAGTGAGTTTATAGTCTAACAAAGGTGTGTGTGAGTAGTCAGCAATTTATTAATTAACCATTCAGATTGTGGTGAGTGCCAATAAATAAACAGAGTAAATAAACAGCAAAGTCTTACATATAAAATCTGTAAAATATGGTCTTGTATCTTCTTTCCAACCTATCCTGCTCACTTATAGCCTTTCCTGATCACCATTTTTTAAAAATGTATTTTATTATACCACCATGAGATAAACAATTACAAAAATGTTCATGTTTGAGTTTTGGCCATACAGTGTTCCAGCACCCATCCCTCCACCAGTGCCCTTTTCCCATCATCAGTGTCCCCGATTCCCTCCCCCCCTCCCTAGCCTGCCTCTATGGCAGGTTCTTTATCTCTTTTCTCTCTTTCTCTTTCTCTCTCTCTTTCTCTTTGTCTCTCTCTCTTTCTCTTTCTCTTTTTCTCTTTCTCTCTTCCTTCTCTTACAATGTGTGGATTGTAATACATATACTTAGAGGTTATCATGTGTATCTTTTTTTTTTTTTTTTTGCCTTTTTGGGTCACACCCGGCAATGCTCAGGGGGCTACTCCTGGCTCTGCACTCAGGAATTACTCCTGGCGGTGCTTGGGGACCATATGGGATGCCGGGATCGAACCCAGGCAGGCATAAGGCCGGCTGCGTGCAAGGTAAACGCCCTACCCGCTGGGCTATTGCTCCGCCCCTATCATGTGTATCTTTTTGCCTGTATTTAATGTTCAGTTCTATGTGGATAGCAGCACTTTCTACAGTTATTGGCACACTGTTCCCTTCTCTGTCTTACCTAATCTGTGACTCCTACACATTTGTGGTAATTTCCACATAGACAAGACCTCCTGATCCAAGTTTTGTCTGACCTGGGATATTGGTGTCATAATATGTATATATTTGATCATCATTTTTTTTTCTTTTTGGGGTCACGCCCGGCAATACTCAGGGGTTTCTCCTGGCTCTGCACTCAGGAATTACTCCTGGAGGTGCTCAGGGGACCATATGGGATGCCAGGGACCGAACCTGGGCCGTCATGGGCCGGCCACATGCAAGGCAAATGCCCTACCCGCTGGGCTATCACCCGGCCCTTGATCATCATTTTTAACTTGCCTTGTTTCTCCTTTGGGATATGGCCTCCACGGCATAAGCCTCCCTTTCTCTGCCTATTGGGGCACTTTGTACCCCAGTGTTCACCAAACTCTGCCTATTTCAGTCTGGCCACTTAATACAGATGCCCTAACCTTCAACTTTCAAGAGATTCTTTGGGTAGTTTATTCTGAAATTGGGCGCTAATTTTTTAAAGAATTGTTTTACTGAATCACCAGTTAGAAGGCTGTCCATGATAGGGTTTCAGTCACACAATGTTCCAACACCCATCCCTCCATCACGGCACATTTCCCACCACCAATGTGCCACTTTACCCTCCTGCTACACCCCCCATCCCCACCCCAGCCTGTCGCTGTGGCAGGCACTTTCCTTCTTTCCTCCTTCCCTCTCTCTCCCATTGGGCATTATGGTTTGCAATACAGATACCGAGGAGGTGACCATGTTTGTTCCTTTACCTGCTTTCAGCATGCAGTTCTTACATAGAGTGATCATTTACCACTATCTTTGTCATAGTGATCCCTTCCCTATCCCAACCATCTTTTCTCCAAGGGGTGGAAGCAGGCTTCCAACAGTGGACCAAAGCTCCTGGCCCTTGTTTTTACTGTCCTTGGATGTTGGTTTCATATTATGTTTTTTTACATACCACAAAGGAGTGAAATCATTCTGTGTTTATCCCTCTCATTATAACTCATTTTACTCAGCATGTTACTCTCCATGTCCATCCATTTATAAGCAAATTTTATGACTTCTGTTTTCTAACAGCTGCATAGTGTTTCATTTTGTAGACGCATCGTAGTTTCTTTAACCAGTTGTCTGTTCTCGGGCACTTGGGATGTTTCCAGATTCTGGCTAACATGAATAGTGCTGCTATGAACATAGACGTCCAGAGGGCATTTCTGCTGTCTGAAACAGCAGAAGCCCTGGGGTATATTCTCAGAAGTGGTATTGCTGGGTCATAATGAAGCTCAATGTCTAACTTTTTTGAGGAATGCCCATATTAGGGTGCTAAATTTAATGGGCAGTCTCTTACTGGTGGAACACAGACTTGAATCTCTACTCTTGAAGAGGATGCAGAGTCTCCTTCCCCACACACAAAAAAAAAAAAAAAAATCTCTGAATAAAATCCACCCCTTCCTACACTCACATTTTTATATACTAAGAGGTTTCTTCATCACAATGGGGTATAAATTCTTGCCCAGAATAATGATCCTTCAGCAGTGACAAAAGGTCTAAAAGTCATATTAACTTTCATCTGAATGTCCTATGACTTCCTGCTCTGCAATGAACTGCTATAGCTTCAGGGAAGTCTTTTCTTATGTCTGTCTTAAATCACCCCCTACCTCCCTGGGTACACACTTATTTCTTGAAATCTTGGACGTCATGGCTGTAGGGCAGAGCTGATACTCAGCTTCATCCTGTATTGGTGAAGTGTTCCTGAAGTGTGTTGGTTGATTAGTAAGAGCCTGGTACTTAAAAAATCATTATTCTGTCCCCTCCTCTGAGTTCTTTCCTCCAGACTTAAAAAACTGAAGCTCTTTCACATCTTTTCCTCAACCACTTAATCATTGTGTGACTCTTCTCAAACTCTGTTAATCAGCTTAAAAACAACAAGAAAAAGATCATTAGTGAGGCTTTTTGAAGGCCTTTATACCAGAAGCAAAAATGAAAGTATACTAAAATGTGAGGAAAGATCTGCTAGTGCAATCAAGTTCAGCTTGCCTCCTTTGGCTGTCAGGCCCTTCAACAGGCTGATTGATCAAGCTGACTAAGTGCCTCCGTGCAGCTGTCTAGCCTCCAATATGAGTGTGAACTGCACAAAGGTTGGATTGGCAGGATGAGAATGCATCTTGGGTCTCCCATAACACTCTTTCTTCAGGTTTTTTTTTTTTTTTTGGGTCACACCCAGCGATGCTCAGGGGTTACTCCTGTCTCTGCACTCAGGAATTACTCCTGGCGGTGCTCAGGGGACCATATGGGATGCCGGGGATCGAACCAGCGCCGGCATGGGGCGGCTGCGTGCAAGGCAAATGCCCTACCGCTGGGCTATCCCTCCGGCCCCATTCTTGATGGGGAGGAAGGGGGGGGTTTGGGCCACACCTGGAGGTACTCAGGGGTTACTCCTGGCTGTCCTGGGAATGGAACTGGGGAAGACTGATGCAAGGCCAGTGTCTTACTGCCTGCACAATCTCTTCAGCCCTAATTTAGGCAACTTTGGAGACTCCTTCTAAGTGTCATTTCATTGTGAGTTCACGAACTCTCAGAGAATTCCAGGTGGCATCCAGAAGTGGGGTGTGTGTGTGTGTGTGTGTGTGTGTGTGTGAGAGAGAGAGAGAGAGAGAGAGAGAGAGAGAGAAAGAGGAGAGACAGAAGCAAAGATGCACAGAGAGATAAATATAAGAAAGGGGTAAATATAAATTCAGTCTAATTCACACTACACTCTACTTACTTAACATGCGATGCCCCAAACACCATGGCAGAGAAGAGGGAGGGTGCATGCCAAGGGGGTGGTTGGCACTAGCCTCTAAAAACATCTATTATAAAAGCATTTGATTATGTTTTAACACTTGTGTTACGTTTGCATGCTTCTCCAAAGTACATTCCTTTCTTCTTTCCTTTCCTGAGATTACCCTGTGGTATTGGGGTCGGGAAGTGCTGGGTGGAAGGATGGTGTGCAGGAGTTCAGTCCTGATGAAACTCAGTTGGGTTTTGTGGGCCTGGCACTTTGGTGCTTGGAGACATGGTGTTGCGGAGAGGGGTGCAGTAGTGAGAATCAGACTAAAGCCTGTCACATGTAAACTCTCACTCAAGCCCTTCGAGCTCTCTCCACTCCCCAGTTTTCTTTCCTTTTTTGAGTTTTGGCCCATACCTGACTTTGCTCAGTATGGGCCAAAAAGCTCAGAGCTTACTCCTGCCTCTGTACTCAGAGACTGCTTCTGACAGTGCTCTAGGGCCCACATGCAGTGCCAGGGATAGAACCCTGGTTGGCTCATGCAAGCAAGACCAACCTTAACCATCTCTGCGTGTCCTCCCACCAACTCCACAAGTATTTTATTTACAGTAATTTTGAAAATTTGATGACATGTTTTTGTTTATATAAAATATTAGTATATGTTTATGTAAAACCTATATATGAATAAATTATATATACAGAAAATACTTTTGAGGAAAATATAGGAAGTCACCTGTGGTTCTACCAGAGTGACATATTTTAGTCCTTTCTACACTATTTTTCAGTAATGCATACACAAAGTTTGTTTTACTAGAAAATAAGTTTTAAGCCACTTATTATTATTGAAAAGGATTCTGATTTTTTTCTGGCAGTGTCAGAGCCCTGGAACAGCTCTCACCTGTTATCAGCTTAAAGTAGGTCTCAGGTATCACCTCTCCAGGAGTCAGGCACAGAAGTGGCAGAAGAGGAAGGAAGGGCCGGAGACCTTTCTGGGAAGATACTAGATGGGCACTTTTATTTATTTCATTTGTTCTGGCCACACCCAGCACTGCTCTGGGCTTATTGATTCCAGGCTCTTCCCTCAGGGTTTGCTCCCTGGAGGCCTCAGGAAGCAATGTGGAAAACTGGAGATCATCCCAGGTCAGCAGTAAGTAAGGCAAATAACTTGCTCTACTCTTTCTCCAGTTCCTAGTTGGGCACTTTAGAAAGACGTGCAGGTCTAGTCTCGTCTCTGTTCAAGCACTGAAACACCAGAGTATTCTGCTCAAGAATCCTCAGTCCAAGGCACCAGGCCACTCTTTGTGGATACCAGGCCTTGCAGTGAGTATGGTACCAAGATTTGAATTTTCCTTGAATGAACCACCTCCAAACCTAGATTAATCTTCTTTACAGGGAGGCCTCACCCTCCTTTTGCAGAACGCTAAACATGCCAATTCTTAAAGAAGTGTTTTCTTTCTTTCAGGCATGAAAATTAATGAGCTCCATCTTTGGCATGGATTAGAAAATTCCACTGTGGCATTGGCAGGGCTCACACCAGCACCAGAACTTGAAAAGAAACCCCACATTGAAAGCAAGGAGGAACAAAGGTAAGGCTGATTGGCCTGATTTCTTCCCTCCCTGTCTGGAAAAAGAAAAGAGCAAAGGAGACAGGAACAAAGCACCTGGCTGGGAGAGGTGTGTCCAGTTGGAGGGAGGGACTTTCCCAAGCTGTTCTGGAACCCTCCATCTCTGCGGGTGGCACAATGATCTCCTTATTCTCCTGCCCTCACGACACAGCGGCTGACTTGGAGCCTTATCCAGCACTACATCAGAGCCAGCTGTTCAGATCTGTGGCCAATGGGTATGATTTAGATTCCTCCAACACTAGGGGTGCTGGGAGAGAGAGGCTTCACTTTCAGCAAAGGTGGAAGCAAGTCATGTTTGCCTCACAGTCTCTTTTTTTGTCTGAAACAATGGCCTGACAGAGTCAAATAATAATGCATTGCCTCGTTATCTATAAGGGGGTTGTTTGTTCGCTCAGTAAATGATTTATGAGCACCTACTGTGCTCTTCGGGGTGGAGACGGACAACAAAGACATATAACCTCCGCATAAGGGAGATTTGAGAGGGGCAGGTTTGTTTAATGCAGCATTAAACAACAAAGCACAGTAATCCCAGGTACTAATAACAAGATGATAAACTAGAAAATGATAGTGGGAAGAAGGCTGTTTTCAGATACGTAGGTAAAGTCTCAAGTGATGTGAGACCTGAAATCTCAATTCACTGAAGGAACCAGCTTCACAAGTCAAGAAGGAAGAGCACGCTGCATAGGCCTGAAATGGCCATACAGTTGACAATTGCACAGAACTGATTAAAAAGCTGGAGAGGAAGCAATGGTGGTATAAGTAAGGGTCAGAGAGGCAGGAACCGGACTTAAACATCTCTAACTCTGTAGTGTGTTGCAATTTTCAGAAAGCTTTGAATACACCTTATCTCAACTTGATCACCCAACAACCCTGTTGCAGAGATAAAGAAAGAAACTCAGAAATAATTTCCTCAAAGGTCACAAAACCAGGAAATGGTGGGATAAGGACTCTGACCAAGAACTCCCTTGGCACTATCTGTGCAGTAGGGGGGAAGCCAATTGCATCATTACCTTCAGTTGTGCAGGCGTACATCCTAGGCCGTTCTGCATAGTGACACTGTACCAGTGTGTGTCTATTTTCTCCAACTTTTTAAAACGTTTTCTATGCTTTATTGTAAATAAAGATGGCGGATCTTGGAGAGCATATGATATGGTGAAAGAGAAGAGATGAAATAAACACATGAGGGCCAGAGCGATAGCCCAGCGGGTAGGGTGTTTGCCTTGCACTACGCCGGCCTCTGCCGGCCTCGGTTCGATCCCGGCATTCCATATGGTCCCCGAGCACCACAAGGAGTAATTCCTGAGTGCAGAGCCAGGAGTAACTCCTGAGCATCGTAGGGTGTGACACCAAAAAAAAAAAAAAAAAAAAGAAAGAAAGAAACACATGGTGGGTGATATGACAGTATTTACTGCAAGCACATTAAGAATGACTTAGTATGGGACAATGGCATTTGAGACTTGTTTAAAGGTTTAGACTGGAGGGGCCGGAGCAATAGCCCAGCGGGTAGGGCGTTTGCCTTGCACGCTGCCGGGCTTTAGCCAGCCCGGTTCGATCCCCTGGCATCCCATATGGTCCCCGAGCACCGCCAGTAGTAATTCCTGAGTGCAGGCAGAGCCAGGAGTAACCCCTGAGCATCACCCGGTGTGACCCAAAAAAGCAAAAAAAAAAAAAAAAAAAATTAGACTGGTGAACTTAGAGGGGGAAAATTCCATGGAACTTCAACATAGGAACATGGAATAAAACATAGCCACATGTAGACCAGTGTTTCTCAGCCTTTCCTGGCTTTGGTCCCCTTACAATCTGTTTCCTTCCTAGTTGTCAACCCCCCCCCCCCCCATTCTATTGATTGACCCCTACTTTTTATATTCTGGGCCCTCTACTTAGACAGTCTTCTGGAAAAACTCTTGGAGACCTTCATAAGTACTTGTTTTAGAATTTGCAATAAAAAGGACCTTTATTATTTTTTATTTTTTGACAATTACAAAAATGTTCATGTTTGGGTTTCAAAGCCATACAGTGTTCCAGCACCTGTCCCTCCACCCAGTGCCCACCTCCCACCACCAATGTCCCCGATACCCTCCCCCGCCCCCAGCCTGCCTCCGGGGCAGGTTCTCCATCTCTTTTTCTCTCTTTCTCTTCCTCTCTCTCTTTCTCTCTTCCCTCTCTTACATGTTGTGGATTCTAATAGACTTTCGACAATTATTGGCCCACTTTTCCTTTCTCTGTCTTATCTAACTTCTGATCCGTGCATTTGTGGTAGTTTTCACCTTTTGGGAAAGACGGTCCTGATCTACATTTTGCCTGATCTTGGATATTGGTATCATAATATGTATATATATGTATATATATTTATGTCATGCAAATAAATGCAGTCATTCTATATCTGTCTCTCCCCTTCTGGCTAATTTCACTCAACATGATCCTCTCCATGTCCATCCATTTATAGGCAAATTTCATAACTTCATTTTTCCTAACAGCTGCATAGTATTCCATTGTGTAGATGTACCAAAGTTTCTTTATCCAGTCATCAATTTTTGGCATTCTGGTTGTTTCCAGATTCTGGCTATTGTGAATAATGCTGCTATGAACATAAAAGTAGGGATGGTGTTTCTGCTGCGTATTTTTGGCTTCCCAGAGAATATTCCCAGGAGTGGTATGGCTGGGTCAAATGGGAGTTCAATTTCTAATCTTTGGAGGAATGTCCATATTGTTTTCAAAAAGGCTGTACCAGTTGACATTCCACCAACAATGGATGAGAGTCCCTTTTTCCCACATCCACACCATCACTTGTTGTTCTTGCTTTTTTGGATATGTGCCAGTCTCTGTGGTGTAAAGTGGTATCTCATTGTTGTTTTGATTTGCATCTCTCTGATGATTAGTGATGATGAGCATTTTTTCATATGCTTTTGGCCATTCGAACTTATTCCTTGCTGAAGTTTCTGTTCATTTCTTCTCCCCATGTTTTGATGGGGTTGGTTGTTTTCTTCTTGTAAAGTTCTACTAGTGCAAGATATATCCTGGATATTAACCCCTTATCAGATGGGTATTGGGTGAATATTCTTTCCCATTCTGTGGACTGTCTTTGTATCTTGGTCACTGTTTCTTTTGAGGTGCAGAAGCCTTTTAGTTTCATGTAGTCTCATATGTTTGTCTTTTCTTCTAGCTGTTTTGTTAGTGATATTTCTTCTTTGAAGATGTCTTTAGCTTCAATGTCATGGAGGGTTTTTCCTATATTGTTTTCGATGTACTTTATGGATTCAGGTCTGATATTGAGATCTTTAATCCATTTTTATCTGATTTTTGTGTGTGGCGATAGACAGGTCTAAATTCATTTTTTACATGTAGCTGTCCAGTTTTCCCAGCACCATTTGTTGAAGAGGCTTTCCTTGCTCCATTTCATACCTTTTGCTCCTTTATCGAAGATTAATTGTTCATGTATTTGAGGCTGGTTGTCAGGATATCAACTCTATTCCATAGGTCCACAGGTCTGTTTTTATTCCAATACCATACTGTTTTAATTACCACTGCTTTATAGTAGAGTTTGGAGTGGAAAAGTGAAGCCTCCCATCTTCTTTTTCCCAAGTATTAGCTTTAGCTATGCTTGGGGGGTTTATTATTCCATACAAATTGTTTGATCAATTTCTTTGAAGAATGGCATGGGTATCCTTATAGGGACCAGCAGAACCTGTAAAACTCTAGTGAGTATTACCATTTTGACAATTTTGATTCTTCCAAAATCCTGAGCAGGGAATGTGTTTCCATTTCCTTGTGTCCTCTTTATTTCTTGAAGCAGTGTCTTGTAGTTTATTTGTACAGGTCCTTTACATCCTTAGTTAAGCTGATTCCTAGGTATTTGAG
>JAJIBD010023540.1:0-38764 GCA_021461705.1 Cryptotis parvus | reverse complement strand
CATATCTATTTATGCCATCATGCAAAATAAATGCCAGTCATTCTATATCTATCTCTTTCCCTCTGGCTTCACCCAACATGTCCAATGTGTTTATAGGAAAAATTTCATAACAGCGCTTCATTTTTTCTAACAGCTGCATAGTATTCCTTTGAGCAGGTGTACCAAAGTTTCTTTTATTCAGTCATCAGTTCTCGGTCACTCTGGTTTGTTTCCAGGTTTGGCTAGTATGAATATCGCTGCTATGAAAATAAAATTACAGATGAATTGTTTCTGCTGTGTGTTTTTAGCGTTCCCAGGGTATATTCCCAAGGAGGGGTATGAAGCTAGGTCAAGAATGTAGAAGCTCATATTTCCTAGTCTTTGGAGGAATGTCCATATTGTTTTCAAGAAAGAACATTGTACATTGATATATTCCCACCAACAATGGATGAGGTCCCTTTTTCCTCCCACATCCATGCCAGCACTTTTGTTCTTACTCTTTTGGATATGTGCCAGTCTCTGTTGTGTGATAGATATCCCATTGTTGTTTTACTTTGATTTGCATCTCTCCGATGATTAGTGATGATGAGCATTCTTCATATGCCTTTTGGCATTGAATTTCTTCCTTGTCAAAGTTCCTGTTCATTGCTTCTCCCCAGATTTTGATGGATTGTTTGTTTTCTTCTTGTAAAGTTCTACCAGTGCCTGATATATCTTGGATATTAACCCTTTATCAGATGGGTATTGGGTGAATATTCTTTCCCATTAAGTGGACTGTTTTGTATCTTGGTCATTGTTTCTTTTTGAGGTGCAGAAGCATTTTAGTTTCACGTAGTCCCATATGTTTATCTTTGCTTCTAGTAGCTTCATTAGTATTTCACATTTGTAGATATCTTTAGTTTCAATGTCATGGAGGGTTTTCCCTATATTTTCTTCAAAGTAGTTTATGGATTCAGGTCTGATATTGAGATCTTTAATCCATTTTGATCCGATTTTTGTGTATGGTGTTAGACAAAGGTCCAAATTAATTTTTTATGTGCTGTCCAGTTTTCCCAGCACCACTTGCTGAAGAGGCTTTCCTTACTCCATTTTGGTCTCTTTGCACCTTTAGTAAAGATTAAATGATCATGTGTTTGAGGGTGAGTGTCAGGATACTCAACTCTATTCCATAGGTCCACAGGTCTGTTTTTATTCCAATACCATGCTGTTTTAATTACTACTGCTTTGTAGTACAGTTTGAAGTTGGCAAAAGTGATGTTTTCCATCAACTTTTCCCAATGATTGCTTTAGCTATCTGTGGGGTTTATTATTCCATACGAATTTCAGGAGTGTTTGGTCAATTTCTTTGAAGAATGCCATGGGTATCCTTATAGGAACTATTGAATCTGTACACAGAGCTCTAGGGAGTATTACCATTTTGACAATATTAGTTCTCCCCCATGGGAGCAGGAGAATGTCTCCATTTTCCTTGTGTCCTCTTTCATTTCTTGGAGCAGTGTCTTGTAGTATTCTTTGTACATGTCTTTTACACACTTGGTTAAGCTGATTCCTATGTATTTGATTTTTGTGGCACAATTGTGTATGGAATCGTTTTCTTAATACCCTTTTCTTATATTTAATTATTTTGTATATAGGGAAAGCCACTGACTTTGGCTATTGATTTTATCCTGCCACTCTACTGTAAATATCTATTGTTTCTAGGAGTTTTTTGGTAGAGAGTTTAGGGTTCTCTATGTATAATATCATGTTACCTATGAATAATGATAGCTTGATTTCTTCCTTGCCTATCTGAATGCCCTTAATATAATTTTCTTCTCTGATTGCTATGGCAAGAACTTCCAGTACTATATTGAATAAAAGAGGTAAGAGTCTTCAACCCTGTCTTGTCCCCTGATCTTAAGGGGAAGGCTTTCAATTTTTGGTAGATGGCTTTGACTATCTTGAGGAAGGTTCCTTTCAAATCCCATTTTCTGGATGATTTTAATCATGAATAGGTGTAATGTCTTGTCAAATGCTTTCTCTGCATCTATTGGTATACTCTTATGGTTTTAATTTTTTCTTTTATTAATATGATGTATTTTTTTGATTGACTTGCAAATGTTGAACCATCCTCGCATTCCCAGGATGAATCCTACTTAGTCATGATGTATAATCTTCTTGATGAATCTTTGGGTTCTGTTTGCTAGTATTTTGTTGAAGATCTTAGCATCTGTGTTCATCAATAAGATTGGTCTGTAATTTTCTTTCTTTTGTGTTGTCTCTGCCTGCTTTGGGTAACAGAGTGATATGTGCCTTGTAGAAGCTGTTTGGGAGTGTTTCTGTTTCTTCTATTTCCTGGAAGAGCTTGAAAAGGACTGGGTTTGGTATAATTCACTAGTGAAACCATTTGGACCTGGGCTTTTGTGTTTGGACAGACTTTTAATTACTGTTTCAATTTTTCTCGATGGTAATAGGTTTATTCAGGCATTGGAGGTCTTCCTGTTTCAGGTGTGGGAGGTTACATGACTTCAGGAATTTAACCATTTCTTCTAGGTTCTCATGTTTCATGGCATACAGGTTCTCTAAGTAATCTCTGATGATCTTTTGGATTTCTGTGTTTCTGTTGTGATGTCACCATTTTCATTTCTGATTCTGTTTATGTTGGTTCTCTCTTTCCCTGTCCTTACAACTATTGCCAGTGGATTGCAGATCTTGTTTATTTTTTTTCAAAGAACCAGCTCTTGGTTTCATTAATCTTTCGGATTATTTTTTGTGTTTCCAGCTCACTGATTTCCTCTCTAAGTTTTATTATTTCCCTTTTTTTCTGCCTGGGTTGAGCCCCCTTTTTTTTTGGTCTTTTTCTAATATTTGGAGCTGTGAAGTCAGGTTATATTTGTGGGCCCTTTCTTCTTTCCTTATGAATGCTTGGAGAGCTATGAACTTTCCCCCTTAACACTGCATTCACTTTGTGTCACAAGAGTTCTGTTAGTTGGTGTCTTCATTTTCAATTGTTTCCAGAGTCTTTTGGATTTCCTGTTTGATTTCTTCTATGACCCACTGGTTGTTCAGCAGTTTGCTGTTCAGTTTCGGGTGTTTGGTTTGACTCCCTGATTCTGTGTATGGTTAACTTCTATTTTCAGTGCATCATGGTCTGAAAAAATAGTTGACACAATTATTATCCTTTTTATTTTATTGAGGTATTCTTTCTGGCTCAGCATGTATCTTGGAGAATGTTCCATGTGCACTGGAGAAAAATGTGTATTCAGTTTTTTTTGGGAGGACAAGTCCTGTATATATCAACTAGTCTCTTTCTTCCATTTCGGTCCTTCTGAGCCAGTATTTCACTGGTGAGTTTCAGTCTGATACAGCAGTGTTGAAGTCTCCAACTATTATTGTGCTACTGTTAATGTGTACTTTGAGGTTTATTCACAGTTGTTTTAAGTATTTTTCTGGCCCTTAGTTGGGTGCATATATGTTTAGTAGTGTGATTTCTTCCTCATATACATACCCCCTTAATTATTAGGAAATGGCCTTCATTGTCCCTTCTAACATTTTTAACCTGAACTCTACATTGTCAGATACTAGTATGGCCACACCAGCCTTTTGGAGGAGATGTTTGCATGGAGAATAGTCTTTAGCCTTTGACTTTGAGCCCATGTTTGCTCTGATTAATCAGGTGTGTTTCTTGTAGGCAGCAGAATGTGGATTCAGTTTTTTAATCCATTTTGCCACTCTGTGTCTCTTAATTGGTGTATTTAGACCATTGAAGTTGAGAGAGATTATTGTCATCAGATTTTGTGCCATCTTTCTGTTTAAACTTGTGTTTTTGAATTCTGTCCTAATTTTACTGTAGACCCCTTCAATCCTTTTACAGTTGGTTTTAAGTCTGTGAAGTTCCTTAGTTGTTGTTTATCCATGAAGTTGTGTATCTTTCCCTTCACAACTGACTGTAAGTCTAGCCAGGTAAAAGAATTCTTGGTGAGGCCTGCAGTTCCTTGAGCCTTTTCACAATATCCCACCATTGTTTTTGGGCCTGGAGAAGACTGCATAAATCTTAAGGGATGCTCTTTGTGCGTGATTTCCTTCTTTGATCTTGCTGCTTTCAGTATTCTATCTCTATCTATTGGTTTTTTGTTTCATTTTAATTCGATGTGTCTTGGAGTACTTTTATTGGGTTTCTTTTAGCTAGTATCCTACGGGCCTTCTGTATTTGGGAGCATGCTCTTTAGTTCGGGAATTCTCATCAATGATGGCTTTTGACAGTTTCTTCTTCATCAGGGTTTTCTTCTTGTGCTTCTGGGACCCCAATGATGTGTGTGTTGTTCCTTTTGGCTTCATCCCAATTTTCTTTGGTAGTCTGTTCATTTCTTGTCTTTTATCCATCTTCTGCTGTTGTCTAGAGAATCTTTGGAACTTGTCTTCAAGGTCAGAAATTCTTAAGCATTTGTTACTCTGCTTTGGAGTCCTCCCAGTGTGTTTCGACTTCACTTTACGACATTTTTAATATCTGTGTTGTCTGCTTGTATTTTGGTCTGCAATTTACTCATTTCTGCTCTCATGTCCTCTTGTATTTTATGGACTTTGTATTCCATTGCTTCTTTGATTTCCTTATGCATCCTTAACATTTCCTTCCGAAATTCCTTATCAGAGAGGTTATATAGCTCATCGTTATTGCTTGGCTCATCTGGGTTGGTGACTTCACACACTGAGGTTGAAGGAATTCTGTGTTGCTTTATCATAATGGACGATTGTAGTTTGAGAATGTTTTCTGGGTGGTTAGACTGTACAGGTAGTAGGTGCATGGCTTGTTTGCAGTTTGGGATGGATGGAAAGTAATGTGTTGAACACATGCTCACTGGTATCTCAGGTAAGATAAATATTTATAGCATTAGAGTCTGTGCAATGTCAGTTGGTGGTTCCCGAGTGTTTCTGCATGTTGCCTGGGGTGCCAATGCACATGGTAGAGAGGAAGAGAAGCGTTGGGGAGAGCTGGGTGAAAGTGGTCCTGTGGCAGGTTGAGGCTTTGTGATCTTGGGCCCTATTGGCCAAAGTTCCATCCCTTTACCATAGCGAAATTTTAAGTTGTTGAAAACTTCATCTAAGATTATGAATATCAGCCATTTTCAAAAAAAAAAAAAACTAGGTTAATAAAGTTCCAAGGATATTATTTATTTTCTCAGGCTAAAGCAAATGGGTGTTAACTATTGTTATCTAAAGGGAGGTTAGTAAAACAAAAGGCTGTTTTTAATGACTATTGTAGTTTGTCAATAGTCAAACTACAATATGACTGATTTTTTAAATTGGTATAGCCTCTCAAGTTTTCCAATATAAAAAATAAATTTGCTTGACCACTGGAGATACTGGGGAAACTAAAAATGATTTTTTCTCTCCATAGCTGGGAAACTATAAACTGACCCTCTATTCCTGATTGGGAGATTAAAAGTATTATAAGGACTTGCAGCAATGTGGTAGATCTTATGTTATTCTTTTTTTTGCAATTGGGCTTCTGCTCTTAGAAAATTTTATGTGACTGTAAGTATAATATTGAAAGGTTCAACCCTACTAATTCTGCTAATATAAGTAGAAATTATTTTCTACAAGAAACTTGTGATGTTCAGTCTATGAATCAAAACCGGAAACATATCATTTTGTAAATAAAATTTCACTGAAATGTAGCCATCAAATTCATTCACACATTGTTTCAGGATGCCCCTCATACTGTAAAGACAAAATTAAATAGTTGTGGAGAAGTCTTATCTTCATAAAGTAGAAATGTTTTATTAATCTGTCCTTCACAGAAAAAGTGCACTGATCCTTGACTAAGAATAATGAGAGACAGACTTTATTGATCCTCAAACTATAAATAATAGGGAGTAAATAAAATGAATGAGCAACACTAAAATCAAGTCAATGATTCAATTATTTCATTCTCAAACATTTAATATTAAAATATCAAAAATGTATGCAATGACCTTTATAATGACCAGGAAGTTTTATAACTCTTCCCGGACAGAGAAAGAATTTGAAGGGAAGACAATAATTCTTACCAAAAAACGAATTTAAGAATTCAGTTGTTATCAGCAATAAAAATCAAATTTAGGCACTTAAATAGGGAAATTAATTCAATTAAAAGACTTTTTTTCCCTAAGGATTTATGAATGACTATTGGTAACCTCAGAACTATATTATAAACTATTTTCAAAACGTTTAAAATACATAATGAGAAAAAAACATTATACAAGGAAATACTTAACATCCAGTTACTATATTATTATTCTATATAGATTTAAATTACTACATAAAATTATGTTTGAATGAGAATATTTTTCAAGGTTTTATCCTCAATTCTCATTCAAACATTTACAATTTATAGGGCTAGTGACTTATAATTTAAATTTCATGATTCTGAAAAATGATTCTCCTTTCTCTTCACTAAAATAAATATGATTCAAATTGAATATGTATATTTAAAAATTACTGTAGAGTTTTTATGTGCTAGCTATTATGATAATTTTGCACATAAAATGTCATTGTTAATACGGTATCATTGATATCACTTGTCTTCCCCGTTGTTCATTGATTTACTAGAGTGGGTACCAGTAACATCTCCATAAGTCCTGCCATGTACTAGTGTAGCCCTAGGGCATCTGCTCACTCCAAAAAGATGAAGAGCCTTAAGCCATTCATTCAGGTTCTGGGAATGAGGTCTATAATTTTTGCTGGTTTTGGCATATCAAATATGACACAGGTATCTTGCCAGGCTCTGACATGAGGGTGGGATACTCTAGGTAGCAGGCTCTCAGTTCATGCATTTACTGATGAACCACAAAAAAGGAGACATCGACCTTTCTCTTGGGTGGAGCTCTGACGGAGCTGTGGAGTCTGGATTTTGAATATGGTTGCTCTCATGGTGTGGGATCTTCTGGCTTCCTGCAAGACTCTATTGGCATGATGGGCCAGGGCCTGATCCTGCCTTCCCTCTGGATACCTCATGATCAGCAGAGCACAGGGAGAGCCAGTAGCAGCTCTGTCCCTTGTATCTGTGTCTCTGGTTCAAGCACTCACAACTTAATCTATTTACATGTTCGTAAGCCAGGGTTCATACCGAGATCTCTCTCTGTTTAAGCACTATTGGAGGGTGTGGCAGTTACAGAAGTCACCTTGACTCTGAGTTAGTAACTTCTGACTTATAAGACTTCTATGTTATCTAGATTGGGCATAGCTCCTCTTTATACGCACTGGACCCAGCATGGGGGCAATTAGAATTTAGCAGGAGACTACCACCCTGGCTACATTAAGACTATCGTTTAAGATTATAGTAATGACTTGTGCTCAGGGATTGCTCCTAGCTCTGTGCTCAGGGATTACTCCTGGCTCTGTGCTCAGGGATCACTCTTGATTCTGTGCTCAGGAATAATGCTTGGCTCTGTGCTCAAGAATTACTCCTGGCTCTGTACTCAGGGATTACTCCTGCTGGTGTTTAGAGGTGGATGCCCAAATATAGGGCAGGGATCTAATGGGTTCGACTCATGCAAGGCAGGGGACATTTTACACCTTTAGTTTAGCTTTTAAAATTTTAGTTTTTGAGTGGTTCACAACATTTATAATATATGCTATTTGGTATTATGATTCACCATCCATGTGCAGGGTATACGTCATGATCATCTTTGAAAGTCTAATTCCTATGCATGTCTTAATCCCTTTCCCCTCTGGTAACCACTGATCAGTTTGTGAAATCTAAATGTCAGTCTTATTATTTATTTGTTAAGTGTGTTTTTATTTTTTTGGAGGGGGCAGGGCATTAGGATGACACCTAGAAACATGGAGGGGTTATTCTTGGCTTTGCATGCAGGAATTACTCCTGGTGGTATTGGGAAACCATATGGGACGCTGGGGATCAAACTTGGGTCAGCTGCATGCAGGGCCTACCCACTGTACTGTTCTGCCAGCTCTGAGTTTATTTGCTTCTTATATTCCGTATATGAGTTAATCATGTCTGGCTTTATCTATCTGACTTATTTTACTTAGCATAACACTCACCAATCTGCAAGGTCTATCCAAGTTGCCAAATGGCAAGGTTCATTCTATTTCCATTGCTGTATGGAGTGAATGGTTCAGTAGTGTTCCATTGTGTGGATATTTGTTATATATATGAAACACATCTTTGTACATTCATTCCTTTGTAGATACTTAGACTACTGTAGATAGTGCTGCATTGAACATAGGTACACATATTCTTTTGATTAATATTTTTTTGTTGGCTTCTCATCTAGAGATGCTAAGAAATTACTCCTAACTTTGCATTCAGGAATCACTACTGAAGGAGCTTTGGGAACCATATAGGACGCCAGGGATTGAACTCAGTTGGCCACATGCAAGGCAAGCGCCCAATCCCGTGTTGTCTTTCTAGCCCCTGAATTTGTATTTGTGTATTCTTTGGGTAAGTCCTCACAACTGGGATACTTGGATCAGATCTGTAGTAATTACACCCTGCTTTCAATTTGAAAAATTATAATATATATGTATATATATATAACTTACTTTGATTTCTTGAACGTTTCTGCTTCTAAAATTATATCGCTCCTCACAATATTTTTTGTTTTATTTGGAGGGCCATACCCTGTGGTTCTCAGGGTCTACTCTCAGCACAGTCCTTAGGAAATATGCAGTACCAGCGACTGAATCTGGGACTTCCACATGCAAAGTAGTGCACTAGCCTTTGATCTAGCTCTCTTCCCTCTGGTCTCTCCTTACAGTTTTTCCCCCTTGGTTTTTGGTCCCCACCCAGGTGCTCAGAGGTCATAGCTCTGTGCTAATGAGTGACTCCTGGTAGTGCTTATATGCGGTGTGGGGATTTGAACAACATCATAATCACTGATCCCTCATACAAGGCAAGAGCTTATATCTTCTTGTACACTCTCTGGCTCCCTCAAGTGTTTTTAAAAAAAGATGCTTTACCTGTTCCTATAATTGAGACAGTGCAATGTAGTCATTGGGTGAATGGGCTGTAACTTAGAATGCCTTTTATCCATGTCTTAGTTCTGAGAATATGATGGTTAGCAACTTAAGGTTCACTTACCTCATTTGAAAATAAGTTGTCGGGAGCCACTGGGGGGTTCCCAATAGTATCAGGACAGAAGTTCTCTTCTACCTCCAAGGTCGCGGGGAATGGATGAACACTCACAAGTCTGGCATAATTCCAAAAGCCTTTTAATAAAACAAAAAGCTCTAGCTCTGCAGTCCAATATAATAGAAGACCTCTAGCTCTGGTCAGAACTTAGACCATGGGGCCAGAGCTATAGCACAGTGGGTAGGGTGTTTGCCTTGCACTCGGCTGACCCAGGTTTGATCCCCAGTATCCCCACATGACTCCCGAGCACAGCCAGGAGTAATTCCTGAGTGCAGAGCCAGGAGTGACCCTTGAGAATTGCCGGGTATGACCCCAAAAATAAAAGAACTTAGATCATACATGTGGGTCCAAGTCTCCTACCAAAGAGGATTCCACCAGAGAGAGTCCCACCAAAGTGAATCCCACCTGAGAGTGTACCTCAAATCTGCCCCCATATATACACCAAAGTAATCCTAATTGTTGACAGTGAGGGTCCTGTCAAGAAAGATCAATTTAACAGCTTCTAGATAGTAGAAGAGTATATAAGGGTGGTGCCACACCCCACTACATTTCTAAACATATGATTATGCCAAGGACTGATCCTTTCTTCCAAGATTATCTCTTATGTAAGACACTGGAGAGAGAGTGGGGGCTGGTATAAAGAAATACATCTTAATTTCTTGGGCTTCATGAAATCTAGATGGTACCCACAAGGTCTTTCATATTATCTGCACCAGGGTGATTCTGAGTGTCTTGTTCTCTGTATACTAAAGGGTCACACTCGACTGCTAGAGGACAAATAAGTATGATCCTTCCTATTGTTAATAAGTACCCATGTTTAATTATTAAGCGTATGATCCATTAGTTTTAGCTTTTTAAAAACTGATGAATACACTAAATGTTAAGGAGATAGTTTAATATATCAAAGTTAAATAACTTTTCCTTGAAGACTTCAAATTCAAACCCCAAAGCACAGTCATTAACACTCTCTGTCTGTCAAGCAAAATGAGAATGATGGAGTGTGATTCAGTCAAGGACTTATTAAAAAGTTGTAAAAGGTATCTCAAGGTACAAATGCACCAAAGTGTGAAAATAAGCCTGATTTTATTGAAATCAATAAGCAGGCTAATAAAAAGCAAAACTGAACATAACACATTTATTCACTGACATAATTTTACCTTGGCTTTGTTATTTGGTCATAGCCAAAGATGCTCAGGACTTACTATTGGTTCTGTGTGCAGGGAGAGCTTAGTTGAATACACCGGGTGTGAAAGATGGAACACTGGTCAGCTGCATGCAAGGAAATTGTGTGACCTGCTGTTATTGCATGTGGGGGTTACACCCAACATGAGTACTCCCAAATAGGTACCCAAAGCTTATTCCTGCTGGAACTCAGGGTTCACTCTGAGACATAACTGGTGAGACTATGGAGATTAAGGTCTCTAGTGCCCAAGAGTTTCCAGCTAAGGCACTCCTCTGTTTTCTGTGTTTGCTTGCTTGCACACACACACACACACACACACACACATTGCTCCAGGCTACACTTTGCTATATGCTTAGGGGTTTATTCTAGCAGTTTACAGAGGACAATGTGATGCCAGATATCAAAACCATGATTTCTATGCAATGCATGTACTCAGTCCTTCATATTACCTTTTCAGCCCAGTGTTAGCAATTTTTCCCTGAGACCATCCCTTCCCTATTGTTTATATTAGGTCAGCAAGTGATTGTCAATGTGCTGTGTTTTAGGAAAACAGCTTAACTATACATCTATTTATTAAGACCCATGCCTTAATGCCAACCAAATACTAAAATACTTTTAGACCAGTGACAGCAAGAGGGTAGTAGTTTTAGTCTTTTCTCCTTGTTTTATGTTTTCTAAAATATCTACTAATATTGGGAAATGTTTCATATTTCAATTGGGGTAGGTGTATGTGTGTGTGTGTGTTTTAATGTGTAAGACTAGGTATAAAATAAAGGAATAAGGCATATTTTTTAATCATACATTTTAGAAATGGGGCAAAGGATAAAGCTTATTCACCTAAAAATGTTAAATAGCACATGCAAAGAACATTCTGAAAATATTCTCCAAATTAAGGGATGCAAAAGGGACACTTTATACCAAGAACATCATATTTTTTTCAGGCCAAGAACACAAGAACATTTCAATAACAATATCATCTTTATCAAAAGGCAAATTAATTTGCTCTCATTGTCCTGTACATTAACTAGCAGCATACATGGTAAAGTATCTTAAAAATAAGTTTTCTCCTAAATAATGCTTTAAAGTTTAGAGAACATCAAGAAAAATAAATTTACTCCTTTCTTTACTTGTTGTTCAAGCTCTTGTTCTAGTTTACAGCAAATAAAAAAATTGTACCTGAACACAAAAGACACCCATGAACCAAAGACTCTGTCTATATGCATACACTAATAATGTTACTCTATTCTTTTGGAACCTCAATCTGTCTTATCCACTGTGTAATTGGAAACTAGCTGGAGCACTTTTGGAGCATTGGGTTTGTGTCTGAATAGCTTTTTATTGGAGAAATATGGATTAGGTGGCATGTCAGGAGTAAATCCTATGAGAAGAGTGAAGTGCCTAGAAGCCTTCTTTAATATAAAAAGAAAAGGAAGTTTGAAGTGCGGTGCGAAGAACTGAATCAAGCCTGGTTTTAGACGAAGGGGATCTAGTTGAAGGTTTGTTACAATGAAAGATAATAAATGATTTCACTTAAACGCTGAAAATAAAACTTTAAAAGGAAGATGTTACATAGTAATTATTCTGAAAATAGAAGGGATATTCTCAAACTGAGCTTTGAATGATTTCCTAATCTAGTAAATATTCTTCCATTAGCAATACTAAAAAATGAAGCTGTTTGACTTGCCTGGAGATCTTTGGTTTTACATTTTAGCTTGAAGAAGAGAAGTTTGCTGTTCTAAAGGGTTCATAGTTTCAATATATTAGTGAAAGGGAGAGATAACTAGTTTTAGTATTTTATTTTATAGTCATTGTTTCAATATTTATTTTTCTTCACTAAAATAAATATCTGAGTCAAACTGAAAGTATATGTTTAAAAATTACCGTAGAGTTTTTATGTACTAGGTACTATGATGGTTTTGCACATAAAATGCCATTGTTAATTAATAATAATCCTTGTTTAATTATTTAAGCTTATGATCCATTAGTTGTAGCTTTTAAAAACAGATGAATAAACTAAATGTTAAGGAGAGAGTTTAATATATCAAAGTTAAATAACTTGTCCCTCAAAGACCCAGTTTCAATATATTAGAATAGAAAAGTACCCTACAATACTGTCATAAGTTTCACATTTAAATCTTAAAGGATATAATTATCATTCATAATATGATTCACAAATACTTTTAATAAAATATCTTACACCTTAAAGATATATTTTCTACACAATAATTTTAATGAACATTTTCTTTGTCAAAGTAAACTGAATTTATTTGCAGTTTTCTATTGTATACCTAAAATTATAAAAATGATTTGCTTAGTATTGCATAGGTTTAAGTTCTATATATAGTTTAGTAACTCAAGATAGTTTTAATTAGAAAAATAAGAGGGCAATAGAGAGAGAAATATGCTCAAGAAGAGGGATAAATAATTTTTATATTATTTATAAAAATGAATATCTATCTTATAAATAGATATTTATACGCGCTATAGAATATCTCTCTATTTATAAATAGATATTATATTATCCATTTATATCTCAGAATATTTATTTCAGGTGAAATATGAGTGCATTCTCTTGATGGAGAATTTACCAGATAGTGTGCATTTAAATTGAGTTGGGAACAGATTGGGCCACAACCTGCTGTGCTCAGGAAATAGTCTTAGTTCTGTGGTCATGAATCACCCCTGGAAGTACTCATGGACCGTATTAGGTGCAGGATATCAAATTAGGGTCAGCTGCATGCAAGGCAATTATCTTTACTCTTGTATTCTCTCTAGTCTACAAATTTAGATTATAGACCAAATATTATTTAACATTTAGCTGATAACAAAAGGAGCAGCACAGTTACTAGTGAAATATTTTTAATATTTAATTTGGGATAATATAATGAAAAAATATGATAGAATTACTGTGTTTGAAGAAGATTTACATCTCTTTGGTGTAATACAGATAAAATATATTCACTTGTATATATTTATATGCAATTTGATTGCATTCACTAACAGTTACTGTAAAGAGGAAAAATATAGTAATAAATTAGAGCATTATTCACATTTAAAAATGATCTAAGCTTCCAAAGGTTAATTTATGAAAGGCAACAGAAAACAGGGCAAAGATCTTTAACAAAAGTGAAAATATCACAATGTTTGCAAATGAGAAAGAGCCTCTTATGCTCAAAGGATAAAAAAGGCAGACTGGCTGGAGCAAAATGTCCATGAAGTACCTGTGGGAGGAAAAATAAGGGCATGGAATGTAAAGGGGGCTTAAAGAGCATACAGAGACTTTCAGATCTGCAATGTTCCATAAAAATCCATTAGAAGATATGTAAGCAAAAGAGTTATCAGGCAGAGAGGAAAATTGTTTTCTAATTATTTTAATTTTTTGCTTAAACTTAATTATCCATTCCTACTAGGGAACATATGTCTGAAATAAAGTCTTTTTCCTGTTCTCTCTCACAACAAGATATGACCTATGGCTCAGTTTTGGCTAATGAGAATTTGGAAGCTGGGCAATCATGTCAGATCATGAAATCTATTTTATATGTGAGGATAACTGAATGTATAACCAAGATATTCTGGATTTCTCTCATAATAATGCATCTGCCCCACTTCTCATCTGCCCTAATTATACATCAAATATTAAGCAACATTTTATCTCAGCCATTATTTTGATTTCATTAATTCAGAACTGGTTTTAATATAATGGAAGTCCAGAATATAATTTCTTCTTTGAAACCTCATATCTGAAAACTATTAAGATAAATAGAGAAAGACGATTTTCTACAACAATTGCAACTGGACACATAATAAGAAGTTTTGCAATCGGCAGTGTATTTTGGCAGCAAGGTGCGTGGGTCTCGCTGGTAGCTAGAATGCGCATTCTGACAAAAAAAAAGAAAAGAAAACTAAGCCAATGTTTATTGTGTATGAAAAAATGTGTGGATATAAGAACTATTTACAGAAAAAGGGAAGGCTTTTGGATAACTAAAGTTGAATAGAGGGAGGAGTAAAATGCAAATATATTGTTCTTTGTTGGTTTTGTTGATTTTTTAGGTTACATATTCAAGTGAAAATGTACTTGTTACACATTCAAGTGAAAATGTTGGGTAGATATTTGACTAAGGATAATGGAGATCATGTCTTGGGTAGAAAATTTAAATAAAGAGCCATCAATGTAAAATTATCAGTTAAGCTATGGGTTTGATACAGTTATACTGGGAAAGTACAGCAGGAAGAAGTTTCTACTGCCAAACTCTGAAGTACCTGGATAATAGCAGTGAGGAAAAGTATGAAAATGGTAGTACTATTTCCTGGAATCCTAGAGAATATAATTTTTTCCTTAAAGTGAAAATAATTGTGCATAAAGGCCATTAAATAATAGTAAGATGTCAACACTGACCTTGAAAGAAGGCAGAAACCACCCTTTACCAACCAGGGCAGGCCTACTCATGGAAAGTTACCAATTTAGGGCCTGAGTGCCCTTTTCATCTTGAAGTAACCTTTTTGTTATCTACAAAAGGCCCAGAACAAATTCCTGTTAGAGGTTATGAGACCCCGCCCAGAATCTACTATCTGGCCTGAATTGACTGGATTGCATTCCTGCACCTACACATAGCTGTTGCTGACCCATGATCCCATGCGTGTATCTAGCCGCTCCCAAATATAGAAAGAATTATTAAGAATGATCTGATTGGTGGGAGATGGTTACTTGGTACAAAGTGATTGGCTGCCTGAGCGCAGACCTTGATATAATATTTTAAATATATTGGATGTTTATGCGCTGGGCTTTTCTGTAGCAGCGGAACTATCTCTTAAAAGATCCTCCCTGGAAGAGCTCGGAGCTCTTAGCCACTGACCGCTTGGGGTCATGCTATGGGCCCGAGTATACTCGCTTATTAATAAAACCCTTGCTTTTGCATAGGACCCGGTCTCTCAGAGTTTTCCTTGATAGGTGCGGCGTTCTGAGGCTCCCAGTCAGTCACCCCATTGGGTGGCCAACTCTTTCAACCTGACCATTGATAGTTATTAATAATTCAGTAAATATAATTATTACCAATTAACAATTAAAAGCAAAACAAATTCTATGCCAGTTAAATATTTAAGACATAATGATGAAAATACCAGCATAGAACTGAGCATTGAAAGTAGGCGAAAGGATGTACATGATAACTTCTAATTTATGTATTGCAAGCCACAATGTGAAAGAAAAGGGAGAGAGAGAGTGTGAGAGAGAGAAGTGAAAATTGCCTGCCATAGAGGCATGCTGGGGGGGGGAAGTGGGGACATTGGTGGTGGGAAATAGGCACTGGTGGAGGGATGGGTGCTGTTACACTGTATGACTGAAACCCAAATATGAACACTTTAGTAACTGTATATCTTACTGTGGTATAACAAAATTAAAAAAAAGATATAATGATGGAAGTCAATTTTTAAGATTAATTATAGCCTAGATAATTGACTACATTTTTCTCCCATTAAACTCTATTTTGTCAACTTTCCATTATAACTACTTACTTTGAACTAATTTATTTTGCAGAGGGATATGTAAATAGAATAGAGAGTCTAGAAAAGCTAGTAATACGTAGCAGTAAGAAGGAGCATGTGGTTGCAGGGTACATAGAGACATTTAGAAAATACAGTAGCTAGAGGTGATACTGTACAGGAGGTGGATATGGTCAGATCATTTATTTTTAGTAGGAGATATAGTTAGATATAGATAATTGTCTTCCAAAATGCATAATTAGATAGCATGTAAGAGCTAGCTAGATATAGACAATCTGTAATAAATATCCTAGGTGATTTCTCCGAGGCTTGGAGCATTATGAATTGGATATAAGAAAGAACAGAAGGAGGTGTGGGATAAGTCACACATACTAAGATTAGGAAGTGACTAAAAGTGTAATATATATATATATATATATATATTATATATATATATGTTCATTCCTAAAGAAATCTCTCAGAGAAGATATAAACAGCTAAGTAAACAAAAATATATTTACCCACTGCCAGATGCCATTTTAAATAAAAAATTGATATGATAGATATAAAAACATTCTGTTTTTTTTCTTTTCTTTTTATTCCCCCATATTTTGCAGTGCTCAGGGCTTTCTTCTAGCTCTGAACTCAGGGACCAATCCTGGCAGTGCTCAGAGGACCATATGAAGTACAAGGATCAAACATGGGTTGTTGCTTACAAGGTACAAGATGTATATTTACTGAATTATTAATGACTATCAATGGTCAGGTCAGTGTTGACATCTTACAATTATTTTATACAGAAGTCTAAGCAATAGTATAGCTCCCACTATACTATTGCTTAGACATCTGTATAAAAGATTTAACTGGGTGTATCTTATATACATTCCACCTTCTTCAACCAACACCAATTCTGAAATAGAGTTTGACCACTTGATTATAAATTTACCACAGGCGAATCAGTCTGTCCTTGGTTTAATTTGTTTAGAAAGATCCAGACACATGTTTTTTGTATAGATTTTCCTTTCATAGATCTAGAACCACAAAAGAAGTAATGAATGATAATAATATTAATAATAATAATAGTCCTTTAGGGGAGAAATCTAAAAATTTAAATAAAAAGTCTCTAAAAGCAATGTAAACATTGTTAGCATCCTTCAGGGGGAAAATTAGAATTTAAGATCCTTTATAATAAGGCTTGACAAATTATTCTGTAAAGGGTGCTAGAAAATATTTTAGTCTTTATGAATCAAGAAGGAAAATATAGAATGTCACATACATAACATATAAGATAAAAGCATTTAGACCCAAATATTATAAAATAAAAATTGCAGTAATAACAAGATCAGATTTTAAAAATCATGTTGATCAAATATGAGAATGAAATTTATTTTTTAGAGTGAAGACATATTCCTTATTGGGTCTTAAATCTCTACTCCTTAAAAATTGATTGCAAATACTCATCTACTGTTTATGATCTGTAAAGAGCTTTTCATATTTTATCTTTGCAAATAAAAGGTATTATTTGGTACACTCAATTCTGTAAGTTTGTAGCATTCTCACCATCATGTTCAGTGCCTCTAATATCAGAGTGTAGAAAATATAAACTTTCTCTGTGTACACTACTCAATTCTTCCAGTTAGCTAAAAAAAAGCCTTACATAAGGTGAAAAAATTGATAAATGTGGTGTGAGTGTGATAGTACAATGGGCAGGTACATCAGTCTTGCATGTAACTGATGTATATTCAATCTCGCAGATAGACTGTTCCCCTGAGAATGGGCACAAGGTATCCCTAAGCACTGAGCCAGATTAGCCCCTGATCACTGTCTGGTGTGGCACCCAACAAAAATATAATAAATATGTCTGAGTTCAAGTCAAATTTTATCTTGTATAGTAATTTCTACTTTAATTATATTCCCTAAAGCATTATTTGCCTGTCTTTTTTTTAGGAACATAATAAATACTTAAGCAATATTTCAACCTCAAATCTCCAATACCTGGTGGGAATTAATAAAGTGATGAATTTGACACAAATAGTATATTAAGGAAGATATTAAAATAGGCGTGTGTTGAAAATAGATAAGAGTAAAATGCCTGGAGTCCCATATAAAGCCAGAGGCTGGTTTAGTTTTGGAGTGATACAAGCAGTATATGGGAATAAACATTTGGAAATCCATGAAATACCATTGAACAGTGTGAAAATTAGATCTTACTAGAGAGGCAATGTAACCTCAAATTTAGGAGTTATAGATTAAAAATAAGCATTAATTTCATCAAATATATGAAAGTCTGAACTAAAAAAACAGCACAAAAATTAACAGCAAAATACTAAAACAGATAGATGGTTCAGAGGACAAATTTTTAAGTGACTCTAAGAATGTTCAGAATATAGAAAGAAAATATTCAAATAACTATAGGAGTAATTTTTTAATATATAATTGAACTTTCCTGCCACTCAATGTGTTGCAGGTGTGGCTGCAGTGCCTGGTTGTGTAGGCAGGTGGCAGACAGGAGACAGGCTTGTCTACACCCAGGTTGTGCCTGCCCTGTGGGCCCTGGATGGTTGATGGTCTGACATAGAAAAAGACTGGGCCCCCCTGGGATGAATCCAGATCCATGGCAGAGCCTGGCAGGCTACCCGTGGTGTATTTGATATACCAAAAACAGTAACAATAATGGACCTCATACCCAATGAATGGAGACGTTACTGGCGCCCTCTCCAGCAAATTGATGAACAATGGGAAGACAAGTGACAAATAGCAATTGAATTTGCATTAAGAATAGTATCAGGGCCGGAGTGATAGCCCAGTGGGTAGGGCGTTTGCCTTGCACACGGCCGGCCTGTGCCCGCCTGGGCTCGATCCCCAGCATCCCATATGGTCCCCCGAGCACCGCCAGGAGTAATTTTTGAGTGCAGAGCCAGGAGTAACCCCTGAGCATCGCTGGGTGTGACCCAAAAGCAAAAAAAAAAAAGAATAGTATCAAAACTTTGATTGTGTGGACCAGAGAGAACATACAAGATTAAGGCGCTTACTTAGCATGATATTGTTTTTTGTTTTGTTAATTTTCCAGCAAAACTAACAAAAACTGTTTTGTTAGTTTTTCTGTTTTATTAGTTGTACCTGGCAGTGTACAGGGATTACTCCAGATCCTAGTCAGAAATCACTCCTGACTTTGCCCAGATATTACATGTGGTGCTGTAGACCTAATCCAGGTCAGCCACATGCATGACAAGAACCTTACCTAGTGTATTGTCTATTTGTGTTTGATCATGGTTTGGAACCTGGCAGTAACATATGATCTCTGAGCACTGGCAGTATGGGCCCTGAACATGTAACTAAATATGGCCCCTGACTATCAGTGCATATATCAACAGCAAGCAAGAATTTATTTTTATGATCAAAAAAAGCAAACACTAGCTTCTTAAAGCAAAATTGAGGTTACTAAGGTGGAAAGGAAATGGGTTGAAAGGTGGTGATGTGTGCGCTCTGGGTACACTGTCCTCACAAAACATAAATTTATGCTCCTTATAAATCAATATTACATCAACACAATACATTTTAAAGAGTACTTAATTTTGACAAGCATCACTGATACATATCTACAAGTTTTATGTCATACGACTAAGCAGAACACATATGGCAGAAGATAACATTAATGTACTATGTGTTTCCCATAGAAAGCTTGTAAACTGAAGTACACAGACATGAAACAAAGACATCGAAGAAATGAATTTTAGATTTGGACAAATGTAAGGATCAAAAAATAGTTTCACCCTATGTTATTGAAATGTTCTGATATACTTTTGGTATCTAGAACACGAGAAGTAGAATGGGATGGAATAATACTTGAAGAGACTGTTATTCTTCAGATGAGATAGTCATTCCTCTCATTCAAACAGTCCTTCTGAAATCTAAATATGTTCACAGACGAATTGTAAAAGAGAAGAGAGATCTATTATTGCTATGTGAGTCATGAAAACCAAATATCTTGAGAAATAGTAAACTAGTTCAGAGGAAAGACCTGACAATGTCTCTGCACAGTAAACCACATGACATAATATGGATTCGTCAACAGAAATAAATACAAAAACTTAAACTGTAAGAAAACAATCACTTCAAAATTCTGAAATGTATTGTCAACTTCAATTTTGTTTACAGTAAAATTTTTTTTTCAAAAGTGAAAATAAACTAAAAGATTCTCAATCAGCATTCTTCACTGGTATTTCTATAGCTCAATATATGCTTTGAAAAATTTCTATAAGCAGAGCAAATGTCTCTAGAGGAAGGAAATTTAGCAACAAATTTAGAAGAGCATAAGTTATAAGTGATATTGACTTGAGTATAACTGAACAAAACAATTATAGAAATGTTTGGGAGGTCTTAAATGAATATGTAATTAATGCATATGATAATAAAGTAGTTCATAAAAGGAAAGTAAATTATTTACTTTATTATTTCCTGTCTCATGTTCATTGATTTAAAGAAAGTCTTTGATTCTTTGGAGACTGAAGCGGTCATCGAAGCACTAGCCAAACAGGGCATTCAAACTCAAAACAACAAAATCCTTCTTGAGTTGTATTACAGATTCGCCACCAGGATCTCACTATTCTACAAAGAAATGATCGTCGATGTCAAAAGAGGGGTTCAGCAGGGTGATACCATTTCACCAAAACTCTTCAGCGCCACTCTCGAGAACATCATGCGACAATCAGTATGGGAAGAAATGGGAGTGAAGATAGACGGTCGCAACTATACCACCTACGCTTCACTGATGACATCATTCTAATAACACCAAACATTAGCCAAGCAGCATAATGCTGGCTGACTTCGACCGAGAATGTGTAAAGATAGGTCTACAGCTGAATCTCAGCAAAACTATGTTCATGAAAAATGAACTAGTTCAAGAGGCCCTATTCACTCTCAATGGAACAAACATCTTTGAATGCAGCAGTTATTCAGAGATTTCAACATGATGAATGACCTAAAACCTGAGCTGCGCAGGAGGAAGAGAGCACCTTGGAATGTCTTCAAAAGCATCGATAAAATAGCAAAAAGACAAAGAACCTTCCGGCTCCGGGCACATCTCTTCAACTCCACCATTCTCCCTGCATTAACATACACCTCAGAGACCTGGGCCCTATGAAAGCAGGATGAGAATGCTATTCGGGTCTCCCAAAGAGGAATCGAAAAGAGCTATGCTTGGAATATCACACCTCACTCAAGTGAAAGAAGGAATCCGGAGCTCCGACCTCTGTCGCTGTTCCAGAGTCAGGAACGCTATCTCTTTTGCCAAGGCATTGAAAATCAGATGGGCTGGACATGTAATGCGATTTGCAGAGGACCGCTGGACTACAGCCATTACCGACTGAATCCCATGAGATGTCAAAAGATCACGTGGCCACCCACCTACAAGATGGTCAGACTTCTTCATCAAGACCCTGAATGGACGCTTTGAGGCTCTTTGTATTCCTGAAGCAACCACATGTCATTGGGCTAAACTGGCACGTAATAGGGTCAAATGGAAATTTACTGGCACCGTCTTGAGAAATCGATGAATAACAGGATGTCAAGTGATCAAGTGATCAAGTGGTCAATAACTCAATGTAATTCAAATCAACATCCCACAAATTTACTCTTTGTGTAAAAGTGACAAGCTGATTTAAAATTAAGTAAATTACAAAAGGTAAATTAGAATCAAGAAAATTTTAAAACAGGGCGGAGCGATAGCCCAGCGGGTAGGGCATTTGCCTTGCATGTGGCAGGCCCATTTTTGGAATATAATTACACACATTTAAAATGCATATTAAATTTGTAAATATACAGTTTATATATATGTATATATATAAATATATAGAGAGGTAAAATTTATAAATGTGTACCAAATTCATACTTCTAAAATATCAAAATGTGAATATTCCTCCACTACCAGTTCATTGGATTCTTTCACGAATTTGGGTTTTCTCTTCTTTTACCTATCATAAAAATAGTTCTGCAGAGTTCTGGGTGTTTCGTTTACTAGATTTTTGTCTCTACTCTTGCTGTGCTTCTCTATCTCAAATATGAGTGAGATTATACCTTCTTTGCTTTTCTCCTTCTGCTTCTTTTGTTTACCCTATTCCAGTTCAATTCATGACATGGCTCTAGACAAGGCTTCTTCTTTTTCATTTTCCCGACCGATTAGATATTGTACATATATATATATATATACTACAATTTCTTTATTCACTTATCTGTTATTGGAGACTAAGGCTGCTTCTATATTCAGATATATTTAATATATTTGAAATAATGTGGAAATAGGCAAATGAGCATCTTGTCAATTTAGTGCTTTTGTATTCTTTGGGAAAACAAATACAAATATTTATGAGTGGAATATATAACTAGTCTGTCATAAATATTTTGAAAGAAAAAGTATCTCTGCACTGTTTTCTATGAAGAATATATCAATTTACATTCCTGCTAGCCATGAATGAAGGTTCTTATTTCTTCAGTCTCCTACTGAAGCTTTGTATTTCTGGCCTTTTTTGATGTAGACACTCTCATAGGTATGACGTGTCTTTTTTATTTACATTACCCTTATAGTGATAATGAGGTTTTCATCTTGCATCACTTTTTTTTTTTTTTTTGAATATTGGTATTTCTAGGAGAGCACAGGTAAGGAAAATGTTTCTTTGTCTTTGATGATGGAAAGGAGCCTGTGACAGAAATATAGATGTTCTCTAGATGATGAGAAAGGTTCCCTTATTAGAACTAGTAAAGATTTAGGCATTTGGGTTCTACGATTCAAAAACTTGATTTCTGTTTTGAATATGAGTTTAAAGGAGAGCTTGTGCTCCAGAGAGGGAGTTTTCTTTAAGACATTATTAAAGATTTTAGGTTGGGAAGTAGTGAAAAAAATGATTAGAGGGCCAAAGGGATGGTACAGCAGGGTAGGCTTTTTCTTTCATGTGGCAGACTCTAATTTGATCCCCGGCATCCCATATGGTCCCCTGAGCACAGCCAGGTGTATTTCTTGAGTATAGAGCCAGGAACATCATTGGGCGTGATCCAAAAATCAAAGAAAAAAATAGATTAGTGATGGCATGGCCAACAAGAAGTTATGAAATTTGTGCAAGAAAGTAGAATAGAACAGTGATATGCATGTATGGAAATTTGGTATCTGGCTGAAAAGGAAGTAAGAACATTAATGAGGCTATCAGAAAATAGAAGTTATTTATGTATAATGTCAAAATAGTTACTGATGTGCAGTGCCTCACTCCCACCTCATATATATAAAAATAATCTAGGTATATTTCAATTTAAGTATGCAAACTGGATGTTTAAAGTTTAGAAGTACAGAAGCAATGTTTTGCCTTCTTGAGAATTTATATATATATATATATGTATACACAAACATATATATGAACAGCATAAACAATAAGGTATAATTGGGAAATAACCAAGTATTTGCACAGTTCTCTATAAGACCAAAAATTCAAATTGATATAAGTTAAAAGAAATTTTCCTAAAACTAAGGAAAATTTAAAATATTTATTTAATATTCAGAACTCTAATACAATGTGCATGTTTAAAGAATGTCATGTACAAATCAAGATAAACATAAAGCTTTAAAATAGCAATGTATACCCAAGAGAAGCCAAGCTCAAGCTCAGGCATGCGGGACTCGGCAACTACGCCAACCAGGTTTTTAGGGAGCCTGTACTGGGGCCACTTCCACCCACATTGACTCCCTCAACAAAGGCCTGGCGTCCCCACCCAGAACTGCTGCTGGGGCTCTCAGCCTGACACCAGGTATTCAGGTGCAGGGTGAAGACTCTGCCTGCCCTCCCTGTGCTAGATTGATGGGTTGTCTTGGAGAGGGGGTAGGTTTTTGATCTTTGGCTTGTCCTTCACCAGGCTCCCAGAAGTCAGAAAACCTCGTGCAACACAACCACAGTTATCCTTTGGTCCTGACTCCACACTGGGACATAGCCTGATTCCCATGACACATGGGATTTATCTCAAAATCTAGTATACCACAAACGTGTATGCTCTATCTAGGCAATATAGAGTAGGGAACAGTGTGCTGATAATCATTGAAATGATGATCTATCTGAGAACTGAGTTTTGAGCAGAGGAAAAGAAGATACACATGATAACTCTAAATGTATGTTTTACAATCTATAATGAAAGGGAAGTGAGGAGAGAGAAAGAGAGAGGAGAGAGAGAGAGGGAGAGAGAGAGGAGATAAAGAACCTGCTATGGAAGTAGGATGGGGATTGGGGAGGGAAGTGAGAATATTGGTATTGGTGATGGGAAATGGGCATGGGTGGAGGGACGGGTGCTGGAGCACTGTATGACTGAAACTCAAACATGGACATCTTGTAATTGTATCTCACGGTGCTATCATAAAATATTTTTTTAAAAACAAAAATGCAATGTATGTAATGAGGAAAATGTGAAAATACATAAATGACCAACAGCCTTAATAAGATTAAAAGTGATGGTATAAGGTAAAAGGAAACCTTAGAAACAAATATATTTTATTTTAATATATGTAAAACACACAGAATATATAGATTTCTGAATTGTTTTATAAGTTACACTGAATATGAAATCAAAATATCAAGTTACAAATATTTCATATGGTAGATTTTCATTTGAAAACTTTAAGACACTCAAGAATTCATTTATGGGGCATGCATTTGCAAGTATAGAATATAAAATGATGAGTCTCAAGTTAGGCAAGTTCTCAAAGGGACTTGTAAGTGACACAGATAGGAACAGGAAGGTTATTTCAAATTCTAAGAATGAATTTTTTATCAGATTCTTCTAATTCTATAAAATTCTGCTTTGTGTACTTTGTGTGTATAAAACTGCAGTGTTGTTTGATAGAAAACTCATGCTTTTATCTTTTGTAGAGAATTTTAAAAATATTTAACATGTATTATTAAACCATCATAATGCTTTACATGATTAATAGGTCAGGCATATTTACATTTTTTCTTAGAGAAATCACAGTTTAAAATTTACCAGTATCTAACAAAATTGTATATTATATATAACATACATCAAAAACCCATTTAGCTATGCTTTTAAAAGGAAAAGGAAACTAATGTTTACTAAATGCACCAGGGTAATAACACATTGTTTTAATAAATCATGACAGCAATCCAATTAAGTGAGTATCAGTAGATCAGTATTCAAAAAGGAACCTAAGATTTGAAGAGACCTGTGCTTACTCTAAGCTCTTTATATGACCCTAAAATCCATGCTTACTTTACATCTTACTGATTGCCCAAAGCCCATGCTTTGTCTGTTTGCAAATATTTAGTCACTAATTGCAGAGTATATTTCATAAAAACAGCCAATAATTTTTCTTCATACAAACAGATAATCCTAATCACTTGAGGCTGCTTTCAAACTTATTCTCTGTATAAACATAAATATCAGCTAAAATATTCAAATACTTACCAATCCATAAAAATAAGACTCTTAGAGGAGTTTTTCTCAATCTTTTTTATTATTATTCATTGCAGTGGACAGTGCTTAACTTTGAACATTTTCACATTGAAAGTCATTTTCTAACAGACCATAAATCTATAGTACTGGAGAGTAATTCTATTTTCTTACTTATGCAACATCACGTTTCATGTTGAGTTCTGGCTACAATTTTGGTTCTATAATGCTGCTTACTGAATCCTAAGTTAGATTCCTTGAAAGTTAGACCTTTTGTGTCAGGTTTAGTAATTGACCAAAGAATTATTAAAATAAAAAAATAATGGTTTAAAACATTTGCATATTACTTAAATGAAGGCTGCTAGGTATCTCTTCTCTGTTGACCTTCATTCTCCCTCACTGGTCTCTTTGTTTGCTTTAGTAAGGAAGTAAAAGAGAACACCAAAGTCATTATTTTGACTTCCGCTATTCAACTTTATGTCCTAATCCTTATAAGCCTGCCATTCAGAAGCTTCCTGAAAAGTCAAAAAAATCTTTTGAACTTACGAATTGAAGTTTTTATAATATAAAGTCTTTGAAAACCCAGAGAAAGAAGCACAAAACACATCTCCCCCTCAATTATTTTCCTGCTGTTCTAGGTGTTCTCAGACTGCAGTGAGATGAAAAATGAATTTCCTTATGAAGATAATCAAATTGATGAAACTATTTTCAAGATGTGCTTATTTTCCTAGCACATTAACTATTTAATAAGTGTTATATTTAATCCCTTTGGAGAAGCATCTGCTCAAACAAGAGGACTGAAATTTCCCGTAGAAATACTGAGTTTAAGTTGAATTGTTATCCTTTAGAAGTTTATTTTCCTGAGAAGATAGTGTATATTAAGCAACTTAGTAATGCTATTGAAACATGACTGAACCTGTATTCACTAGTATCACTAGTCTTCCCGTTGTTCATGGATTTGCTCAAGCGGGCACCAGTAACATCTCCATATGTTCTATTGCAAGCAAGTGTAGTCCAAGGGCATCTATTTGTTCCAGGAATGTGAAGAGCGTCAAACAATTCCTTCAGAACATGGGAATGAGGTCCATAATTATTACTGGTTTTTTTTGGCATATCAAATAGAACATGGGTAGCTTGCCAGGATCTGCCATGTAGGTAGTATACTCTCAGTAAAAAGCTTTCATCTTGAGCATTTACTGATGAAACTCAACAGGATAAGATCAGGTTTTCTCTTGGGTGGAGCTCTGAGGAGCTGTGGAGTCAGGATGTTGAGAATGACTGACCTATTGGTGTGGGGGTTGCTCTGGCTTCTTGCTAGAACACACTGGGGTGACGGACCATGGCTAGAACTTGCCCTAGAACAGTATAAAGTGTATAAATGTGAAAGATCCTGGGAAGGACTGATCCTAACATCCAGTACCATCTATAACTTTGCATGGCCATTCGGGCCACTTGCCAACGGAGCTGTGGGCCTGGTGTGCCTCTCTTTTGAGGTTGCTGATGTGGAGGTGGGGCCCAAATTCCCACTCCAAGTATGGTCGGTGTGGCCCTACCCCACACATGTGAGCGAACCCTTGGAGCTATGTTGGACTTGGCCACGGGCTGGCTGAAACCTTTACCACCACTGGAGCACCATGGGTTGCTTTCACGTGATGGGTTGCTTCCACATGGGGCCCAGCCGGCACAGCTGTGGATCTGGAATGGTTGGGTCTGGATCTTCTCTCTTCTGGGGTTGCCAACGGAGGCGGTGGGTCTGGAGTGTCTCTCTTCCGGGGTTGCTGGCATGGAGGTGGGGAAATCTGTATTATAAACCATAATACTCAGAAGGAAAGAGAAAGAGAAAGACAGGGAAAGAGAGGGGAGAGAAAGAGAGAGACAGACTGAGACTGAGAGAGACAGAGAGAGACAGATACAAGGACAGAGACAAAGACAGATAGAAAAAGGAAAAGGGTCTGTCTTAGAGGCAAGAAAAGGGTCTGTCATAGAGGCAGGATGAAGGCACCAATGGACACTGGTGAAAGAATGGGTGTTGGAACATTGCATGACTGAAAACCCAATCATGAACAACTCTGTGTGTATCTCACAGAGATAAAAAAAAAAAAAATCATGACTAGGCCAGAGCAATAGTCCAGCGGGTAGGACATTTGCCTTTCATGTGGCCAACATGGGTTTGATCCCCGGCATCCCATATGGTCCCCCCACGAGCACCGCCAGGAGTAGGTCCTGAGCAAAGAGCCAGGAGTAACCCCTGAGCATTGTCGGGTGTGACCCCAAAAAAGCAAAAAAAAAAAAGAGTAAAAAAATCATGACTGAGGTCATAGAGATAGCACAGAGCTTAAAAGGGCTTTCTCTGCCTCTAGCTTACTCCACTTAGATCCCTGGTTCCTTGTGGTCTCCTGACTAGCAATAGGTGTGGCCTCAGAGGCTCCATAGCATTGTTTGAGTGACCTCAGTAGTACCTGGCACAAGTCCCAACCACGCCCCCATGGCCCAAGTAGCCCCATATCATCTGGCCCTTGCATTGCATTGAGCCATAGGCCCAGTTGGTTAAGGAACACATGAGATTTCTTTGTCTCTCTTGAGAAATACCCCAAAAACCTAAATTATGAAATGTCCCTAAATATTTCTTTATAAATATAAGGGATCAATCCTAAAATGATATTTTACTGTGTAAAGCAAAGATATTTGTTTATAACTTTCAAGTATTTAGAAGCATCCTCCTAGCAATTACATACCAGGAGAATGAATCTAATAAAGATAAATTAAGACACATTACCGCAAGTTAAAGGTCTTCCCCTTTCTGCCTCCACCTGTAAGCCTTGGTATTGGAGCTATTTGCCATAGTTCCTAGACTGGCTGAAAGCTGACCAGTGTCCTTACAAATGTGTGTAGCATTTTTGTATCCTGACCTTAATTTCTGCTCTTTCTCTAAAACTGGCTTTCAAAATTCCCCCTTCTGGCTGCCCCAAACAATTCAAGGGCCAGAGAGAGTACAGGAAATTGTTTCACTTTCCTCACATGCAGCTGACCTGTGTTTCAATTTCTAGCACCACATACAGCCTCCTGAGCACCGTCAGGGATCACACATCAGCACAGAATGAAAAACAGCTCCTGAACGCTACAGGTGGTGTCCATACTCCTGTCCCCCCCACAAAAAAAATCCCATGTTTAAATATCTAATTGCAACTCACTTTATATATTCTTTATTTATATGTACATACATATATATACTACATACACATATATACACATAGATAAATGTATCTTTATACATTTATATTTAACTAAGTAGTTCTTCCTTTTTTTGTCTTTTGAAGTAATTATAACATTTGCTATATAAAACAAATTGAAATTGCATTTAAATTTAATTTATTGCATTTTAATAACATTAGTTTGGTATTGAGAGAGGTAATCTCAGTTTCTTAGATGGTTTATGCTTAATTTTTTATACACAGTCTATGACAGATCTAGTTTATACCTAGTAAACCGATTTGTTAATACGTAAGGCTCAATAGGCACTAATTGATCATAGTAATTTGAACAAATGAAAAATAATTCCAAATATGCTAAAATTAACTTAAAATTTACTTTCTGTAAATAGTAATTTCTAAGTTTCCTTGAATAGTATACTAAGTTTATTTTAATAAACATAAAATAGTGTTAAGTAGTTACTCTTGTATAATTTAGCAATATTTGACTCAAAATATTTTAGCTTTTCTCAATGCACATATTTAAAAGTGCTTAGAAAAAGGGCAAAGCATCAATTAGCAGAGGGCTGCACAGCTTGTAAAATATTCTTTAAAAGCTACTGGGAGCTCCAACCTCCATAAAGAAAGCCAATTCAATGTTAATGAAGCCATTCCTAAGAAAGGCCTAGGGAATATTACAGAGAAAAAAGCATACAAAAAATGGGTATGAGTTGCCAAATTAGTATCTTAATCACTTGGGTAGACAACTGATTCCTTATTGGACCAGAAATACCATGGAGTGGCACTAATCTCATGGGGGAAATAGTTTTCTACAACGTATTTTCTTTCTCCTTAGAAGAAAAGTCAACCAAAGTAAAACCTTAATAGGAAATCACCTAAGATATTTATCTTCCTCTATGCTGCATATAATAGAAACACTGTCTGTTAAGCTCCAGGCGCTATCCTGAGAGTATCTGTCTATGTCAGGACTTGATGCCCAGAGGAAAGAGCTGAGGCAAATTCACAGGCAGCTATGCCAGAGTTATGTCATGGACTGAATCCAAGGAAATGATGACTGTTACTTTAAAATGTGAATGTAGTTTTACCAGATTTTAAAAAATCTTTTATATGATTTGGGGAGTATAGTGTCAATCATCAGACTGTGCAGAAGGGAGATTAAAAGATTAAATTGATTGCAATTATTGTTTTCATTTTGTTAAGACTTGAGACACCAGGACTTTGACTTACTAATTTATTGGATCACTTTTTTCCTTTCTTTTTTCATTTGAAAAAATAAGGCAGTTTTTAAACCCCATTTTCTTTCTTTTTTTATTTTCTGGAGCACAAAAGTCTGTATTTATTTTCTTTTGGGGGATTTATTTATTCCTTTACTTATTTATTAATATTTTATTATACCACTGTGCTATATACAAATTACAAAGATATTCATAAGATGTTCATATTTGTGTTTCTGTCATACAGTGTTCCAGCACTGCTCCACCAGTGCCCATTTCCCACCACCAATGTCCCCAATTCCCTCCCCCTCCTCTAGCCTGCCTCTATGGCAGGTTTTTTTTTAATCTCTCTCACTTTCTCTTTCTCTCTCTCTTTTCTCTCTTCCTTCCCTTACACATTGTAAATTACAATACATACATTTAGAGGTTATCATGTGTATCTTTTTGCCTGTATTTAATGCTCAGTTCTAGGTTGGTATTAGCACTTTCGACAATTATTACCACACTGTTCTATTCTCTTTCTTACCTAACCTCTGACTCCAACATGTTTGTAATAATTTCCAATTGTGTTGTACATTTGACAAGACCTCCTGATCCATATTCTACCTGAACTTGGATATTGGTATCATATCTATGTATATAAATGTATATTTATGTCATGCATATAACTTCTCATTCTATATCTGTTTTTTTTTACTTCTGGCTAATTTCATTCAAAACGATCCTCTCCATGTCCATCCATTTATAGGCATATTTCATAACTTCACTTTTCCTATCAGCTGCATAGTATTCCATTGTGTAGATGTGCCAAGTTTCTTAACCCAGTCATCAGTTATTAGGCACACTGGCTGTTTCTAGATTCTGGCTATTGTGAATAATGCTGCTATAAATATAAAAGTAGGGATGGTGTTTCCGCTGAGTGTTTTTTTGCCTTCCCAGGGTATATTCCTAGGAGTTGTATGGCTGGGTCAAATGGGCTCAATTTCTGGTCTTTGGAGGAATGTCCATATTGTTTTCAAAAAGGCTGCACCAGTCAACATTCCCACCAATAATGGATGAGAGTCCACCTTTTCACGCATCCATGCCAGCACTTGTTGTTCTTGCTCTTTTGGATATGTGCCAGTCTCTGTGGTGTGAGATGATATTTCATTGTTGTTTTGATTTGCATCTCTCTGATGATTAATGATGATGAACATTTCTTCATATGTCTTTTGGCCATGCAAATTTCTTCCTTGTCGAAGTTTCTGTTCATTTCTTCTCCCCATTTTTTGATGGAGTTGGCTGTTTTGTTCTTGTAAAGTTCTACCAGTGCCTGATATATCCTGGATATTAACCCCTTATCAGATGGGTTTTGGGTGAATATTCTTTCCCATTCTGTGAACTGTATTTGTATCTTGGTCAAGTAAGAAGTCAAGCTATCATTTTTCGCAGATGACATAATATTATACCTAGAGAATCCTAAACTCTCTACCAAAAACTCCTAGAAACAGTAGGTACATATAGCAGAGTGGCAGGATACAAAATCAACACCTAAAAGTCGGTGGTTTTTCTATATACAAGTAATGAAAGAGAAGAAAGGGATATTCATAGCAGCATTATTCACAATAGCCAGAATCTGGAAACAACAAGAGTGCCCAAAAATTGATAACTGGATAAAGAAACTTTTGGTACATCTACACAATGAAATACTATGCAGTCTTAGGAAAAATGAAGTTATGAAATTTGCCTATAAATGGATGGACATGGAGAGGATCATGTTGAGTGAAATTAGGCAGAAGGAGAGAGACAGATATAGAATGACTGCATTTATTTGCATGGCATATATATATATATATATATATATATATATATATATATGTATACATATAATGATACCAGTATCCAAGGTCAGGTGAAATGTGGATCAGGTGGTATTGCCAAAGGTGGAAACTATAACAAATGTGTGGGAGCAGAGGTTAAGTAAGACAGAGAAAGGAACAGTGGACCAATGATTGTCGAAAGTCTATTACAATCCACAACATGTAAAAGAGAGAAGAGAGAAAGAGCTAGAGAAAGAGAAAGAGAAAGAGAAAGAGAGAGAAAAGAGATGGAGAACCTGCCATGGAGGCAGGCTAGGGGACGGGGGGAGGGAATCGTTGCATTAGTGGTGGGAGGTGGGCAGTGATGGAGGGATGGGTGCTAGATCAATGTATGGTTTGAAACCCAAACATGAACATTTTTATAATTCTCAAAAAATAAATAAATTAAAAAAAGAAGCTGGGGAGTCACGGGAATTTTTTAAAGATTCTCATATCCTAACTAGTGTACATGATGGTTGATAAATAAGAAATATTTAGGAAACACTGTATTAGGAGATGCATTGCTTTGATACATGTTTTGATCTTTTAAGTAAAACCAAATATTAAAATGTCCTTTTACAAAGACAGATCTGTCATTTGTCACCTGTCACTTGTCTTCTCATTGTTGTTTAGGCGGGCACCAGTAACTTCTCCATTTGTTGAGAATGAGGCACATTATTGTTACTGTTTTTGGCATATCAAATACACCACAGGTAGCTTGCCAGGAGGTGCTGCTGTGACTCTGGGTTCATCCCAGAGAACCCAGTCTTTTTCTCATGTCAGACCATCACCATCACCATCCAGGGCCACCGGGGCAGAGCCCTGGGTGCAGACAAGCCTGTCTCCTGTGTGCCACCTGCTGGCGCGGGCCAGGCACCGCAGTCATACTGGTAACACCTTAAGGGGCAGGAAGACAGATCTAAGAAAATTAAATAACAGTGTTAAAGCCATTAGGCTAGTAAGTGGTACAGACAAGGTATCAGAAGCTTTGTCCAATTGTAACTCCTTTTGACCAGAAAATTTTAAACTGCAATTAGTATTCATTGGTATATAAATCACTGTCTTCCCGTTCATCATCGATTTGCTCGAGCGGGCCCCAGTAACATCTCCATATGTCCTGTCTCATGCTAGTAGAGCCCAAGGCATCTGCTTGCTCCAGGAACATAAAGAGCCTCAATCCATTCCAGAATGAGGTCTATAATTGTTACTGGTATTTGGCATATATATCAAATACAACACGGGTAGCTTGCCAGGCTCTGCCGTGGCGGGTAGCATACTCTTGTAGGCATCTCTAAGTCCAGCATTTATTGATGAGCCGCGTGGCCCCAAGGTCTGCTGGGTGGAGGTCTGATGAGAGAGAGTCCGGATGTGGAAAATGGAGGCCCTCATGGAGTGGGGGGGGGGTCGTCTGGCTTGTTGCGAGGATCTGCTGGGATGGTGGGCCAGGATAGAACCCACCATCCCTCCCGGCGCCTCATGAGCGGCTGGTCACAGGGAGAGCCAGTAGCAGCTCTGCCCCATGTCTGCGAAGTTTCTTGGTATATAAAACAGGTAAAAAAAGATTTCCTGTAAAAATCATTAATAATTTTATTTTAAAACAAGTTTTTAAGATATTAACAGTATCCAGAGTGAGTTACATGACCCCACATGGGGTTACAATCCATAAGTTAAGAATCTATGATGGGGGTGCCCACGTGATAGTACAGCAGGTTGGCCTTGCACAAGGCCAACCTGGGTTTGATCATCGCTATCACATATGGTTCCCTGAACACTGTCAGGATTAATTAATTCCTGGGTGCAGAGCCAGGATTAACCCCTGAGCATCTCCAGGTGTGACCCAAAATAAAAAGCAAATGAAAGAAAACAATCTATAATGGGGTCACTGAGCTGTCTCTCCAGGAATGAGCTCATGCCTTGCATAAAGGAGGCCTGTGGTTTCATATCTGAATAATTATATTTTTCCAGAAAAAATATATTCTGTTATATACTTCTGTGATTAAATATATCACAGTTGGATAAGTATATCACTAGATGGAATGGTTAGTAAAGAACAAATCCATTTCTTATAGTCGAATTTGGGAAACCAGAGATTTAAGACATTTGGGTGGTAGAGGGAGAAATTCTGGTAAAGCACTTCTCTGGGTTGCAAGGCACCAATTCACTGTATTCGCACCTGTCAGATGGAGAGCCAGAGAACTTACTGGGGGCTGTTGTATAAGGACATACTTCCCATTAATTCTGGTTACACCTCATGGATCTAATGAGTTCGCAAAGACCTTTCCTCCCAACCCTGACACATTAGAGGGAGAGCATCAACATATGAATTGCAGGCTGACACACAGGCTCAGTCCATAGGAAATGTAAACTTAACTGTCGTATATATTCTATTTCCCCCCAATATATGCCCTCCTGATAACAGATTTCATCTATTATCTCCTTTACAGTATTGCAAATATAGTGTTCAGTTTCTTCAGTTATTGTCTCCTTTCATCTTTCCAACCTCCACAGAGATTATTCACTGCAAAATGAAATTCTTTCAGCCATCCCCAGCCTAACAGAAATCACAATGACTAAGTAACTCTTGAAATGATTATGGTATGATCATTCCATAAAAACAGGCAAACACCCAGAAATTCTGCTTCAGGAACTTTTAACAGGAAATCAGATTTTCCTCTGTCCAATTTCATTGTGCTTTTTTAAAGTGTTCTTTGTAAATTTTAGGAATTCTCAATACTAACAATAAATTTTTAACATAGGTGCAATACTTGTCCAGTTTCTACTTTTGCCTCAGTTACAGTCTCAAATAATTTCTGTGGGGTGTTTATAAATATAAACTACTGGAAAAGGGCCGGAGCGATAGCCCAGCGGGTAGGGCTTTTGCCTTGAGCGCAGCCGGCCCATGCCGGCCAGGGGTTCGATTCCCGGCATCCCATATGGTCCCCTGAGCACCGCCAGGAGTAATTCCTGAGTGCAGAGCCAGGAGTAACCCCTGAGCATTGCTGGGTGTGACCCAAAAAGGCAAAAATAAATAAATAAATAAACTACTGGAAAAGAACCTCAAAATTATATTTCATTCATATTTATGTGAGAGCATCTTATATTTATGAAAAACAACATTGCTTTTATTTATGAAAATAACACATTGCTACCTATTAAAAGTAACATTGCCAAATGGGGACAAAAGGGACAAAAATTAATAGAGAAAATCACATAAAACTAATGAGGAATAGTGTTCAATTGAATATTCCTAATAATCACTTCTAGTCTCAATTGTTTGGTCACCCAAATGTCCTCAAAACTGTCATCTGTTCAATTCTATGACTTTGGAATTCTTTTAAACATTTTCCCTTTTAATCTTTTTTAGCAAATTTTCTCAGACTTCTTCACTGTAAATCCCCTTCTATCTGTTACTAATGGAAAGCTTCTTGTTCCTTTTTTTTCCCTTCTCACACTACAAATCCCCAAGGGAAACTAATCCATTAACAGGTCTTTACATAGAACCTTCGTGCATCTGACTCCAATTTCTTCCTCTATCATTTTTACCAGCCCTCCAGGCTCTAATCAGACTGGTCCATTTTTCATTCCTGAAACGTGTGGATTCATGCACTACAATACAATCTTTAGAGTAGCTGTCTCTAATAATTCTCAATATTGCCTAAGAAATTACAACAACACACAGCAGCTTATAAAAATTTTTCATAGCTCATACTTCCATAGTTCAGAAGTACAACAAGATACTGTTAAATCCCCTGTCCAGAATATATAAAGTTATGGATGGGGCATGTGCTCATTTACATAGGTCCTTTGTTGGCAATTAGTCTGAGGCTTTCTCAACACTTAGAGAATATCCCAATTTCCCTCAATGTGATCCTTCCATTTTCAAAATCAACAACAGGGCTCTAGATTTCAGGTTGTTTTAATATCCAAGTTTTTCATCTCTAATTCTATAGACAGATTTTTTAAAAAGTCATGTAGTAGGCTAGGCCATTTGGATACTTTTTTAACCATTCTGTTTATCACTCCCAGTGCTTTATATGGTCAAATATATGTTTAAAATCTTTGCAATTGTAAAAATAAAAAAAAATTTTAAAAAAAGTTATTTTCTCAGAAAGTTTTTATTAAGACAAAAAGACTCTCCGTGTGTGTGTGTGTGTGAGTGTGTGTGTGTGTGTGTGTGAGAGAGAGAGAGAGAGAGAGAGAGAGAGAAGACAGAGTGTGTACATGAGAACAAGTGCACACTCATGCCTACACCTGTCTGTGCTCAGGGATCACCCCTGGACAGGGCTCATGGGACCACATGAGGTGCTGAACTTGAACCCGGGTTGGCTGTGTGCAATATAAGTGCCTAAAATGTAGTGCACTCTCTCTCCGGAGTGGAATTCCTTTCATAAAGCAAACTCTTCTAAATTTTTTCTATATAATTTACCTACATTGTATTGATTATTGATTTTAATGCAGTTTAACACACATTTATTTTTAATTGGATGTTTGTCTTAATTTTCAAGTATAAAAGAATCCATGAAAACTATGTGATCTTTATCCTGAGTTTATAGAACAAGAGCAAATTCTAATGAAGTCTTGACCAAATGTAAAATTATACAAATCAGCATTTATGAAAATTATTCCCCAAACTTAAAGCCAATGTTTTCAACCACTGATAGACATAATGTGGTCAACATATATGATTCAACATATGTGTTCATCACCACTTCAACCATAAAATATTTAAATATAAATTATAGACAGGGAGAACAAAATGGGACTAAACATGGTCTAACACAGCCAATTTAAACATCTAATCTCAACATAAAATTGTTCCATAAGTGAACTACTTTAGAATCTTTCTAATTACATGAATAATAAAAATAGTGGCACTGAACACTGAATTACCAAGCATTCTCTCCTCTTTAGTTTCAAAATGTTTAAATGACACATATTCACTTCTAGCGAACCCATATAAAAGAAACTATGAAAGAGTCATACTCTAATTCTATTCCTAAAAGAAAGTCTATTATGTTACAAATGTTTTCTAACACTAGAATCACAGTTAAAGTATAATTTCTATAGAGGACAGGTAATAAGAAAAGGAAAAGTATTTCCAAGGTGGAAATACTGAAAACCTGAATTCCAAATTAAGTATAGATATTATTTTTTAAATAATCAACATATAAATATCTTTTTTTTTCTCTCTCTCGGCATTCTTCGCACAATCATGGAGGTGCTGAACCAGTCGGTTGTATTCTTCCATCGATGTCATCAATGATGGTATCTTCCCATGTTGCCGCAATGGTGCTAAAGAGTTCCCAGTTGGTGGTCGTTCTGGGAGTTCTCTTCTTTAAACTTTGCAGCCTTTTCTCCCGTTGCGGGAAAGTAGAAGTTGCGCTTGTCTTCAGAAACTCTCGAGCTCATTCGCCAACGTGGCAAGGCGCGAGCCTCAGGAGACCAAATGCTAACGTCCAAGCTTGCTAAACAGTGCAGAGAAGCGATAAAAGCAGACCTCAAAGACAGAAGAGCAGAAATACTGGAAGATGCAGCAGAAGCCGGGAAAAGTATTCGCACTGCCCGCCTGTCCTTCGCCAACTATAAGACCAAGATGACTGCCCTCCGAGCCCTGATGGATCTATCACATCTTCCAGAAAGGCAATGGAGAAGATTATCCAGGACTTCTACTCAAATCTTTTTTGATAGCCACATCCACCTGCCCACATACCAAATTCCACAGGATGGATACGTCATTCCCAACGTTCTCCCTTCTGAAATAAGACATGCCATCTCATCGGTAAAGAAGGGAACAGCACCAGGCCCAGACAAAGTCAGACCCGAACATCTGAAGAATCTGCCATCGGTGCTCATCAATACACTAGCTCGGCTCTTCACACGCTACCTGTCCGAATGCAAGGTGTCCTCCCAATGGAAAACCAGCAGGGACAGTTCTACTGTTCAAGAAGGGAGACATTCATGACATCGGCAACTATCGCCCCATCTGCCTGTTGTCTGTCATCTACAAGCTGTTTACACGAGTTATCCTGAACAGGATTAGCAGAACACTAGATGAAGGTCAACCATGCGAGCAAGCAGGTTTCCGGAAAGGATTCAGCACAATCGACCATATCCACACAGTAACCAAGCTCATTGAGGTTTGTAGGGAGTACAAGATGCCGCTCTGTCTCACGTTCATTGATTTACAGAAAGCCTTTGATTCTGTGGAGACTGAAGCAGTCATCGAAGCCCTAGCCAAACAGGGTGTTCAAACCCAATACATCAAGATCCTTCGTGAGCTGTATTATGGATTCACCACCAGGATCTCACCATTCTACAAAGAAGTGATCATTGATGTCAAAAGAGGGGTTCGACAGGGTGATACCATCTCACCAAAACTCTTCAGTGCCACCCTCGAGAACATCATGAGACAATTAGAACGGGAAGGAATGGGAGTGAAGATAGATGGTCGGCAACCACACCTCCGCTTCGCTGATGACATCGTTCTAATAACACCAAACATTAGCCAAGCGGCACAAATGCTGGCTGACTTTGACCGAGAATGTGGAAAGTTAGGTCTACAGCTGAATCTGAAGAAAACTATGTTCATGAGAAATGAACTAGTTCCAGAGGCCCCATTCTCTCTCAATGGAACAAACATCTCTGAATGCAGCAGTTATGTGTACCTAGGTCGAGAAGTCAACATGATGAATGACCTAAAACCTGAGCTGCGCAGGAGGAAGAGAGCGGCATGGAATGCCTTCAAAGGCATCGAAGAAATAGCTAAAAAGGACAAAAGAACCTCCGGCTCCGGGCACATCTCTTCGACTCCACTGTTCTCCCTGCATTAACATACGCCTCAGAGACCTGGGCCCTACGAAAGCAGGATGAGAATGCTATTCGGGTCTCCCAGAGAGGCATCGAAAGAGCTATGCTTGGAATATCACGCCTCACTCAAGTGAGAGAAGGAATCCGGAGTTCTGACCTCCGTCGCTATTCCAGAATCAGGGACGCTGTCTCGTTTGCCAAGGCATCGAAAATCAGATGGGCTGGACATGTAATGCGATTTGGAGACAACCGCTGGACTAGAGCCGCTTACCGACTGGATCCCACGGGATGTCAAAAGATCACGTGGCCGCCACCTACAAGATGGTCAGACTTCCTTGTTAAGACCCTGAAGGAACGGTTTGAGGCTCTTCATATTCCTGAATCAACCAGATGCCATTGGGCTACATTGGCACGTGATAGGGTCCAATGGAAATGTTACTGGCGCCGCTCGAGCAAATCGATGAGTAACGGGATTCAAGTGATCAAGTGATCAAGTGATAAATATCTTA
>JAJIBD010023538.1:0-161407 GCA_021461705.1 Cryptotis parvus | reverse complement strand
TTTCACGGCCATCCTAGGCTGCCAAAATGAAGAAGGACTATCTGTACTTTCAATGCACGTATGCTGGCATCAGAAGCATATATTGAGGATCTGATGGTGCAAACGCAAAAGATCAAGTACGACATCATTGGTCTGACTGAGACGAGGAGGCGCCAATTGCATCATACTGTATTTGACACCTGAGAAGAATTGGTCCTTGGAACATGGGACGAAAGAGGCGCCGGTGGTGTTGGAGTCCTTGTCAACACAAACATGGCCGTCAACATTGATTCATTTGAATGCCTGAAAAACCGGATAGGACGATTACACTTGAAGAGATGTGGCCCACTGCCAGCAATTTCTATCTTCATTGTCTCTACGCACCAACATCCACATACAAGGAAGAAAAAATTGAGAAATTCTACATGGAACTGGAGGAGTTCTATAAAAAAGATTATAACTTCTACAAGATCATAGTCGGTGATTTTAATGCCAAGATAGGACCGAGAAGATCGGGCTGAAGAACTCCACATCGGGACCCATGGCCTAGAATGGAACGAACAGGGTGAGAGACTATCTGAGTTCATCATGTCCACCAAGACCATTCATGGGAACTCACAGTTCCAGAAGGCTGAATCCAAACATTGGACATGGGAATCTCCTGGTGGACAGTTCCACAATGAAATTGACCACAACATCTTCAATTGACGGTTTTGTCTGACAGATGTTGCTGTCGTCCCCAAATTCCAAACAGGATCGGACCACCATCTTCTTCATGCAAAATTCTACTTCACGCAACAGGGAGAAAAGGCTGCAAAGTTTAAGAAGAGAACTCCCAGAACTACCACCAACTGGGAACTCTTTGGCACCATTGCAGCAACATGGGATGATATCATCATTGACGACATTGATGAAGACTACAACCGACTGGTTCAGCACCTCCATGATTGTGCGTAGAATGCCAAGAGAGAGAAAGGACCTGTCTTCAGAAACTCTCGCGCTCATTCACCAACGTGGCAAGGCCGAGCCTCAGGCGACCAAATGCTAATGTCCAAGCTTGCAAAGCGGTGCAGAGAAGCTATAAAGGAAGACCTCAAAGTCAGAAGAGCTGAAACACTGGAAGATGCAGCAGAAGTCGGGAAAAGCATTCTCACCACCCGCCTGTCCTTGCCAATGATAAGACCAAGATGACTGCCCTCCGACGCCCTGATGGATCTATCACATCTTCCAGAAAGGCAATGGAGAAGATTATCCATGACTTCTACTCAGATCTCTTTGATAGCCATGTTCACCTGCCCACATAACAAATTCCACAGGATGGATATGTCATTCCCAACGTTCTCCCTTCTGAAATCCGACATGCCATTTCGTCAGTAAAGAAGGGAGCAGCACCAGGCCCAGACGAAGTCAGACCCGAACACCTGAAGAATCTGCCATGGGTACTCATCAATACACTACCTCGGCTCTTCACAAGCTACCTATTCGAATGCAAGGTACCCTCCCACTGGAAAACCAGCAGTACAGTTCTATTGTTCAAGAAGGGAGCCATTCACGACATCTGCAACTATCGCCCCATCTGCCTGTTGTCTGTCTTCTACAAGCTGTTTACACGAGTCATCCTAAACAGGATTGGCAGAACACCAGATGAAGGACAACCATGCGACCAAGCTGGCTTCCGAAAAGGATTCAGCACTGTCGACCAAATCCACACTGTAACCAAGCTCATTGAGGTTTGTAGGGAGTACAAAAAGCCGCTCTGTCTCACGTTCATTGATTTACAGAAAGCCTTTGATTCTGTGGAGACTGAAGCAGTCATCGAAGCCCTAGCCAAACAGGGTGTTCAAACCCAATACATCAAGATCCTTCGTGAGCTGTATTACGGATTCACCACCAGGATCTCACCATTCTACAAAGAAGTGATCATTGATGTCAAAAGAGGGGTTCGACAGGGGTGATACCGTTTCACCAAAACTCTCAGCGCCACCCTTGAGAAAATCATACAACAATTAGAATGGGAAGGAATGGGAGTGAAGATAGATGGTCGGCAACTACACCACGTCCGCTTCGCTGATGACATCGTTCTAATAACACCAAACATTAACTAAGCGGCACAAATGCTGGCTGACTTTGACCGATAATGTGGAAAGATAGGTCTACAGCTGAATCTAAAGAAAACTGTGCTTATGAAAAATGAACTAGTTCCTGAGGGCCCCATTCACTCTCAATGGAACAAACATCTCTGAATGCCGCAGTTATGTGTACCTAGGTCGAGAAGTTAACATAATGAATGAGCTAAAAACTGAGCTGCGCAGGAGGAAGAGAGAGGCATGGAATGCCTTCAAAGCCATCGAATAAATAGCTAAAAGGACAAAGAACCTCAGGCTCTGGACACATCTCTTTGACTTCACCATTCTCCCTGCATTAACACACGCCTCAGAGACCTGGGCCCTACGATAGCAGGATGAGAATGCTATTCGGGTCTCCCAGAGAGGAATCAAAAGAGCTAGGTTTGGAATATCACACCTCACTCAAGTGAGAGAAGGAATCCTGACTTCCGACCTCCATCGCTATTCCAGAATCAGGCTGTCTCATTTGCCAAGGAATCGAAAAAATCAGATGGGCTGGACATGTAATGTGATTTGGAGATAACCGCTGGACTAGAGCTGTTACCGACTGAATCCACGGGATGTCAAAAGATCACGTGGCCACCCACCCACAAGATGGTGAGACTTCCTTGTCAAGACCCTGAAGGAACGATTTGAGGCTCTTTATATTCCCTGAATCAACCAGATGCCATTGGGCTACATTGGCACGTGATAGGGTCCAATGGAAATGTTACTGGCGCTCGCTCGAGCAAATCGATGAATAACGGGATTCAAGTGATCAAGTGATAGTGTGCATATATTTTCTGCTGTCCCATTGGATCTTTTAATTTTGCCAGTTTTTCTTGTCTTGTGAAAATTGTTCAATTTCACGTATTCCTACTTATTTATTTTTGCTTTTCTTTATCACTGGAGGGAAGTTATTGAAGTCACTTCTGAGGTCCACATAATTGTGCCTGTTTTCTTTACTGTATTTAAGGAAACTGGTCTCAACATCTTAATCTGTTTTGTATTAACGTTTTTAATTAATATTTTATTATACCACTGTGAGATATACAATTACAAAGTTGTTCATGTTTGGGGATTTTGGTCACACAGTGTTCTAGCGCCCATCCCTCCACCAGAGCCCACTTCTCACCACCAATGTCCCTGATTCCCTCCCCCTCCCATAGCCGGCCTCTATGGAAGGTTCTTTATCTCTTTTCTCTCTCCCCCTCTCTCATTCTCTCTCTCATTCTCTTCCTTCTCTTACATATTGTGGATTATAATACCCTTAGAGGTTATCATATGTATCGTTTTCCCTGTATTTAATGCTCAGTTCTAGGGTGGTATTAGCCCTATGTATTAACTTTTTGAGATACAGTTTTAGTTTCATAGTTTCCTGTGGCTGTCTATTTGCATCGTTTTTCCAATACTGTTTACTTAAGAGACTTTCTTTGCTGCATTTCATGTACCTAGCAGCTTTGTCATGGTATAACTGTCTATAAATTCAGGATTTATCTCTGGGCTCTAAATTCTTTTCAATTGGCCTGAGAGTTTGTCTTTATTTCAGTATCATATCATTTTGATTAGTAGAGCATTTAGTGTTATTTAGTCAGGAATTGCAGTACCTCTCATCTTGCTTTTCAGAATTGGTTTGACTAGTTGAGGAAAATTTGCATGATTGCATACAAATTTTAGTAGAATTTGTTGTAAATCCTGGGAAGTGTCCTTGAAATTTTGGTGGGAATTGAATCTGTATAACGCTTTAAATAGGATGATCATTTGATAGTGTTAATTCTTCCAATCTGTGGCCATAGATTCATTTTCCCATTATCCTCTTCTATTTAATAGTAACATAGTTTTTAATGTATAAGTATTTAGCATGTTTTGTTAAGTTGATTCATAGTTTTTTTTTTCCAATGTTTCTGAACACTATATTGTATAGGTTTTGTCTTTTTCTCATCTAGTTCATTATTTGCTTTAGAAATGCAACAGATTTATGCAGGTTTGTTTTGTAGTTCATTCATTTGCTGCTTTCATTTATTGTTTCTAAGCTTTTAAAAAAGACTAAAAATATAGTCACTGCAGATAGCGATGGTTTAATTTCTTTTCCATTGTGGATCCCTTTTCTTTTCTTTTGCCTGATTACTTTGGCAAGGGCTTCCCAAACTACAGTGAGCGGTAGTGGTGAAAGTGAAAATCCTTGCCTTGTGCCTGATCTGAGGGAAGGCTTTTGCTTTTTCACAGTTGAGTATGATATTGACTGGGTTTTGTTGGAAGTGGCCATTATTTTCTAGAGGTACATGCGTCCTATTCCTAGGTTGTTGTTCTTTTATCATAATTAAATAATGAATCCTGGGCAGAATATTTATGTGCATTTGTTTATATGATTATATGATTTTTTATGTTAAATCAGTTTTTGGGCATCGAGTGATAGTATAGTGGATAGGGCTTTTTCTTGCCTTCCTTGCATGTGGCCGACCCAGTTCGATCCCCAGCATCCCATATGCACCCCTGAGAACCACCAGGGAGCAATTCCTGAGTGCAGGGCCAGGAGTAACCCCTGAACATCGTCCCTTATGACTCAAAAATCTAAAAAAAAAAATTGCGTGTAATGAACCATTCTAGAATCCCACTGGCGGAGTACTACTTGATCATGGTATATGATCCTTCTGGTATAGTGTTGAATTCAGTTCACTGTGACTTTGTTGGAAATTTTTGTGTTGATATTCACTGGGGTTATTAGTCTGTAAATTTATTTAATATCTGTCTACTTTTGATATAAGGCTAATGTTGGCTTCCTATGTGCTATTAGGGAGGACTTCCTGGTTCTTCCAGAACCAGCCACCCACAATCCAAAACTCAAAACCGAGTGGATGCTCTAGTGTCCACGCAATCTACTTACTATTTATCTTACATGAGGTACCAGTGGTCGTTTGTCCCTACACTCCTTGCCACCCACCCAAACTCTGCAAACAGCCCAGACACCTATGAACTGTACTATCTAGCCATCCAAGAACTTCCTATGTGCTATTAGGAGGACTTCCTGATTCCTAATGTTGGCTTCCTATGTCCTATTAGGGAGGACTTCCTGTTTCTTCCTGGTAGTTTGGAAGAGCTTGCAGAATATGAACAGACAGTTTTTCTTTGAAGGCTAGGTAAAGTCACTAGTAAACCCATCTGGACATGGGCTTTTGTTGTTGGGAAGATTTTAAATTACTGTTTTATTTTCTTTTACTAGTGACTTGCCTGCTCATATTTTATACTTTTTCTGATCATTCTTGAGAGATTGTATGATTCTAAGAATTCATTTTTTTTAGGTTCTACAACTAATATTTTGTGATTTTATATTTCTGAGCTGTCTTTTGTAATTTTTCCTCTCGTTTCTTACAAAAATTATTCTAGGTTTCTCCTTTTTTTCTTCATGAGTTCAACTAAGAGTTTATCCATCTTGTTCATTAAAAAAAAGCTCCCTGTTTTATTGCCCCTTTATATTTTCTTGATTTCAGTATCATTGATTTCTACTTTAATTTGTTTTCCATCCTTTTACTTAATTTGTATTTCATCTGTTGTTCCTTTTCTGGTTCCCAAACTGTGAGGTTAGGTCATTGATTGGCCCTTTCACTCTTTCCTGTTGTAAGTCTACATTACTGTAATCTTCCCTGTTAATACTGCTTTTCCTTTTTTGTATTGGTTCTGATCATTTGTGACTTCTTGCTTCAAGGAATCTTTTTTTATTCTTTGATTTCCTCTTTGACACAGTGGTTCTTTTACAGTATATCCAAAGATCGATATCAATATTCAATATCCAAATGTTGGGAATTTCCCCAACTTTGTTTTTATTATTAATTTCTATCTTCATGGCATTGTGGTTTGAAAAGATACTTTATATGGTTTCTGTTTTCATTATTTTGTGGACACTCAAACTGTGTCCTAAAACTTGATCTTGATCACTTGATCACTTGAATCCCATTATTCATCGATTTGCTCGAGCGGGCGCCAGTAACATTTCCATTGGAGCCTATCACGAGCCAATGTAGCCCAATGGCATCTGGTTGATTCAGGAATATGAAGAGCCTCAAACCGTTCCTTCAGGGTCTTAACAAGGAAGTCTGACCATCTTGTAGGTGGGCGGCCACGTGATCTTTTAACATCCCGTGGGATCCAGTCGGTAACGGCTCTAGTCCAGCGGTTGTCTCCAAATCGCATTACATGTCCAGCCCATCTGATTTTCGATGCCTTGGCAAACGAGACAGCATCCCTGATTCTGGAATAGCGACCGGAGGGTCAGAACTCCGGATTCCTTCACTCACTTGAGTGAGATGTGATATTCCAAGCATAGCTCTTTCGATGCCTCTCTGGGAGACCTGAATAGCATTCTCATCCTGCTTTCGTAGGGCCCAGGTCTCTGAGGCGTATGTTAATGCAGGGAGAATGGTGGAGTCAAAGAGATGTGCCCGGAGCCGGAGTTTCTTTGTCCTTTTAGCTATTTCTTCGATGCCTTTGAAGGCATTCCATGCCGCTCTCTTCCTCCCTGCGCAGCTCAGGTTTTAGGTCGTTCATCATGTTGACTTCTCGACCTAGGTACACATAACTGCTGCATTCAGAGATGTTTGTTCCATTGAGAGTGAATGGGGCCTCAGGAACTAGTTCATTTCTCATGAACATAGTTTTTCTTCAGATTCAGCTGTAGACCTACCTTTCCACATTCTCGGTCAAAGTCAGCCAGCATTTGTGCCGCTTGGCTAATGTTTGGTGTTATTAGAATGATGTCATCAGCGAAGCGGAGGTGGGTGTAGTTGCCGACCATCTATCTTCACTCCCATTCCTTCCCATTCTAATTGTCTCATGATGTTCTCGAGGTTGGCACTGAAGAGTTTTGGTGAGATGGTATCACCCCGTCGAACCCCTCTTTTTGACATCAATGATCACTTCTTTGTAGAATGGTGAGATCCTGGTGGTGAAACCGTAATACAGCTCACGAAGGATCTTGATGTATTGGGTTTGAACACCCTGTTTGACTAGGGCTTCGATGACTGCTTCAGTCTCCACAGAATCAAAGGCTTTCTTTAAATCAATGAACGTGAGACAGAGCGGCATCTTGTACTCCCCTACAAACCTCAATGAGCTTGGTTACTGTGTGGATATGGTCGATTGTGCTGAATCCTTTCCGGAAACCTGCTTGCTCGCATGGTTGTCCTTCATCTAGTGTTCTGCTAATCCTGTTCAGGATGACTCGTGTAATCAGCTTATAGATGACAGACAACAGGCAGATGGGGCGATAGTTGCCCGATGTCGTGAATGTCTCCCTTCTTGAACAGTAGAACTGTCCTGCTGGTTTTCCATTGGGAGGGCACCTTGCATTCGGACAGGTAGCGTGTGAACAGCCGAGCTAGTGTATTGATGAGTACCAAAGGCAGATTCTTCAGGTGTTCGGGTCTGACTTTTGTCTGGGCCTGGTGCTGTTCCCTTCTTTACTGACAAAATGGCATGTCGGATTTCAGAAGGGAGAACGTTGGGAATGACATATCCATCCTGTGGAATTTGGTATGTGGGCAGGTGGATGTGGCTATCAAAGAGATATGAGTAGAAGTCCTGGATAATCTTCTCCATTGCCTTTCTGGAAGATGTGATAGGATCCATCAGGGCGTCGGAGGGCAGTCATCTTGGTCTTATAGTTGGCGAAGGACAGGCAGGCAGTACGAATACTTTTCCCGGCTTCTGCTGCATCTTCCAGTATTTCTGCTCTTGTGGCTTTGAGGTCTTCTTTTATCGCTTCTCTGCACTGTTTAGCAAGCTTGGACGTTAGCATTTGGTCTCCTGAGGCTCGCGCCTTGCCACGTTGACGAATGAGCTCAAGAGTTTCTGAAGACAAGCGTCCTTTTGTGTCTTTCTCTCTCTCGACATTCTTCGCACAATCATAGAGGTGCTGAACCAGTCGGTTGTATTCTTCATCGATGTCATCAATCATGGTATCTTCCCATTTTGCCGCAATGGTGCCAAAGAGTTCCCAGTTGGTGGTCGTTCTGGGAGTTCTCTTCTTAAACATTGCAGCTTTTTCTCCCCGTTGCGGAAAGTAGAATTTTGCACGAAGGAGACGGTGGTCCGATCCTGTCTGGAATTTGGGGGACGACAGCAACATCGGTCAGACAAAACCGTCAATTGAAGATGATGTGGTCAATTTCATTGTGGAATTGTCCACCAGGAGATTCCCATGTCCAACGTTTCGCTTCAGCCTTCTGAAACTGTGAGTTCCCATGAATGGTCTTGGTGGACATGATGAACTCAGATAGTCTCTCACCCTATTGTTCCATTCTAGGCCATGGGTCCCGATGTGGAGTTCTTCAGCCGATCTTCTTGGTCCTATCTTGGCATTAAAATCACCGACTATGATCTTGTAGAAGGTGTGATCTTTCTTATAGAACTCCTCCAATTCCATGTAGAATTTCTCAGTTTCATCTTCTTTGTATGTGGATGTTGGTGCATAGACAATGAAGATAGAAATTGCTGGCAGTGGGCCACATCTCCTCAAGTGTAATCGTCCTATTCGGTTTGTTAGGCATTCAAATGAATCAATGTTGACAGCCATGTTTGTGTTGACAAGGACACCAACACCACCGATGCCTTTTTCATCACATGTTCCAAGGACCAATTCTTCTCAGGTGTCAAATACAGCATGATGCGACTGACACCTCCCTCGTCTCAGTCAGACCAATGATGTCGTACTTGATCTTTTTGTGCTTGCACCATCAGATCCTCAATATATGCTTCCGATGCCAGCATACGTGCATTGAAAGTACAGATAGTCATTTTAGTCCTTTTTCGTTTTGGCAGTCTAGGACAGCCATGAAATTTTATCAGACACTGCTTGTTTGCCTTTCTTACTGCTGCCGTATTAAGGGCTCTTTCTGGGTCAGGAAAATAAACATTTTTGTTACTGGATTTGGCATATCGAACACGCATCGGACAGCTTGCCAGGCTCTGCCATGCTGGCGCTATATTCTCATTACACTGTGGGGCTCTCTCAGAGGGGTGGGTAGAATATTTATGGTAATTTGGGGGGTAAATTGCGGCTGCTTGCGGCTCGCGCGCAACAGGGAAAACTGGTTTCTGCTCTGCCGGGTGTACCTGTGTCTTAGGCTCAAGCATTCATGGGTTTGAAATATTCTCCTCTGAAGGGTGGGTCTCTGCAGGGCGGGTCCTGTAGGCTGGGTTTCTGACAAGCTTGGCTGGAGACTGGATTAATCTGTGGGTTGGTGACTGGATTAATATGCTGGGGGAGATCTTACCAGCTGCAGACTGGATTGTGACACAGATCGCTGCCAGCAAGGTGTGGGGGTTTCTCTGGGCTCCTCCGAGGCTCCATCGGGATGGTGGACTCGGTTCGGAAGTAGCTCTCGTGGTCCATGGAATGCAGGGGGGTTCAACGGGGAAAGCTGGTTTCTGCTCTGCCGGGTGTACCTGTGTCATATTGGTTAAGGGATCAATAAACCTTGATCTATTCTGAATAATAGTCTTGTGCACTGGAGGCGAAAATGTATTTGTCTTCGTGGGGTACGAGCGGTCATATATATGATGTTTAGTCCCAGTTCTTCCTGTTTCTCATATAGAGTTCTTGCTTCTTTACTGAAGTTCTGTATGATTGGTTTGTCAAGAGTGGGTTATTAAAGTGGGTTATTAATGTCTCCCACCTTGTGCTGCTGTCAGTGTATCTTCTCAGATCTATTAGTTGTTTTATAAATTTTCCTCTCCCATTTTTCAGTGCATATATGTTGGTAAGAATGACGTTCTCTTGCACTATTGATCCCTTAACCAATATGTCCATCTCTGTCTCTTACTGTTGTTATTTTTTGTTTATATGCGAAACCCAGCAGTGCTCAGAGTGCGCTCCTGGTTCTGTGCTCAGACATCACTCCTGACTGTACTTGGAGACGCTGCAGTGTGCTGAGGATTACATGTCGTCAGTTGTGTGCAAGGAAAGCACTCTACTCTCTGTACTGCTCTCTAGCCACCTGTCTCCTACTTAGCTTGAATGCTATGTTGTCTGATACCAGTGTGGCCATCCCTGATTTTCTAAGTCCACCATGAGCCTTCATAGTTGTTTAACCTTTAGCATTGAGCCTATGCTTAGTGCGAGAGTTCAAGTGAGCCTCCTGTGAGCAACAGAAGCTTGAATTTAGGGTGTTTTTGTTTGTTTTGGTTTTGGACACCTTGCAGTGCTCAGGGATTATTCCTGGCTCTGCCCTTAGGGATCACTCCTGTTGGTGCTCAGGGGACCCTGTTTGGTGCCATTGATAGAACCTGGGTCAGTATAGATGCAAGGCAAGTGTCTTACTATGCCGTCTCTGGCTAGAAGTTTGGTTTTTGTTTTCTGATCTATCCAGTCTCTGCTGTTTTATGGGAGTCGAGGCCATTGACATTGAGGGAAAGTATTGATATGAAGGAATGTATTGCCTTGTATCTATGAGATTTTGCTGTGTGGCCTTTGCTTTTTATGTAAGACCATTCAATATACCTAAGATATATTGGCTTAAGTAGTACAAATGTCCTCAGCTTCTCTTAGTCCAAGAGTGCTTTTAATCCCTCCGACAATGATCACCTTGGAAGGTAGAGGAGTCTTGGTTTGTGGCTCTTTTAATTTCATGCCCTGTAAATACGTTCCCTTTTTTCTTGCTCTTAAGACTTCATTAGAAAAATCTATAAATTTTGGATTTCTTTCTCTGGTAATGAGGTTTAACTTTTCTTTTAGTGTTAAAGGAGTATCTCTGTCTTTGGTTCCTGCATTTTGATCACAGTGTTGGTTCGTTTCTTGCTGTTTTGTTCACATTGGCACTCTGTGGGCTTCTTGGAACAGTGCTCCAGTCTCAGTCTTCAGTTTGAGATGTTCTCACCTATTATTTCTTCAACTTGATATTCTTTCTATCCCCTCTGACCTCTCTTGGGATACCTGTGAGGTTGAGTTTGTTTTTCCTGATATTATCAACAGTATCTCACCTTGTTTCTTTACTCATTTTCTCTTATATTGCCCTTTTTATGACAGAGCTGTGTACCATATTTCTGAGGTCACTGATGGGATTTTCATCTCCAGCCTGTTTCTGAGACTTGCTCTGTATTCTTTAGCATGAGTTACTTGTATTTTAATGATTTTTTTTTTCCTTCAGGCATTCTTATTAGTTATTCATTCTTTATTCAGATGTCTTTTCAGATCATTAAACATCTGTAAGTTTTTTCTTAAAGTTTTCAGGCTGTTTTATGGGAGTTGAGGCCATTGACATTGAGGGAAAGTATTGATATGAAGGAATGTATTGCCTTGTATCTATGAGAGCTCATGTGGAGCTCTGCAGGAATAACCTTGGTAATTATATCTATTGCCCAAATATCTATTTCAGCCACTTATGCCCCTATTTGGGTTATACTTATGACAATCAAGGATCCTGTTTGGTAGAAAAAAAATACTTCTAGGGACTGCTGGTATTGGTCTTGTGTAATAAATAGATGGTGCTTCCTCAGTACTCTGCAACTCCTTCCTTTTCACTTGACCACTTGATCACATGATCACTTGACATCCCGTTATTCATTGATTTGCTTGAGCACTCGCCAGTAACATTTCCATCTGACCCTATCATGTGCCAGTGTAGCCCAATGGCATCTGCTTGCTTCATGAATACGAAGAGCCTCAAGCTGTCCGGGAGCGCTGCCGGGGTCCCCAACAGTGTCGGGAAGCGAAGTTCCCTTCTACCTCCGAAGCTGGTGGGGAATGGATGAAGACTCAGGAATCCGATGCATTTTTAAAAGGGCTTTACTATCACAGGTTCCAATATACAATCCAAGAGCAGGGAAAACCTCCAGACTCTGGGTTCCCAGCTAGGCCCCAGCCAGGTGTAGGCCAAGATGGCTGCCACCATGTGTTGAGGCCCAACAGAGAATGAAGAGGACGGAGAAGCAAAACGCCAAGGGAAGCCGAAATGACAAAAGGGGAAAAAAAGAGAGTTTCTTTCTTCTTGCAGCTTATTTTATAGCTAGAAATCCGCCCAAACTCCCCAGTCCAGCCCATTCTGGGCTGGGCTATCTAGAGATGAAAACAGGAAAATAGCTCTATAGAATGTAGCAACTTCAGGAGACCATCTGGTTGTTTATAAGGACCCAGAGCTAATTAAAAGCCTCCTAGCATAGCTGGGAGAAGCTATAAGCTAAATGTAACTTCCCCTGGCAGGAAGGATCAAATGCCTTCAGGTAATTTCTCCCAGCACCTCACCTAATGACTTGAGCCAAGATCTGCCTGGAAATGCCTTTATAGAGTAGAGAAGGGGGTTTCCGAGATGGCATGTCTCTGTACCAAAGACTAATACTAATGCCAGTTAAATATTTCTCCAAGCCTTCACAAGAGTCTCGTCTACTTCACGGTAGTTTTGTATTTTAGTTGCCTTTGAGTTTTCAGGGAGCCATGCTTGCTTGCTTGGAGGCAAACAGCATTTCTCTCTGGTCTAATTACTTAGAGATCCAACGTGACCAGGCAAATATGCTGGTAAGTTCTAGCTAGCCCCACGATGATGATGGTAGCATGAGAGAATATTTATATCAGCCAGTACAGAATACATGGTCAGATAAGACTGCCACATTCAGACTATCCTCCTATCTATGAAGTGGCCGGCAGGAGGCAATCCAGGGCAGATGCAGAGGCCTAGGCTTTTAGGTGTCCTGCAACAGGCTGCCACGTGATCTTTTGACATCCCATGGAATCCAGTCGGTAACGGCTCTAGTCCAGCATTCGTTTCCAAATCACATTACATGTCAATCCATCTGATTTTCGATGCCTTGGCAAACAAGACAGCGTCCCTGACTCTGGAACAGCGACAGAGGTCGGAAGTCCAGATTCCTTCTCTCACTTGAGTGAGGCGTGATATTCCAAGCATAGCTCTTTCGATTCCTCTCTGGGAGACCCAAATAGCATTCTCATCCTGCTTTCATAGGGCCCAGGTCTCTGAGGCGTATGTTAATGCAGGGAGAATGGTGGAGTTGAAGAGATGTGCCCGGAGCCGGAGGTTCTTTGTCTTTTTAAGTATTTCTTCGATGCTCTTGAAGGCATTCCATGCTCTCTTCCTCCTGTGCAGCTCAGGTTTCAGGTCGTTCATCATGTTGACTTCTCGACCTAGGTACACATAACTGCTGCATTCAGAGAGTTTTGTTCCATCGAGAGTGAATGGGGCCTCTGGAACTAGTTCATTTTTCATAAGCATAGTTTTCTTTAGATTCAGCTGTAGACCTATCTTTCCACATTCTTGGTCAAAGCCAGCCAGCATTTGTGCCGCTTGGCTGATGTTTGGTGTTATTAGAATGATGTCTTCAGTGAAGCGGAGGTGATGTAGTTGCCGACCATCTACCTTCACTCCCATTCCTTCCCATTCTAATTGTCGCATGATGTTCTCGAGGGTGGCACTGAAGAGTGTTGGTGAAATGGTATCACCCTGCCGAACCGCTCTTTTGACAACAATGATCACTTCCTTGTAGAATGGTGAGATCCTGGTGGTGAATCTGTAATACAGCTCACGAAGGATCTTGATGGATCTGTTTGGCTAGGGCTTTGATAACCTCTTTGGTCTCCACAGAATCAAAGGCTTTCTTTAAATCAATGAATGTGAGATAGAGCGGCATTTTGAGCTCCCTACAAACCTCAGTGATCTTGGTTACTGTGTGGATATGGTCGATTGTGCTGAATCCTTTTTGGAAGCCAGCTTGCTCGCATGGTTGTCCTTCATCTAATGTTCTGCCAAGCCTGTGATGAATTAGTGATCCCTAGCATGACCAATGGAAATCAGGGATTGAGGGGAAACTATATCCAACAGGATCTGGTTGCTATCCCCCGAGTATTGCATGTCTCCATATCCCTGGTTACCATTCTGCTCCATGGCCAGCTCCTTGATACAATGAGCAGCCTGAAAGAGAATGAGCGGAAGCTCTGCATAGGACTATGCAGAGTATGTCCAGTGTGCTCTGACGTTGCCAACTCCCCAGAGGAAAGGGCGGTGTCACCAGGTATTTTCTTTGTGACTTTCTTGAGCCTCCCCTTTCCTCAGCCATTCCTCTTCATGTTTCCGTGGGCATGTTATCTGCCATGCCTACCCCTGGTGTGCCGAATCCCTCCCTCTTCCCTGTGAGAAGACTCTGACCAGGGCATAGCCTGTGGGTCCTAGGATCCTTCCTCTGCACCCCACTGGGGGGTTTTGATTTTGTGTATTGGGACCCTTTATGGTTGTGCCCCTCAAAATGATCAAAATTGTACACTAGTCATGGTTATTCCTTAGTTTATGGTTTATGGGTCAGATTTGTTTGCCTAGTTGTTCCCCCTGTTTGGCCTGAGGGGCTACCTTTCTCCCTGTTTTAATTGGAGCAGGTCTGACCACCATCCTGGGTCTCTCTGCTGGAGCTTTAACCCACGGACTCCTGACTGCGGGAGTCTTTGCCAGATGTGGCAGGCCATCACTCCGCCACCGGAAGCTGGGCAGCACTCAGCGCCAGATCACTTCCCTCACCACCATGCCCCTCCCAGATCGGAGGGTGCTGGATTTACTAACAAGGGGGTACTTTATGTTCCTGCGAGAACATTGCTTTTTTTCTTTAATGAATCTGGGGTGGTTGAGCAAAATATTAATGCTCTAACCAAGCTCAGAGAAGATCTGCCTTCCCGATATCTGTCTCACTCTCCCTTCCCCTGGCTCCAACACACCTGACTGCCTGGTTTTGCCTTTGGGTCCCTTAATAGTGCCGATCATCATACTGTTCTAGCACCCTGTGCTCTGAAATTTGTTCAACAGCGACTTCAGGCTGTGACTCACGTCATGGTCAGTCAGGTCACTGTCCAGCGTTATATGCCACTGCCCACTGACACCCCAACAAAATGGTTTTGACTCTGAGTTTTGAGAAGTGATCTTGAGCACTCATAATATTAACTAGATTTAAGCCTCAGTTGCTATAAAATTGGCCTTAATTCTTAGCATCCCAAAAGGTGAGTTCCACTGTGGGCCTTGGATGGACCTCGGACAAGATTCATGCTACCCTAGCTTTGACATGGCACCACCTAAGGGTCTACCAGAACTATAACTGGTCAAAAACACAGTCATAGAACAGGCTCTGACACCAACCAAAAGCATCTGACCAGACCCTGCCTAGGGAGTTGGACAAAGCTAAAGAAAGATAACCTGGCCTGAGGTCTGTAGTCTGGGAAATATGATGAGATATAGCCATGAAAAAAACAGAGGGGGAGCTGTGGTGCTATTCAGAGAATGATGGGGAAACAGCTGGGGTACAGGGTGAGCCCCAGCCTTGGCCCAAGCAGTAGGGAGCAGCCTTCCCCGCAAGGCCTCCTTGACATCCAGGCAGCCACTTCCCTTTCTCCCCTTCTCGGCCAGCAGGCCAGGAGGCTGCAACATTTGCTTATTGTGCCTAGCATGCCAGGGACCACTGAGTGAGCTAATAGTCAGCCTGGGAGAACGTAAAGCCAGAACACCCTGTCCCCCATCCTAACTCAAAACACCTTCATTAACTCTCTGTGGGCTTGTGCAGTAAGTTTTCCTTACTCTGGGTGTGTTTTTCTGTTGTCCCCTTCCTTCTGTTAAGGTATAAACTAAGCCTGTATGGAATAAAATGAGGCATCTCTCTGCAGAGCTCCCAGAGTGTCTTTTCTTAATTGAAAAGGAAAGGTGTTCAGGCTTGGGTCCTCTTCCTCAGGGGACTTTCCCCCTTTCCCTGTCATGTTGCGCAACGGATGGGATGGCAACGGATGGGACAGGCAGATAGCTGTCTCTCCTAGACCCAGTGTGTTGGAGCGACAGGCTCATATTGTTGGGTTTCTTCCTGGACATTGTCGTCATTGGTTGATCTGACCAAGTTCCTTCATTTTTTTCATTGTTCCTGGTGCTTAGTTGTCGAGAGGGATGGGACCCTAATGTCTCGCTACTCTAGAGCTCCTGTCACTGATGGGCGTGTTTAGACTTTTCCCTTGGTCAGAGCCGGGTGGCAACCCCTGGTGGTGTATCTGTATTGTTGCAGCCTGAAGCTATGGCTCACACCCTTGCCATTGCTGTCTCTGGCCCACAACTTAAAGAGTATTTTGTTTGGGTTTCTTTGTTTTTTTTTCTGGCAGTGCTCCCTGCTGGCTCTGTGCTCAAGAGTCACACTTGGCAACGCCTTAGCGACCGTATGGGATGTTGAAGATCAAACCTGGGTCAGCTCTTGTGCAAGGCAAATACCTAGTCGTCTGTACTATATCACTTCAGCCCCACAACTTACTGTTTATAACCCCCTGGGATTCACTCTCATGCTCTTGCTGGCCTAGGTGGTCATTGTTGGGTGGGGGCAGAGGGCACTCTCCATTTGCTACTCTGCATGGTCTTTGCCTGGATAAAGACACTCACTTTCACACAATTTTTGTTTGCTTGTCTACATACACTGCTTCCATAGTGGAGCCAAGTTTACTGGTGACTTATCAAAGGCTTCCTCATCTACGGTACTGATTTTACTTGTAACTTTTTTTTCATTCCATCTTCTCTGATGAAATTTCCATTTATGACAGCATATTGCCAACTTTTTCCTTGTAACCTTTTAGCACATTCATTAAATACTATTTAAAGTGCTACAATGGTTGTAATATCTGGTCCTTTTGATTACTTTAGCTCTTGACCACTGAATTTTTTTTTGGTTTGTTTTAATGCATGCACTTGTATTTTTCTTAAGTTTCTGTTGACTTTTGGGTGGGGTGTATGAACAATAGTTATTGAGGTCAGGAGCTTTTAATGGCTAGATTTGGTCATTGTTCTTCAGATTTCAGGTCCTTGACTGGAATGTTGCATCTTTCTGGAACTTTGGATAGGTTTAAATTTTGTTGACTTAGTTATACCACACTGAGATCTAATTCTTGTGTCCTGGGTTTTAGTTTTGGTGCTACAGCCAGCTTTACTTGAGTACCACTCAAGCTTTTCTCTGCTTTTTTGCCCTGTCTCTGCTGTGGGAATTACTGGCGGGCGGCTACTGAGAGGAGTGAGAGGGAACTTCCCCTGCGTTCGGGCTTGGCGCTCAACAGTTTGTCACACATTTAGACAATATTTTCTTGTTTGCAAGTTTTCCCACATTTTTTTCTGCGCACTGACCTAGGTGAACCAGTCCATCCATACAGTGCAGGTAGCCTGTTGGCTTGCTCTTGGTTTTTTGATAGACTGAAGAGAACTTCTAGATTTTTCTGCTATTTCTGATTTCCTAGTGAGAAATACTTAAGCTTCTCTACTCTTTTAAGTAATTCAGCTTTGTTAATTTTGAAAATACGGAATAGATGTTGAATTCATTAACTATTATTACTCCTATCCAAAATGGGGAGCTTTTTCATTAACAAACATTTCTTTAATACTTACTAAATGTTTCAGTCTAGGAATAAATGACAAAACCTTTTAGATCTCACCTAATTAGAAGGTACAAAAATATGTGGATAAAAAAGAAACCATTTTCCATTATGGTTTTAATCAGGGAAGTGAGCAGGGTGGCAATAAGGGGTCAGTTACTTTATGGTAATGTTAGTGTTGCAATCTAAAGGTTGATAATGATGTCTGCTGAGAGGAACAGGGAGGACGTTTCAAGAGATGGTGAGTACAAACTCCAGGGGCCGAGAGAAGATGGGCCTGTTGAGAGATCAGGGGTTTACCAGTGTGGCATAAGATACTTGAATTACATTTTGTGAGAAACGGGAAGGCGTGCTGGTGAAATCAGTGTAGCTCCCTGATGACTGCTCCAGTCTAGCTTCCGTGTGTAGCTGTCTGCTTCTCCCGGCTATGTTCCTTCCCGTTTATTGCAGTGCTGAACTCTCCCTTATCCTAGAGATACCTTTCCTCGTCTCTCCTGATCCTGCCACCCTGGCTTTCCCTCTTTTCCGTTACAGAGAAGCAAAGTCCCAGAATGTATTTGCTAACTCCAAAGCATCCTCCCTCACCCCTTACCCCTTAGTGATGTGGGTCTCACGACCAGGCCCTGCTGAAAGCTGCTCCTAAGTGTTACGCCCCTAATCTGTGTCTGCCTCAGTCCGGTGCCCACGTGTTCAGGCCTGTGTGTTCTGCATGGACTACGTAACATCATCAGCTGCACCTTCGTTTTTGGGGGGTCACACCGAGCAATGTTCAGGGGTTACTCCTGGCTCTGCCCACAGGAACTACTCCTGGCAGTGCTCAGGGGGACCATATGAGATGCCAGGGATCAAACCCGGGTCAGTCACGTGCAAGACAAACACCCTCCCCGTTGTGCTATCACTCTGGCCTCTCGGCTGCACCTTCTTAAGTCTTTAAACCCTGACTTCCTGGACCCTTCCCTTATTTTCTCTTGTCTTTCCCAATCCCCCGTGTAGCTTTTCAGTTCCAGCTCACCCTTAAATACAGGAATTTCTCAGATGTCTGCTGTTGGGTTTCTCTCTTGTTTATTCTCTCTGGCTTTTCACTTGTGTACCTTTACAAAAGTAGCTCCCTGTGTGTGCTCTCGGCTCTCTGCTTCTAGCCTGGCCTTCTCTCTAGGGAAGGAAAAGAATATGCACGTGCAGCTAATATATCATAATGTTCATATTGCTACACAGTCTTCATAATTATCTAAAATGGATGTATAATGTTATATTAAGTGGCTGTGCCATAATTAGCCTAAGCATTTCCAGTAGGAGATTTTTCAGCTATAATTTATAATCCTGTACATATATATTTATATTGAGTTTCAGATTTGAAGGAATGGGAAGTAAATTGATTTTTTCCCTCAGATAGTTTAGCCTCCTCAGTGAAGCCCCACAGAAGCTTTGGCTAGTCTTGCTCAGACCGTCTTGCTCTCGCTCAGCTAAGAGGCACAGAGTCTTTGACTGAACTGGAGGGAGCATTTGAACTGTTGCATTAAAGGCCTTCGGAATCTTCTCCCTGACTCATTTCTTGACCCAGTTTATTTCCAACCCGGTTTACTCTTAAGTTATAGAAAACAGGTACCCTTTGTCCTTAAGACAAGGAAGACATCTGAAGGTTTCATACTCTGAATAAGTCTGAACTAGATTAACCTTCAAAGGAAGATTTTAGGGTAAAGAGATACCTCAAAGGCTGAACAAATGCTTTGCATGCAGGAGCCTAGGTTCCATGCCCAGAGCACTGACAGAAGTGACTGCAAAACACACAACTGGGATTAGCCCTCCCTGCCTCTAACCCAGCACTACTGAGTGTTGACCAAAACAAAAAAGGATTTTATTTTATATTTTTAAATTATTTTTATTATTACCTTGGCTTTTTGGACATACCCAGTGGTGCTCAGGGCACTCTCCTGACTGCTCAGGGATTACCTCTGGAGAGAAATGGGGACCATGTGAGGTGGCAGGATTGAACCCTGAATACTGCATGCAAGGCAGGCAGCCCACCCACTGTGCTATAGCTCCAGGGTGCAAGTCAGGGTGCAAAAACAGAGAGCAAGTCATCTTCCATGTCAAGAACTGTCTTTAGTTTATATTTTTACAAAATAATTGGGAAGAAGAGGTGGAATGTTAACATCTTCTAAAAGTGCTGCAAGATGCAGGGAGCCTCTCTGGAACCCTGCAGAGAGGCAGGAATCAAATGGAGTCCAGCCCACTCTACGCTCCCTGTTACACCCAAGTTCACTCTTAACTCCAGGAGAACTTTTAGAAAAGTGCATAAAAGTAAATTTCCTTCCTTCCTCCCTCTCTCCCTCCCTCCCTCCCTCCTTTCTCCCTCCCTCTTTTATCTGCACTCACATTTTCTTAAGTACGGAGTTAAATTTTGCTTTTTTTTTAAAAAAAAATAAAACATACATAGAATGATTCTTTTAAAGCAATGTGTTTTTTCTGCGTATTTTCTCCTATGGGTTGAATTAAAGTTTTGCCATTTTTTCTTTGTAGTGGGAAATAGTTTAATTTCCTTTTTTTTTCAGATAACTGTCTGAAAATAAAAAAATTTACTTCCTAAGTGTACAGACGTAGCAGAATTAACTTCTGTATCCCATTCATACACCGTTTGCTTGAGTCTGAGGGTCCTCGCATGTACAGTGTTGTTGTGGGTGTTTATTTTTACTTATTTTTTTTTTAAATCTCTTAGTAACTCTGCTCTGCCCGCCCAGGTTAGGAACCACTGCTCCTCTGCTTGGTTTCTCTTTTGTTTTTGTGTGTATTTTAATAGCCTCAGCCTGTAGCTTTTGCTTTCATTACAGTCCAAACACAAGTGTTTCGGAAGCTGCTCACCCTAGTGATGATTTTTGTTTCTCATTTTGTCCATTTGCCTGTGTGAGAAGCATAAAACACATCATTGGCTTGACTCCTTTCATCTTAGAGAGGAGAAAAATCATCATTTAATGAGCGGGTGCACTGGCAAATAGAAGCACATTTTCTCTGTCTTTTGGCAGCGGTATCAACAGTGCTAATCCTGCCTGCCCCCATTTCTTTTTAATTCAGGTATTTTAGTCCTGACGCTTTTTCACTTTGGGGGTGGGGACATTTTTTACTACAGTGGGGAAACTAACTTTAGCGGGTTTATGTTTTCATGTTTATTCATTTTCAAATACTTCTTATATCCTAGATTATTTTTGTTAGCTGTGAATTGTACCTGCAGTATGTCCAGACCACCTGTTAGAGTGTAGTTTTTTGATCTAATGAATTTCAAGTACGTGCATTACACAATTTGAAAATTATGATCAATTAATGATATCTGAGTTTTCTGCAAATAGGTAATATAAGCTAAGCTACATCATTTTTAATATGTGCTCAAAGGACTCAGAGCTGAGGCATGTAATGGTTGTTCAGATCCATAACCCTCACCAGAGATCGTGGGTGATCGATGCTATTGAAATGCTGATTTACTTCCCATGTAGCTAGCAAAGGGTTTATCTCTTTCCTTCTGCAATATGCTCTGTTTACATACTGATCTCTATACACTTACCTATTATGATTAATAGCAAATAAACAGCCATCGGATATTTTCATTTAAAATGATTACTTTCAGTTAATGGCAACTGTGACAACTTAAAATTTTGATGAAGAACCACAAATATGTCAATATATTTTTATGTTTTTATTTCTATAATTGCTATGTTAACAATACTTCATGGTTCTATAAACTAATGTCTCACGAACATCTGAGTCTGTTCTAAAAATAGTTATAAAGTAGTCCTTTTACTCATGGGAATATCAATCTTTCATATTTTAGAGTGATACTGTTATGTAGAAACTTACCCAAAGCATGAAATATGTTAAATGTGGTGAGATAAACACCCTGCATGGAAAGGTTGAATTTCTTTTTAGTGGAAAGAATTTTCTCAAACTGTGTGGAGATGATCCTTCACTTGTGAGACGAAGGAGAAGGTGTCATGATTCAATTTCAAAAGATCTTTGTCCAGGTCCTTGGTGAGATTCAGGGGTCAGGGCAAGTGTTGCGCATTTACGGGGCCAGGGAGGTAGCACAGCAGTCAGGGTGAATGCACAATATGCTTAGGTACTGCACAGCTCCAATAACCACTGTGGGTGTCGCTTCAGAGGCCCCAGCACCGCAAGACCTTACCACTGAACTAGTCAACCTGTTTGGTCAAATGTCACTGAGAGTGGCGCATGGGGCTTCCCTCCCCATGCTCCAACACACACACACACACACACACACACATACACACACCCAAGAAAGGAACATAGCATTTTACCCTACAATCTGTATGATTACTTTTTAATAGACTGTTACTGTCAGTGTGTTACTGTGCAGTTTCATCCATCACATGATTTTCGCATGCTGCCCTCTTCAGTTGTAGGAACATCACCAGGATATACTCTCAGCTCTTTGGGAGTGGGGTTAGGTCATACCTGGAGGTGCACAGGGGCTCCTCTGAGCTCAGTGCAGGGGAGTTACTCCTGGCAGTGATGCTGAGGATAGAACCCAGGGCTTCTGCATGCAAAACATGTGCTTCTCACCCTTTGAACCATTTCCCTGGGCCCCTGTAATCTTAGTTCTGAAAAGAAATTGGAGTTTGTGTTATGTACTCTTTCCCTAATTAGTTTTCTTTTTTTTTTTTTTTGGACAGAAATCTTAGAGGCTGGAATCAAAGGAACGTCAGAATCACTTAAAGGTGTAAAACGAAAAAAGATTGTAGCTGAGAATCACCTGAAAAAAATACCGAAATCTCCATTGAGAAATCCTCTTCAGGCAAAACAGAAACAGAATGCAGAAGATCCATCATTCCCTGTTCTTCAGAGAACTACAGAGCCTCCCAAAAACCAGAACCACAGCCCTGTGAAAAACGGGAAGCAGTCTGCCAGACACAATGGAGAGGCTCCTGGGATCATTGCTGAAGCTTCCAAATTAGAAGAATCCGTGTCCCCAAAGAAGCCTGTGTTTCCGCAACACCCATCAGAACTGCGTCGATGGCGATCAGAAGGCTCTGAACCGGCCAAGCTGAATTTTCTTGATGGAAAATGTGACTCTACTTCTTTGTGCAGCAAAACCAGAACTGACCACAGTGAATGTATCTCCTCTAACGGTAGTACTGCTACTTCCTCCTCGTACACGAGCACCGCGTTTGATGTCTTACTGAAAGCAATGGAGCCCGAACTGAGCACCTTGTCACAGAAGGGCTCATCTTGTGCAGTTAAGATAGAAAAACCGAGACCAAATAAGACTATACAACCCCCTTCACAGTTGAAAAACTGCTCAATTGATGCCCCCCACTCAGACGTCACAGGAATTTGTTGCTGAATCACAGACTTCTTCTGGTAGCTTGTACACCATACATGTGTCTGCAGCTCAGAAGAAGGAGCAGGCTGCAACGCAGCTCATTTCTCATTCATATAATCAACATGAACACTTAGTTTCTAAACCTAACCAACTTCATCAGCAGCTTCCAGTGTGTTCAGGTTTCACCAGATCACTGACAAATCCGCAAAATCAAGAGAATACCAAACGTGAACAAGTTTGTAACATAGCGGTGACATCATCTGTAGGCCTACCTTTATCTTCCAACAGAACTCAGGTTACCCCTCAAAACCAGCAGATGGATTCCGTTTCCCCTATGTCGATAAGTCCAGCCCGTTCTACCCAGTCACCCCCCACGCCCGTTTATAATGCAACCCCCATCTCCTCTGTTGTTAATCACAGCGTGGAACAAATGTGCAATCTTCTTCTGAAAGATCAGAAGCCCAAGAAGCAAGGAAAATATATTTGTGAATATTGCAATAGAGCTTGTGCGAAGCCGAGCGTGCTTTTAAAACACATTCGCTCCCACACTGGAGAGCGACCCTATCCCTGTGTGACCTGTGGATTTTCGTTTAAAACTAAAAGCAATCTGTACAAGCACAAAAAATCCCATGCACATACTATCAAACTGGGGCTTGTCTTGCAGCCAGACACCAGTGGTTTGTTCTTGTCGCACGAGTCCACCAAAGCACTTAGCATCCATTCAGATGTGGAAGACAGTGGGGAGAGTGACGAAGAGCGGCACTGCTGATGAGAGACAGACTGACTCGGGCTCCATGGACTTGCAGCCTGTGCAGATAATGAAAACGACATTGAACTCTGAAACGTTACCCAAATCAGGTTCCACTCTAAGCAATCCAGATCAGGTGGTTGGTGACATTTTACTGCAGGACAGGTCTTCAGAATCCCAAATTGTGACCGAATTACCAAAAAGTTGTGGTCCACCCTGTCAATCTGTCCCCTTTAAGAGGTGAGAGCCCGAAGGTCCTGGAATCGAAGCCTGATCTTTCCGGTGCAAAACAGGACGTTCGGATAACCAGTGTACTGTCACATCCACCCTGGGTGTCCTCTCTGGAGACGGGTGAGAAGTACTGTCAGACAGTGGACCTCAAGCAGTCAGAAGGGAAGCAGGACTCACACGTAGGAACAGCGCATGCCCAGCTGCAAAGGCAGCAGGCTACTGATCACTCCCAGGAGCAACAAGGAAAACTTCTCCTGAGCCCTCGAAGTCTGGGAAGTACAGATTCTGGTTACTTTTCCCGTTCTGAAAGTGCCGATCAGACAGCAAGTCCACCTCGCCCTTTGCCAGAACATTACCTGTTACAGACCAGGATTCAAGTAAGAATAACGGGGCCTCTGCGCCTCCTGTCAGCGCACCGGTGCTTTCTCCGGTGCCAGCCAGGGACAAGACTCTGCAGCCAGGTCAGATGCGCCCACCTTTGGCAACAAAAACCCTTGAAGAACGAATCTCAAAGCTAATCTCAGACAATGAAGCCCTGGTAGATGATAAGCAGCTTGATAGTGTGAAGCCACGGAGAACCTCTCTCTCACGGCGAGGAAGTATCGATTCCCCCAAATCCTACATATTTAAGGACTCTTTCCAGTTTGACTTAAAACCAATGGGACGGAGAACCAGTTCAAGCTCTGATATACCAAAGTCCCCTTTTACCCCTACTGAAAAATCGAAGCAAGTATTTCTTCTCTCCGTTCCTTCCCTTGACTGTTTACCAATCACCAGAAGTAATTCTGTGCCCACCACAGGGTACTCAGCAGTGCCAGCGAACATAATTCCTCCCCGCATCCGCTGAGAGGAAGTCAGTCGTTTGACGACAAAATTGGAGCTTTCTATGATGATGTCTTTGTGTCAGGACCTAACACTTCTGTGCCCCAAAGTGGACACCCCCGCACCCTTGTCAGACAGGCAGCCGTAGAAGACTCTTCAACAAATGAAAATCATGTTCTTGGTACTGGGCAGTCCTTGGGCGAGAGCTACCAGGGCTGCGGTACCACTAATGAAGTTGTATCAGCCAGAAACAAACCATTGACACCAGGACATTTGGAAAAAAAGAAGTCTCATCAAGGGAAAGGAACGATGTTTGAGTGTGAAACCTGTAGAAACAGGTATAGAAAACTGGAAAATTTTGAGAACCATAAGAAATTTTATTGTTCAGAGTTACATGGCCCTAAAGCGAAAGTCCCTATGAGAGAACCCGAACACAACCCCGTGCCTAGCGGTTCGCAGCCTCAGATTCTGCACTACAGAGTAGCCAGTTCCACGGGGGTGTGGGAACAGACACCCCAGATCAGAAAAAGGCGGAAAATGAAAAGTGTTGGAGATGATGATGAGCTTCAGCACAATGAAAGTGGATCTTCTCCTAAAAGCACCGAGGGCCTTCAGATCCAGAATTGTGTGGGCTCGGTGTCCATTTTACCTAGGCATCATGTTTCTGTCACCAGTGACCCGCAGCACAGAAGTATCCAGTTGCAAAATTCCCAAATTCAGCTTGTTGCCCGGGGCCCTGAGCAGAACATGGATCCCAAGCTCTCTACCATCACAGAGCAGCAGATGAGTACAGCGGCCACCCCAAACAAGGTAGAGCCGAAGAGACCTGGAGCGGGGATCTCGGTCATCCAGCACACAAACTCCTTCAGCAGACCCAGCTCATCTGACAAGCTCGAGTCCTTTGAAAGAGGCTCCCCAGTTTCTTTCCAGGACCTGAGCAGGACAGTGAAGCTGGGGACTCTGAAAGTCACAGGAATTTCCCTAGAAGAAGGTCAGAGCATACCTTGTCAGAACACACCTCCTGCTCAGTCAGACACCCTGAAAGGAGATTTTCAAGATGGCCCAAGAAAGATGTCAAATGAACGACATGTTTTAGGGCAGTCCTCAAGGCTTGTTCGGCAGCACAATATTCAAGTCCCAGAAATTCTGGTCACAGAAGAACCAGATCGGGACCTGGAAACCCAAGGCCACGATCAGGAGAAATCAGAGAAATTCAGTTGGCCTCAGCGTAGCGAGACGTTGTCAAAATTGCCAACAGAGAAACTGCCACCCAAAAAGAAAAGGCTCCGTCTGGCCGAGATCGAGCACTCCTCAACTGAATCAAGTTTCGATTCCACTCTCTCCAGGAGCCTGAGTCGGGAAAGTAGTTTGTCACACACTTCAAGTTTCTCAGCTTCGTTGGATATAGAGGATGTTTCTAAATCTGAGGCTTCCCCCAAAATTGATTTCCTAAATAAAGCCGAAGTTTCTCATGATGCCAGCAGGCTCTAATACGCTTAATGTCCCTGCGACTCCCAGAGAAATGAGGCGTGCTGCATCTGAACAGATTAGTTGCATGCAAACATCAATGGAGGTCTCTGATTTCAGAAGCAAATCTTTTGACTGCGGAAGCATAACTCCACCCCAGAAAACACCACTTGTGGAAACGCAGCCTCCAAAATCTCCTTCTGGCCTGGGGGGTCCCTGGGCATGTGCCTCTCTTAGAGAGAAGGAGGGGTCCACTGATACGGCAGATATCTTTAAGCATAGCTCGGATAGCACTCTGTCTCCTGTGAATGCTTCGTCTTTCCAAGCGCTGGCTCTTCCCAGAGTGAGTGTGGTGCCTCTCCAGGGACCCCAGCTCCCTAACACATCTTTAGCTGAGTTTTCAGCAAATCCTTTGTACTCCCAAACTCAAGTTAAGGATCTGCAAACTGAAATTTCAGATTCCAACCCTACTAACCTCTTCCCTGTCCAACAAGTTTTTGGTATCAGTCTGTTAAATCAGATCCATACACCTGTCAGCCACCAGAATGCTCAGCAGGCATCTACACAGAGTGTCCAGCAAGATTCCAGTCCCAGCTTATGTGACCCTTCTCAAAGTGAGGATTGTTTTGCTCCCAAGTACCAACTTCAGTGTCAAGTTTTCACCCCCAGCCAGCCTTACTCTTCTAATTCTGTACTACCTTTGCCAAAGCAAGTTCTTGCAGATCCAGTTCAGGCCAGTCTTCATGCAACCTCATTATCGTTACCAACCCAATTAGTGGATACCATGTCCAGTTCATGCCCTCTGCCCCCACTGACGCTCGGGCCACTCAGTGGCCAGGTGCAGAAGGTCCCACCATCGTTCATGCCACCTGTGCACCTGCAGAGTAATGTCCCAGCTTACTCTTTTGCCACAGTCACGCCTCTGCCACAAATCCTGGTAACGCAAGATCTATCCAGTCAGCCTATTTGTCAGGCTAGTCAAAGTTTCGTGCCAGTTGGTGAACAAAATTCCATGCCAAAACCACAGAAAGAGCATCAGAATGCTTTGCCAAATGCAAAGGAAGAACTTCTTTGCAAAAAATGTTTTTTCGGAGATGGACTCAACGTCTGCATCAGAACCTTTGCCCATAGTTCAGAAAATGTCTGTTGGTAGACTGTCCCCTCAACAAGAATCTTCTGCTTCCAGTAAAAGGATGCTTTCTCCAGCCAATAGTTTAGACATTGCCATGGAAAAGCACCAAAAACGTGCTAAAGATGAAAGTGGAGCTGTGTGTGCAACAGACACCAGGCCATTAGAACTGTTGGGATCCAAAACGAATGAAGTTAAGCATAAAAAACCCATTTTGGTGAGACAGGTTTGTACAACAGAACCCCTCGAAGGTGTGATATTGGAACAGGATGTTTCTTTCCAACCGGAAATTAGTGATGAAGCTAGCAATTTGACTGATGTTTTACCAGCCAATCATTTATCATCAGGGCACTCAAAGACTGTAACTATAGAACCTATAAAAGAATTGAAGGAGATTGAAAGTATTAAGTCTTCCACATCACTAACCCTTCCACCAGTGAAAAATTCACCTGTACTTTCAGAGGATTCTCACATTTCCCCTTTGGAATGTATAGACAGTAACCATGAAAGAAAGTCTGAAAGGATTAAAAATCAAGGTAACAAAGTGAACATCCAAGAACAAAGTCAGCTGCCAGCTACCCTGCTTTCAGTGCTTGACGCAGGAGACACTCGGCAGCTGTCTTTCCCCAGCTTGAAGACTACAACCAGCTTTACGTGGTGTTATCTGTTACATCAGAAAACATTGCACCAACTGCAGAGTGACCAGAAAACATCAGCCTACACAGATTGGGCAGTCAGCACCAGTAACCCAAATCCACTTGGCTTGTCTACGAAAGTTGCTCTTTCTCTTCTTAATTCAAAACAGAAGACAGAAAAGTCGCTGTATTGTCAAGCAATAACTACCCATTCCAAGTCAGATTTATTGGTCTATTCAAGCAAGTGGAAAAGCAACTTAAGCAAGGTACTTGCAATAGCATTTCTCTTCAGAGACTTTATGCAGATTAGTTTTAATAGGTCTTGTTGTGCTGAAACATTGTCATCTGAAGTTGTAATATAATTTTGAATTACAAGTCATGCTTTATGTGTGCAGCTATTTGAAGGAAAGGAGTTATATATATATATATATATATATATATATATATATACACACATATGTATATATACACACACATGTAGATGCATGTCTATACATGGGTATGTATGTGCGTGTGTATGTATGTGTATTTGGTTTGGGGGATCAGGTGCTCCTGGTGTTAAATTCAGAAATTACTCCAGGAGTAAGTACCCTAGGAATTATCATTGAGAAGGAATTATTATTAATAATTGGTCATTATTAATGACCAAAGTCATTTTAGTGGTTTTGTCTTTAGATATTTTGAAATGATAATTTGCCCTGAGTACTTTCTTTTTTTTTTTTTTTCTCAGTTGAATATTTGAGTTCATGTAGTCATGGCATCTTCTCTCATATTAAGGATTTACTATTGCAGTTAAGGGAAGAGATTGTGTTTTATCACTGCAGGTACAAGGGAACAGGCAAATTATTGCTGACTGATGTATTCTATCTTAGATTATGAGCACAGACCCTATTCATCCCAGTCTTAGGCACAACTTCATCTCTCTCTTGCCATGCCAATCCCCCAATTTTCTTTGACGCAGTTCTGAGAATCTTCATAGTGTTAGAAAGAAGATCACAAAATAACTAATGCACAGTGAAAATATTTCTTCAGCTATTACACAGTGAGGTCATAAAGCTGTAGTTTTGGGTGGTTTTATAGAATCAGTCTTATTAGTGCTTGGGAAAATCATTCAGGTATGTCTATCATGTTTGTCTCTGGACATTCAGAAGTTGAATCATTTGCTAGGAGGCAGTGGATGTGGCTCAGTGACAGAGCACCTCCTTGCTTGCAGAAGTGGCCCTTTGACCTGTCCCTACATTGCTGAACGCAGGGACATAGTGCATCATAGCGGCAACATCAACCATGTGTGTATGTGGGAGTGTGTGTATATTATACATGCATATCTATATACATACATACGTTTTATGTATGTTTATGTATGTATACATACATATATCACACCCCATGATGCTCAGGGGTTATTCCTGGGTCTGCTCTCAGGAATTATTCCTGGCATTGCTTGGGAGACCATATGGATAATGGGGATTGATCCCAAGTTGGCCACGTGCAAGGCAAACGCCCTACCTACTATACAATTGCTCTGGCCCCTGTATGGTATTTTAAAAGAAAGGTCTTCTTTCTACAGTTTTTCATGCACTTTATACGTTCATAAGCATGTATATTTTAAGGAAACATCACAGTATTTGTATTATGATAGAAGTATGTACAACTTTCAAGAGCAGGCAGTCTCTAATACCACCATGGTATTAAACAGGTATAGGTTCAGGGAAAATATTTTAAAGGTGCTGTTACTTTAGCTGACTCTTGAAAAGAAAAAGAAGTAGTATTTTTCCATCACAAGAATGAGAGGGCCCAGGGAGATGGGTCGAAGACTGGTACGTGGCATTGGAGACATGGGAGTAAGGCGCCTGCCTTGCACTTAGTTGACACCGATTCTGCATCACATTGTTCCCCTGAGCATCCCAGGGGCCCCCACAAGCACAGAACCAAAATAGTTCCTGAGCACCACACATGTGATGTATCCCCATTCTCTGCAATAAGTAACTAGGAAAATCCACAAATAGGTGGGCATTAAACCATAGCTCTGGATTTTAAAAAAATGCTAATGGATTTTAAAAAATGGGAGAGTTTTATCCAAACAGAACGGACAGAGCTGGTTCATTCCTCAGCACTGCATGCCCCTTCCTCAGCACCACTAGGAACCCCCACTTCTTCCCCGCCAAGGGTAACAACTGTGAATTGTTTCACAAGAATTTTTGTCCTCTTAATGATACGGTAATGCAAAATTACTTCGTTTATTTAAAGAACACTTGACTCGACTTTTGGAAATGTAGATAAAAAATCAAAGAATATGCATTGCCATTTCTGCTTTCTCTGTGCAGGTGGTTCATCCAAACCATTTATGGAATATAATTTTTGTTTTTAACCTTAAGGTTCCACTTTAAAACTGCTAAATCATTCTTGAAAGATGAGAACTAATGAGAATTTAGCTAGTGTCTCGAGTATTTCTGAAGAGCCTGAGTTTCCTTCAGAACCAGTATCTTAGTAGAAACGAATGTTTCGGGAAATGCTTGTTTGGATTCAGATCTAGAGGAGAGGTCCAGTGGAAGATGTAGAGATTCTTTCCTTCTTTTAAGAGGGAGGAATGAATGAGATGCTTGAGGAACATGGAAATAAGAGACTTGAGCCAAGAATGAATCTTGTGGGTCACAACTGTCTAAGGGGATGAATGGAGGGGGAGTTCACTCCAAGTCCTGAAGGAGGTGGCCCTAGGGAAGGAGAACTGGGGGACATGATGTGACATAGACCAAGGAATAAGATATGTCATGAGAGTTGCCTAGCAGATGATTTGACTGGACATCAGAGACCTGAATCACATGAGCATGTGGCTAAAGAGTTAGAGGATTGGGTGTTTGGTTGACTCACAACCTTTATTTATGGTTTAGAGTGGAAAAGAGTATCAAAAGTAAAAGAACACTATATGGCCCTCAGAGCCCAACCAGAAGTGACCCCTGAGTGTAGAGCCAGAAGTAAGCCCTGTGTGGGTGTCTCCTCCCCGCCACACCCCAAACCCCACAAAAAAACTCTTAAGAGAAACAAGGAACTCAGCGACATAAAATGCCATGGAATGCCTGAACATATAAAGACCAAGGGAATGACGGGGATTTGGGCATGCAGCTCCTGAGCAACTTTGTGTAGGAAAGTGAGCAAATGGTAAGTGGAATTCAGTACTGAGAAGAAGATAGGAGATAGAATTATTGTTAACACAATAGCCAAGGAAAGCTGCATAGATTTCAGATGTGCTGACCAGAACAAGAAGGGAGACAGTTACATTTTTGCCTTGTTGGTATTCATGATACCATTTTGAGAAGTTTCGGCCATCATCTTTTCTTTACCTAATTTGGGGATCCCAGAATACTGTTTCCAAGGCAGTGGACCACCCTTCCATCGTTTAAGTTATTACTGAATCATCTCAGAGGAGGCCCTAGGTTACAGAAGTTGTGCCTTATGTTGGGTCGGCCAGAGGATTGAAGTAACATTTGACCTTGGACAATAATTTAACCTTAAGCCCCTTCTCATGGGCTTTAAACTCATTTGCCGCCCACCACATGAGGATCTGTGTGATTGGAATAGAACCAAGGAGTGTGGAAACCAATTGGGAATGGTGAGGTTTTATAAAATTGGGTAGAATCTTAAGTGGTATTACTAAATGTTTCTATAGGGTAGTACACATTCACCGTCTTAATAACATTCACTACTTTTTTTGTCTGAAGATTTAATTATTGTTAGACAAAATCTGACTTTTTGTCCTGACTTAGATTTTATAGTATCATTATTTAGGATTTTTAAGAAGCTATAAAGGTGAAGCATAATTACGGTTTTAAAGTAGTGGGAGGAGGGTTCATAGGAATTGGAGCTTCTGCTTCAACTTTCCTGTCCATAAAAGTAGAGGCGCTAAGTCGTGTTTATTAGGAATAGAAGACATTATGATACCAAAATGTAACTAGATCTTTTCCATCTCCAAACAGCATATTTCTTCAAGAAATATGCTTAAATTGCAGTATGCATGATTACTTAGGTAGAATAAAGATCATTTAATCTTTTAAAAAAATTCTAATATTTGCATGAATACCAAAGTGCAAAGTTAGGAAGACATATGGGGTGTTATAACTGTAGTGGAATTTTTAAGAGCTATCTGAAAATAAGGGAAGAGACAGTGTAAATGATCTTTAAACTTCTTACTATTTTTAAAATGCATTTTACTAATTATAACTCAAGTGTTTAATTTCCAAGTGAAACATTAGCATGTTTGTGTTTTCAGTTTTATTAAATTAGTTTCTCTTTTTTTTCCCTTTCAGAGAGCATTAGGTAATCAAAAGTCCACAGTAGTTGAATTCAGCAATAAAGGTGCCTCTGAAATTAACAGTGAGCAAGATAAAGAAAATTCCTTAATCAAAAGTGAACCAAGAAGAATTAAAATATTTGATGGAGGGCAAGTACAAATTTTACTTCTTAAATGTACATTTAAACTTATGTTTTAAATGTACATTTTCTTTCATGTTATTGAACACTTACCGATGCCAATTTTATTCAAATGCTAGACATTTCTCAGTTATTAACAGAATCTCTATGGCAAAGTACATGTTGATAGTATGTTAAGTATTTCCATTTCAATAAGAAAGAATGAGTTATTTCGAAGCATTGGAAGTCCTAGGAGGCAACTTATTTTTCAGGGAACTTAGTATTTCACATTGATTTACAATAAGGTATGACTTGAAAAATGTGTCCTAAGAGGGATTCATTCATTTTGTGTATTTGATTATGAGGAAACAGATTTTTAAAAGTAGTTTAACTTAACTGCAATTCAATATTGAGTAAATCTCAGAAATAATTCAGCATTAACGTTGTTGTGACTGAATTTTAACAATAAACAAAACTTAGACCAGTTACTCAGGGTAAAAAATGTATAAATATATTATTGTGTAAGATAGCCTGGTTGGAATGAGCTATGAAGATGGTATCTGTTATGAAAGCTACAGTATTCTGTTACTTGTACATGCCTAAAAGTTTGAATACTTTTTGATTTTTTTAGGTTGCATTTTTATCAGTAATTTCTAAATGTTAACAGTATCCAATCTCGCTCTTTCATTTTATTTCCTTTAAATTAGATATAAATCAAATGAAGAGTATGTGTATGTCCGAGGCAGGGGAAGAGGAAAGTACATTTGCGAAGAATGTGGGATCCGTTGTAAGAAGCCTAGCATGCTAAAGAAACACATACGAACCCATACGGACGTTCGTCCCTACCACTGCGCTTACTGTAACTTCTCCTTTAAGACTAAAGGTAGGCGATGACTCTGCTTCTGGGTCCTTTTGTATGAATTGAGTTTATTGTGCTGAGACTTATCTTTGTGATGCTATTTGACCCAAGGATGCAGTCTTTAAATAGGCTGGTACCTAAATTACATCTTATCAGCATTGTAGTCTTTTTGTTTCTAGATCTGTTGAAAAAATTTTAATTATACACTTTGAAAATCTGTATCTATATAATAAACGGAACCTTTTAAAGGGGGCAACACCCCCTTTTAAACTTACAAATTGCAGTTTTATGCCGTGATGACTCATACGTTTTCAAAAATATTTTGTTGCTGAAGAAGACAATGAAGTTTTCATGGCTCCAAGTTCATTTTGGTATTAAAATATTAAAGATAAAGTTTAAGTAATAACCACTTACTAGCCGACAGTGCTTACACTCCTGTTTCATTGTCTAATTTTAGGCATGCTAACCATTTTTTTCCAAGATGGTTTTTTTTTACCCAAATTCTGTTGAATTTCAGTTTCAGATTTTTTTAACTTTTATATTATTTATATATAAAGGACACACAGAACCGGTTATTAAATTTAGTATTTACTTTTTGTGTTTTTTAACTTAAATTGTAAGTTTTATTATAGTTAGGATAATTTTAACCTTTCTAGAGTCCCTGATATGTGCAGTGGGTAAACTACTCATAATTTGGACACCTTCTTCATGAAGCCTTATAAAAAATTTCTTGCTTGAGATTTTAAAAAATCTAAAATAAAGTATTATAAAATTCTCTGAACAGTGTCTATAAAAACTGTAAATAATGATTCTTATAAAAGACATTTCTAAAATTTGCTTTTATTTAACTATAGTGGTTGTCAGTTTTGTTTAAAAAATTGATCAATTATGACATTGTATTACCTTTTTAAACTAATTTTCATTGATACTAATGAGAGTTTTCATTTGTAGCAACTAAATAGCCTGAAATTAGCATTCCTTAAAAGCCCAGTAGATTGATCTGTTCATTTTCTATGGCTTAGATGCCTTAGAAAGATACCTTACTGATAAGAAGTGTGAAGGAATTCTAACGTGCTCCCTCTAGAAGTTGATAGAACTCTTAGAGGTCAGTATATCTAATCCAGGAATAATGGTGGAGGACACTCCACATTGGTCATCCCACAGCCTGAAATATTTCGAAAGGTTTCTGAGAAAGTCTGAGAAATCAGGAGAGGGGCATGCTGCAGTAGTCCTTTGATTGTGATGTAGAGCCTTCTAGAAATGGAGGGTGGTTTGCAGGATAATTTTCTTAGTCTCAGGTGAAGGTCTTAGTAGGATCAAATGTTTTGATATTTCGACCCAATTTATTGATTTTTTTTCCACTGGTATTTTGGTTCTATGACTAAGAAACATCTGTTAGTTTCATTATGAGATCAGATGTGTAGTTAATGATAAGACCAACATTACTAAGACAACACGGAACTGAATGTTGGTGTTCAAGAAAAAAAGGATCAAGATATAATACAAAATGCTTATTTCTCAGTAAGACAGAAAGAAATCAGGATACTTTTAAAAATATTCATAAAGAGAAATGAAGGAAGAAAATGTTAGATGTAGAAAATATAAAGAAGCTCTAGAAATTTATTAGCACTGAAAACTGTAAGAATCACCATGTATGAATCTTAGTGAATCAAAACAGCATTGTATAAAATTTCATATGTGCATTAAAATTATGAACAGCATAGTGTTGCTTAAAGAGTGAGCATTATATGTTAGCAATTTCTGTCTTTAACTTCTTGAATATGCTAATGTGAACTCACATTAAACCTGGTTTATCACCACTCCTACCTTTACCGGGAGACAGGTGAAGAAAATACGAGAAATTCAGTATTACTCAGTTATGAGCATGATTGTTTTCATTTCTTTAGTGGTGAACTTCATGTAGAAAGTTCACCTTTCTTTGACTTTTTGTGAATGTATTTAAAAAATTTCATAGTGTCTTTAAAGTACATAATAGTAGACTGATTTACAGATGAGGTTGTAGAACTTGCCCAACATTTTAAATTGCCAGGTGTTACCTCCCGGATCCCAGAGGTCAAGGCTGGATCTATTTTGCCTTACTCTGATTCACCTGTAGTCCTATTCAGTCTGATCCCATTTCTTCTAGAATGTTTCTGATTATTACAGAAAGTGATTTTATGGCCTGCTGTATAGAATATAGTGTGCCAAGAGAACAAAGTCTGATCAAAAGAATGATTCGAAGGGCTTCACATCCTCTTCCTCACACGGATCATAAAATTAAAATTCCAGCTTTCTGAGCACATTCTTATAATAATTTCAACTCATTTGTTCTCACTATTCTGGTTTAATGGTAAGTCAGCAAAAAAAAAAATTGCAGCTAATAGACTTCTGTGGGATTTAGTCCCATTTGTACCATAGAAAGCTGACTTAGTTTTTATAGGAGCCCAGAAACGAAAATCTCTCTTGCATCTCAGAGGATTAGAGCAGTTTTCAGTTGAACAGCTTAGAATTTCTTTTATGATATGAATCTGCAAGACTAGGAGATATTTACATGTATAAGCATATTTAAAATGAAAGTTGTTTTGTTTTGAATTATTTAAGAAGTTCAGTTAATAATAAAAGCTCAAATTGTAATGGTTATATAGTTCAAGCATATGTGAGAGACGATGCTCACTAAAAGCTTAGTCCCAAATTTGCCTAATTCAGTTACGCATTAACTTCTTAGAAAGTGAAATAAATTGCTATAGCTTCCTATTTAGGGGGAAAAGCAGTTTGAAAGAGAAGAGTTAGTAGATCTAATAATTTGGCTTTCATAATATCTTTATTATAATGAAAATGTTTTGACTTAAAAGTGAAAATTTCAGCCACATTAAGATGGCCAAACCATTTTATCATAACTTTTCCATGTGAAATATTGATAACTGCAGAAAAGTAGAGATTATGTAATACCACTATGTTCATCATCTCTTTATAATTGTTACGGGATTTGTTTCATTTTTAAGCATATTTAAAGAAAATATCAGGGGGCTGGAGCAATAGTAAATTGGGTAGGGCATTTACCTTGTATGCAACCCACTGGGTTGGGTTCGATCCCCAGCATCCCACATGGTAGTACCCCAAGCTCCTCCAGGAATAATTCCTGAGTGCAGAGCTAGGATTAACCCCTGAGCATCGCCAGGGTGACTGCAAAAGCCAAAATAAATAAATATAGGTATGTCCAAGATTTTTTAATTCAGATGTTATCTCCTGAGCTTTAGAAATCAGGGATTGATTTTTCGGCAGTGTGTGCTCCAGGAACCCTCGTGCACTGGAGCTGTTTAAGCACTGTGTTTTAGAGCACTGTGCATGTAAGAATCTGTTTAACCAAGTGTGCCCCATTATAGAAACTTCATATTATAGTGTTAGGGGTGAAATTGAAGCTCTATTAGTACATGTGCTCAGTTTCTGCAGGCCCAAATCTAGATCAGTGATTCAGACATTTTAAACTCTTCTAAAGGCTTGTTCTCAAACAGGTGTTTGGTCCCTGCCTGCCCAAATTCAGTATTTAGATTATTTTCGCCTCGTTGGCAGTCTTCTCATGTGTTGGCCTAGTTCACCCAAGCTGCATAATATCCTCAGAAGAATCTTCCTGTGCATGTTTGGTCACTGGGCCATGTGGGCCCCAGTTCATGGGTAAAACCCAGGTTGATAGAAAGCTGCAAAGGAAATAAACCTTTAGAGATGCTGTGATGAGCGTTTGGTCAACATGGTGAAGTGCTGTAATTGCAGGACAACACATGTTCCAAAATAGAAATCCTGCTCCTAATCATTACTGAATAGCATCTGTAGTTAGTTAATAGTTAAGTTTAAAATTTAAACATGTCAGATTTCCGAAACTAGAAATAAATGAGATACTCCAAGCATAGTGAATAGAAATGTTTTGAAAAGTCCCTCAGGACAACAACTCCAGATGTTTGCCTCCAGGTTTGGGGGTTCACTGCCAGTCTTGGGATGGAGTCCAAGGCCTCTGGAACTAGCCTGGCTCTCGTGTCCTTTTACCATGTGGAACAAAAGCTACCACTGAAATGCAAAACCCTTTACCTGTGCCCTGCAAATAACTGGCCCAGTCAGTGATCTGAAACCAGTGACACTCATAAGGGCCATCAGAGATGTTTCTGCAGCCCAAGATACATCAGACACATAGAAAACAATCTTGGTGAAGATTAGCTTGCAACAAAAACCGGGAGACAAGCAAAGATGCAAAGTACTGGAAGGGAGTGTATCCAGACACAACCGGTGGATCCTTTGTACTGCAGGAACCATAGAAGTTATCTTGCAGTTGAGTATCTTAGCAGATACTTTTAAGTGTATATAGAACATTCAAGGCATAAATAAGGACTAGAGCATAGATACAATAAGGAGACTGATCTGAAAGATTATTGCTAAGAAGTAGCAGAGTTGGGGACCAGAGCAATAGTACAGTGGGTAGGATGTTTGCCTTGTGTATGACCAACTCGGTTTACTCTCCCGGCATCCCCATATGGTCCCCCGAGCACCTCCAGGAGTAATTCCCTAGTGCAGAGCCAGGAGTAACCCCTTGACATCACAGGGTATGGCCTATACATATATATATGTGTATATATATATATATATATATATATATATATATATATATATATATACACACACACACACACACACATATATATATATAAATAACATATATATGTTATTTATAGCATTAAGATAGGATGACAAATTTTTTTCCAAAGTTAAGTCATTGGAATTATATAACCATATTCTATATTTTTTTTTGCTTGAAATATAGATGGAATTTGACAGCGTTGACAATGCAATAGCAAAAAAAACAAATACTATGTAAGCTTAGTAAACATTCTTTTCCCTTAAGGAAATCTGACAAAACATATGAAGTCCAAGACACATAGCAAGAAATGTGTGGATTTAGGCGTCTCAGTAGGTTTAATAGACGAACAAGATGCAGAAGAATCAGGTAAGGCTTTATTCCATATTTTTCATGAATGCTAATTTCAATGTGCCTTTCCGTTGCCTCCATACTCCGTCCATGCCCACTTGTACTTTCCGTTTCCGTTACCTCTTACACTATGCAGAAGTATTTAATCAGTCTTCCTGTCTCTAATTAGTCTGCCTTCAGCCTTCGTATCATTTGCCTGTTCTGCAGATGCGAATCTCTGTGAGGCATGAGTCATATCACTTTTTTTTTTAATGTCACACCCGGCGATGCTCAGGGGTCACTCCTGGCTCTGCACTCAGGAAGTACTCCTGGCAGTGCTCGGGTAACCATATGGGATGACGGGATTGAACCCACGTAAGCCGTGTGCAAGGCAAACGCCCTTCCCACTGTGCTATTGCTCCTGCCCCAAGTCATATGACTTCTGCCCCAGGTCTTCTATTGGTTTCCATCTGCCTCTAAGATACAGATGGACTTGACATCCTTAACCTCTTCTGTAATCATCTTCATGCCTACCTACTTCTTCCCCACGTTTCTCACTTCTTTGGCCTGTCCTGAGGTTCTTGAGTTTTCTTCTTCTGAGACATTGCTCCACATTCCCCTGTGCAGCCTCATTCCCCACTTGCAGTTCCCAGTGGCTCCCAGTCGGCACTAGTCCAAATCTCCCCTTTTTTCCAAGATCTGGCCCAAGTGCACTGCTCTTAGGAAGCTTCCTCTCATCCCCCTCCTTGCATCCCTTGTGGGAAGCAGTTTTCCCCTTCTGTGAACTGCTGTGGTACTTGCTCGCTGTGCTCCACGGCATCCCGTCCCGCTGCTGTCATCTGTGACTACGCGGGCACGGTGCCTCTTTCTGAGAGCCTTCAGCCCCTCCTGAGCAGAATCAGAGTCAGAGTCAGAGCAGAAGAACAACTCCCTCACCCACCACCCCACGGACTGTCTCGCATACAGTAGCTGTTCCAGAAATACTGGTAGAATAAAACTATGGCCCCAAAAATGTTTGTTATTTTGAAAAAGTTAGCCAGTTATTTTGTTCTTGATGTTAACCAGGTTAAGTATTTATCTCTAACTTTGAGGTAAGACGAGACTGCTCATCTGTCCTAGCTGATCACACTAGAAGTGTACTTCTGGATTTTTATTTTTTTGTGGGGCATGGGGTTTGTGGGTCATACCCAGTGATACCCAGAAGTTACTCCTGGCTGTTGTCGGGAACCATATGGGATGCCAGGGATCAAAACCAGGTCAGCTGCATGCAAAGCAAACACCCTACTTGCTGGACTATCCCTCTGGCCCTGGATTTTTCTTTTATCCAAGATAAATTTATCATCATACTGCTTTTTAAAAAAAATACATTAATCTGCTTTTTTTTAAATACATTGATCTTCTTTCTTGATTTACTTAGCATGTATTAATTTGATACAGAGGAAAAATTTCGAAGTGATTAGTGATGATTTCATTGAAAACAAAGGTTAAAAAATAAATCACTTGATACACAGAGGAAAAATTTGGAAGTGATTAGTGATGATTTCATTGAAAACAAAGGTTAAAAAATAAATAAAATTTAGTTTACCTTATAGCCAGTGCATAAGTAATTCAGTCTACATTTGTTTTTAAATGTGTGAGGGAAGTGACTCCCATCTTATTGGTATTATTGACGCCATTTAGTATTTTAAGCAGAAGAAAGGGCTGCTTTATTTCGCTGTTTTGTTTCTTTTGGGCCACACACAGCAGAATTTAGGGTCCACTGCTGACTGTGTAACAGGGGTCACTCCCAGTGATGCTGAGGCCGTGTGGTGCAGGGATCCAAGCCTCATTTAGAGAGCATGCGCCAGCTTTAGAAGTTGGCCTCTGAAGCAGGAAGGAAACTGATGCATTCTTAAATTAAGACATTGATAACAAATTTACATCAGTGATTTGCTTGTTTAATACTTTACATCTGTTTCAGTACATACTAGGAGTGGCAGCATCAGGATGTAGACACTCATGTTGGGGGCCAGTAATTCAATTCCCAGGGCCAGGTGGTCCCCGGAGCGTCACTGGGTGCAGCCCTGGGTTGCCCAAATTTGCTGCAGTGGTTCCTACACCACAGGTTACTGCTCTCTGGTTCCTGGCATCATAGAGCCTAGGCAGCACCATATCTTGCATTAAATTTCTAATCTGATTGGTCCAGAATCGCCAGATTTTCAGTTCTCCTGAGCACCTTTTGGGAGCAACCCCCACCAAAATGCATAAAGTAAAGATTAAAGTTTATTTGAAGATATTTACACATTTGGTAAAATTACAGTTTTGTAGTCATTGTAATTCACTGCTGATATAAGCAGTTTATGTGATCATTACCATTATGTAATTATTACCAAATTATTACCATTATGTATTACCATTATGTTAGAAATAATGACTAACAGTTTGAGTGATATGTTTATTACCCATAGACTAGAGAAATATTAAGTAGAAATTACAATAGAAAATATATATGTCTGGGCCGGAGAGATAGCCCAGCGGGTAGGGCATTTGCCTTGCGCGGCCGGCCCATGCCGGCAGGGGTTCAATCCCGGCATCCCATATGGTCCCCCGAGCACCGCCAGGAGTGATTCCTGAGTGCAGAGCCAGGAGTAACCCCTGAGCATCGCCGGGTGTGACCCAAAAAGCAAAAAAAAAAAAAAAAAAGAAAGAAAATATATATGTCTGAAAAAAATGTGAAAATAACATTAGTGTAATAAATATTCTCCCACATTGCCTACAAGAAGAAGAGTCATAAAAATTGGCAAAAATGTTTGTAGAGTACTCTGGTTATAAAGGAAGGTATATCCCTAAATTACATAGGAGTGTAATTTTGGTAATTAATTAGACTGAGTATGGTTGGACTTGCATATCTACACATTTACTTTTACATTTTTATTTTCTAGCTTCATTGTATTTTAGGTGCAATAAGACTTTTAAGTGAGTTTCTTCATGTTTCTTTTTGCTACCCCTTTCTGATTTATCCTTGATTTTATAGCATTTCTAGAATCTTAGGGCAGTAATTTCACACAACTTTGTGTGCATAGGATTCATCACACCCACCAGAAAACCTCAAGCACCATTCATGAAAAATGTGTGCTTTTCACCTCATTTCAGAAGCTTGAATCAAGCTGTAAGTTAGAACTCAAACTTGATAGCCTACTGAGATTGGTTCAAATGCTGAAAATGTTTTGTTTTACCTGTTTGTGTCTGTTCAGCTCTTTTTTTTTTAATCACTTTATTGATAGGCCAGAGAGGTAGTACAGTGGGTAGGATACTTGTCTTGCATGCGACTGACCTCAGTTCGATCCCCTGCATCCTATATGGTCTCTGCTTCTCAGAGACCGTTCGCTGTTCTGTGCCTTCAGAACTAAGCTTGTTGAGGGTCCCCCTGCAGGTGGTTCCAGAATGTAAAAAGTGAGAATGGAGACTGAAGACGCTCCTGTCAGATAAATAGCTTTTGGCATCTGGGTTTCAAATACAGTTGAAATTTTCCAGTGATGCCAGTAGATTACAAGTCCCTACTTAATAATACAGTGATTAAAGAAAAACAAGTAGCCCAGTGCTGGAACCGTCTTACAGGAAACCAGTGCTGTGCAAGAAATATCATCGCAAACCACATGAAAATGTGTGGCTGTACGCTTCTCTGGAGACTGCTTGCAGCTCTTAAGCAGCTGTGCTAGCTACGTCTTCATTTCACGGTCACGGCAGGGCTGCCGCTGTAGTCACCAGTAGGGCCTTACTAGTACCTGGCACTGTGAAATCCAGCACATTTTATGGCAGTCCCAGACACTTCAGCAGTGAATGTGAGTGCTATGTGCAAGAAGTTGCTACCTATGAAAATCTTGACTCTCTCTGATAGAGGGGAGGAACCTTTTAACTAAAACAGCACAGGAGAGTATAAATTGCAGAGTTGCTTTCAGAAACCTAAGGATTTTTAGGTATAAGCAAAAATTGTAGGGGGTTGTTACTTAAGGGACATTTTCTGTAATACACATAATCATCAAGAAATATCTTTCATTTACTCAACCAAACTTCGTATTTATTGTTAGTCATTAGTAGTGCTTTAGGCTAGTCATTCTTTAGGCTAGACAATTTCTGACAAGGGGGAAGTCTGGATGTGGAAAATGGAGGCCCTCATGGAGTGGGGGTCATCTAGCTTGTTGTGAGGCCCTCGTCAGAACTCTACCCAGCAGACCAGCCTATCACAGCCCAGCTCGCGTGGCTGCACGGTTCATCAATAAATGCTGGATTAGAGATGAGTATGCTTCCCGCACAGCAGAGCCTGGCAAGCTACCCGTGTCGTATTTGATATGTCAGATACCAGTAACAATTATAGACCTCATTCCCATGACCTGATGGAATGGTTTGAGGCTCTTTATGTTCCTGGAGCAGGCAGGTGCCCTTGGGCTCTACTTGCATGAGACAGGACATATGGAGATGTTACTGGTGCCCGCTCGAGCAAATCGATGATGAACGAGAAGACAGTGATTAGTAGTGCTTTGGTTAGCTTATGACTTTGGTGTGTGTGTGGGGAAACTGTGTTTTATTTAGTTCTTTTTGTCTGTCTTTCTCAGTTTACTTTTTGCTGTGATGGAAAGAAAACCCTGGGCCTTACACACACCCTCTGCCATAAGCCACACCCCTAACATAACTTCATCATTTCTTTTATTAAATTCTGCATCAGCCACTATGAAAAGCAATATGGAGATCTCTTTAAAAGGATAAGAATTCGCATAGGACCCAACAGTATCATTTCTTGTCATCTATGCCCAAAACACAAATAAACATTTATTTGAAAAGGTATGTACACACACCTATGTTCATTGCAGTACTTAGTTCAGTGGCCAAGAATAAGAAACAACCCAGATGCTCAACTATGGATGTCTGGATCAAGTTATAATATACACTCACACACACACACACACACATAAACTCACACACACACGATGGAATACTATGCAATCAATGCTAAGAAAGAACAAATTATGCCCTTTGCTATAACATGGCTGTCATGCTGAAGAAGATGTAGAAAGGAAGGAATAGATCTGTACAGATAGATGTATATGATCTCTCCTACGGGCCTTAAAGAGAGGTAGTTATGGCAATAAAAGATAGACCTGATTTACACATCGCAGTTGGGGTTGGGTGGGAGGAGGAGTGAGAGGGGCTGGAGTCTGTGGAGGAGGAATGTGAGTTGAGTGGTGAGGGTGGTGGTCTTGGAATTATGTGCATGGGAAGTCATCATCAACACTCTTACTATTGTAAATCCTAGAACCTCAATAATAAACAAAAGATAGTTTTATTTTTCACTACTCTGTTGACCGACGACAATGTCACTCTTCACTTTGATATGTAGGTTCCCTGATGGATAGTTGTGTTTACTGATACTAGTGTTACTGTGAAGACGATGGTTACTAGCTTTATCTTTTATCCAGTGAGTCATTGTCTTGATTTTTATATGGAGTATATTTAGAGATTTTTTATATTGAATTCAGTAGAGAGTGTTGCGATTTTTTTTTCTAAGCCAGCCATTAAAATTTGGAATTTGGTAATTAAAGGAAGTTTCGATTTGTTTAAAACTAGCAATTCAAGCAGAAGCTTTTTTACATGCTCAAGAAAAAGATTTAATTCCCCAGTCTCATTGCCATGCCCAGTGTATTCTTGCTGTGAAAAATTAGTCTCAGGAATTCTGTTCCCTGTGTTCTTGAGGTAATAGTGAATACATTTTTGTTTCACCTTTTGTGTCCAAAAATATTGTGCTCCTGGCTATTTGCTTTTCATGTCCTGATCCAAAGAGTGTTTTTTGTCAACAATATGCTGGACTTCAATGCTAGGAATGTTAATATGTACCCTCGATTGCCAAACTGTGAACACCATTTAGTATGGCCAAGTCACTGGAATATGACTCTTTTTGGCATTGGAGTATTTAGTTAATATGAGCAAGAAAATGCTAGATCACATTTACTTTTTAAAATAATCATTTCATAATGATTTCAAGTCATTTTTCTAAATGAGCTCTGTAGAATCTCCTTTTATTACTGGAAATGTTATGGATAGCATTACTCCTCTTATGAAAAATTTCCATGCACAGTATGAGACCACAGTAAGTCTTGGATTAGTATTTAAATAAGTGTTAATACCATTAGTGAAAAACACAGAGATGACAGCCTGTGGTTTGCTTTCTAAAGTTAATGAATACTAAACTTTGGTCCATTATATTCTTACTGGTTTTTATCTTCAAAAAACATTACCATAGTAATGTTTTGCTTTAATGTGTGCTTTAAAACTCCCCCACCCAGATTTCCATTGCTTTTCTAATTTCAAAATGATGTTTATAAGCTTATAAGAAACAACAAACAAATTACAAAAACAGGCGTTTGGATACTGGGTTTAGGGTTTATATTCTGAGCGCTGAGAGCCCGGCTGAGAGGGTCTTTGTGCAGCTCACTCGCCCAGCAGGTGGCGCTGTCGGGCAGCAGTGGTTGAGCAGTTGATGTTCCGCCAGCTTCTTTCTCTTGGGAAGATTCTTCTGAAATCCAGCTTTAGGGAAGTCGTTTGACAGGTTCATCAAAATATATCTTTTACCAAAACACGTTGGCTTCATTTTATACCTCTTTTTCTCCTTAAAGATTTTTTGTTTGTTTGTTTTAGGACCATGATCAGGAGTTACTATTGGCTTTGTGCTCAGAATTAGTCCTGGTGGTGCTCCAAAACCATGTGGGATATTAGGGATCTGATCCAACCCTGGTCTGCCATGTGAAAGGCAAATGCCCTACCTGCTTTGCTATCTCTCTGGCTCCAATTCCTTATATTTTTAAGTTCCATTTTTAAAAATATTTTACTGAGTATTAGTAAAATTTGGAATGCATAAATAGTGTATCTATAAGGACTAATTTTAAAGAGCCCATTATTTGTGAGAATAAAAGGGTATTTTGTTTGTTTTGGGGCCACACCCAGTGACCCACGGATTACTCCTTCTGCATTTGGCAGTCATTTCTGACAGTGCTTGGAGGACCATATGGGATGCCGGGAATTGATTGAACTCAGGTCGGCCACATGTAAAACCAGTACCTTACCCTGTGTAGTATCTCTCCAGCTGCTTGTGAAATATTTTTAAAATACTTTTTTAAAAAAATGAGTTTTTTAATTGTGAATTTTTTTAAATTATGGTTTATGCTTGTCTTTTTTCCACTGCATGGGAGATGCAGACGCAGAAGGCACAGAATTACCCTCACAAAGCATTGCAGTTTGCTTTGCTGCTCCCAAGAAGAGAGCAGTTATGGGTCAGAGCCATAGCACAGCGGGAAGGGCATTTGCCTTGCATGCAGCCTGACCTGGGTTCAATCCCCAGCATCCCATATGGTCCCCTTGAGCACTGCCAGGAGTAATTCCTGAGTGCAGAGCCAGGAGTAACCTCTGAGCATTACCAGTGTGACCCAAAAAAATAGCATTTAGAAGAAGAAGAAGAGGGCAATTAGAATAGTACAAGTCTGTCTTTCTGGAATAGGATAGAATTTCTGCATACATGTAAACTTGGTTCCTGCTATGACTTTGATTTTTTTTCTGGTTATATATTTGTTCATAACTTTTAATTAAACATGACAAGATAAACATTGAGAGTTTTCTATAAAGTGCCTGGGCATTTTCAGTTTTCAGGGTTTTTTTTTTTTTTAGTATTTTCAGTTTTTGGTCCTCATACTATTATGGCCACTAAACTTTGTGATTGTATCAAAATGAATGAGCCAGGCTTTGTTCTAGTAAGAATATTTACAAGCACAGTGACATGTGGCCAGTAGCTATATTACAGGGACTCCATAGCGTAGTATCCTATGAGACTCCACTAACACGCAGTCACGAGTAATTCATACCACAGGGTCCTCCACAGTGAGCTTTTGGTGTCCATAGCATCTTTGCCTTGTCTTTAGAGGTGGTGTCCCCATCCTTGGTTTTCTCTTGTCACAATTTCTTAGCCAGAGAAAAAAGATAGAGCTTGAGAAGGAAGGAAAGTATTATTTAGCATGATCCCAGACAGACAGCGTTCTCTGGGCTTTGCAGTGGACCGCCGGATGTTTGAAAGGATGTTCCGTCACCCCAAAACATCCACCGTGCTTAACAAATACATGATGACTCAAAACTCATTTGTAGATATCTCAGCTTTATGCAGATCTTCCTGCCCCAGAGTTTCCAGGTATAATACATGCAGAAATCTACATTATTCTCTTTGTCTTGGTGATGGAAAACCGTAGAAAGGGACCTCAGCCCCATGAAGTCCTCACTGAGCTGTGGGCCTGTGCCTCTTTGTAGAGGCCGCCCTGTGTGTGCCCGCCCCGCCCCTCCACTGTTCAAACTGTCAACTCAGATCTGAAATTGGTGTGGTAAGGCTAAGTCAGGTTGAAATGGCCCCCAGATAACATTGTTAGTTTTAGATCCTTCACATAAAGTGCGTACATTGAACATGTCTATAGATGAGTATAATTAAAATTTTAGGAGACGTATAATTACTCTTAATTATAAATTCTTAAAGTCCCATAGTTGGACTATAAATGCAATGTTTGTTTTGAAGTTTAAAAGATTCACTTATTATTGTACATTCTTCATGGAGATTTGGCGTTCTATCTATTCTATTCATAAATTAAATATGTGGAGCTCTCGGTGTCCGGGCCCACAAGCATGCAGCTTGTGCATATTTGTAAGGTAGCTTGTTGGGGCTAATTCACGGATGACCTTCTTTCGCGCCATTCTTTTTATTTCATTTATTTTTTGGAGAAGGGTCTCAAGCAGTGCTCAGGGGGCCAGGAGCCACTCCCAGTGCTGTTTGGCCAGATACACCAGGGCCAGGACATGGAGGGCTCTCCCCTGCTGCAGAACCCTGGGCTAGGGGTACACCGTGCACGAATTTCTTGCCTGTTTAAGTTACCCAGGAAAATTATTGAAGTTGACCACAAGGATTACCAGTTAAACAGCAGGGAAAGAAAAAATACTGCTTATCAGGAAAAAGACCCAAAGATCAGATCCCTGGGAAGGTGGATATGGTACAGGTTTAGCTGCAGGAGATGTTAGGTGTCTTTAAAGAGTATGAACAATGGATTGTTTTTGTTTGTTTGCTATTTTGGGTGTTTATGCTGGGAGGGGTAACGCTTTCCATAGCTCAGGGGCTACTCCTAGACTGTGCTCAGGAGTCACTTCTGGTGGTGCTTGAGATCATGTAGTACTAGAAGTCAGATCCAAAGCCCCCAAGACCTGTGCTCGAGTCCAGTGAGCTGTGTCTTGGACCTCACAAAGGGTTCTTTGTAACGCCTGGTTACTAAAGTTAAATTTTAAGTCATAACATTAAGATAACAGTTAGTCTTACATAAATGTTGCAAAATGGTACAGAGCTCTTCTGTTCCTTATACACTTTGTCCATCTTCCTCTTAAAATTAGAACAGCACATAACTGTGCAATGTTTTGCCACCACTGAGACTTTAACCTCTGCTGAATATTCCTCATTAAAATGCAGATCTTCGATTCCCCCAGTTTTTCCACTGATGTCCTTTTCCCATCCAGATTCTCGCCCAGGAGCTCATGCTGCGCTGAACTGTCTTGGGGCCTTAGATCTGTCCAGTGACTTCTTCACTCTTGTCTCAATGACCTCGTCATGTGTCAAGGGCTCTGAGCAATTATTTTGTAAACTGCTCCTCGATTTGGGAATCTGTTGTGTGCATTTAATGGTTTGAGGTTGTGCTCTGTTGGGAAGGTGATGGCTTTTCTGACCACATTAGGAGCTACTCACTTGTGTTACCCTCCATTACTCTCCTTCGTTACATAGGTATCTGTTAGGTCTTTCTACTATAAACTTATTGCTGCCTTTATATTATCACCTATTTGGATTTTTGAAACAAGTTTATTAGTATACAGAAGTTGAACAAATGTGTGAAGTAGTTATCAGTATAATTACGGATCCAAACAGATCAGCAGCTACAGGCCAATGCTTGTGCCCATCCTGTTTGTCGTAGCCATTCCATCATCTGGTGGAATCTTTCTTGCTGAGGTTACGTTTGGTAAACACTGACTGGTAAGGATGGCTGTAGTGTTCTAGTTGATTTATCATAGTTTTACTATAAGGAAAAGTTACAGCTTCTGTATTCATTCTCTAATCTATTCATTTGCGTGAATATGAACTCAAGGGCTACTTAAGTTATTTACTTGAACTTCCAAGAGCCTTTTATGTCTCCAAGTTCCTGTCACTGAAGAATGGTAGTTAGCAACAAGGATTGGCCAATCGGTGGTGTGTTCATTGCTCCCAGTGTTTGTTTCTTCTACCCTCTCTCCTATCACAAAATGAGGGAGTGAGGATATGTGTGCTAACTCACACCTATGTTGTGTTTAGTTCTCTCTGTGTGTGCGGCGTGTGTGCACGCAGGTGCTGCGCTCAGGCATTCACGTGAGCACACACACATACACCGAGACAGGTGTGAGTGCATGCTGATAGTGCCTCAAGATTTACTCTGGCATGTCTCATTTCCTTCTTTTTCATTCACCTTCCAAAAGCCCAACTCTTGTACACTAATATCCTACTTCCAGAAATCTAAGCCCACCCATGCAAAACAGATCAGCAGTTACAGGTCAGTGTATGTACCCAGTTCTGTTTGTCTGTAGCCTTTCCATCATCTGGACAGAATATTCATTGCTACGGTTACCTGGCTCGGTACCCTTTGTCATCATTTCATGTGTGTGTTTGTTCTTCAATTCGAGATATCTTTCTCAATTTATATTCCATACTGGCTTCTCCCTACATCATGGTTGATTGTTTTTATCTACATATAAAATCTCTTTTATGGGGTACAGTTTTGTGGTTTGTGACAAATGATTTGAGTTGTACCTCCCTGGCCCTAAAATACAACAGAGTTTCATTATCCCTGACATTTCCTTGTGCCACTCATTAGAGACGTCTTCCCAGTAATTTGTAGCAGGGGCCGGAGAGAGAGTTGAGTGGGTAGGGTGCTATCCTTCCTTGAACGTGGCATACCAGGGTTGGATCCCCAGCATCCCATAAGGGCTCTTGTGGGATTCCTGAGTGCAAATTCAAGAGTAACCCCCCAAGCACCACCATGTGTAGCCCAAAGACTCCCCAAAAAAAATCTGATAATTTTAGGAGTCACTGATCTCTCCTCTCAGTGGATTTAAGGCAAATCCACTGAGAGGAGAGATCAGTGGATCACTCTGGATAAGGACCCAGAGTGCCAGAGGAAGGGCATTAAACAGTAAGTAGTTCTGGGACTCAGACGTTGTCTCTTTGCAAAAGGTGTGTAACTGTCAGCCATTTTCATGTGAGTCAGTAGTTGTTCCTTTCTCTTGCTAAATGGTACTGACACACCAACTTTGTACTAGCCGTTTGTCGGATCGTTTAGTTGGCTTCTGGTTTGAAGCACTTACAGCTAAAGTTGCTGCACTCAGGTTCTCACACCAAGGTGTGCTTTCGTTCCCAAGAGCTAACGCTAGGAGTATCTCTGGGGTCTAGGATTTGTGTATATTTGCTTTTGGAAAAAACTGTCAGACTGTTTTTAGTGGCTACACCATTTTATATTCCCAGTGTATGAAGAAGCCGCTTATTTGCACACATATCAGCACATTCTATTTTTAATATCCCAAAAAATTATTTAGTGGTGTTTGTTGTGATCTTAATTTGTATTTTCCTACAGTTTTTATGTATTGTTGGCCTCCCTATATCTTTTAGAGAAGAGGTTTTGTTAGTAAAATTTGCCAGTTTTTTTTAAATAGGTTTATATTCTTATTGTCAAATTTTGATAATTTTTAAGACCATATTTTGGATATACACATAGAAATGTGGTTTGCAGATGTTTTATCCTGGGTGTGGCTTTTTTCATTGTTCTGTTTTACAATGTCAACAAAAAAGTTGTTTAACATAAATAAATCCCAGTTTATTACTGTTTCCATTATTGATTGTGCCCTTGGTGCAATGTATAGGTGATCATTGTCTTAATTTGAGTTCACAAATTATTTACTAGAACTTTCTCTTAGAAGTTTTTTACTTATTCAAATTGCATGTAGAACTATATGGTATAAGGCTATGTGTGAGTGTTCTTTTTTGTATGTAGATGCCCATTTATTAGACGTATTCGCTCTCTAAGGAATTGACTTTGTCAAAATTGTTTGACTATTTGGAGTTGAATTACAGCTATAGGTCAAATTAGAGAGTTTGATCTTAATGTATCAGAGCCATACTGACATTTCTGAGCCTTTTTTTTTTCTTTTTGTGTCATTGGGTCACACCCAGCGATGCTCAGGGCTTATTACTCCTGGCTCGGCACTCAAGAATTACTCCCAGTGGTGCTCACGGTACCATATGGGATGCCAGGGATTGAACCCTGATCAGACATGTGCAAGGCAAATGCCCTATATGCTGTACTATTGCTCCAGCCCCAGTATTAAGATTTCTAATCATGGTTTACCCTCCACGGGTAGTAGTTCATGTGTTATACCATTTCCCACAAAATTCTTCACCCACATGACCAGTGTTCTGTTAGTTCTCCTTCGATGAGACAAGTTGGCGACTCCTCCCTCACAGCTCTGTTTCTGCTTACAGTTAGGACCATGTTTTAATTAAAACAAACCCTTGGGCTCAGACCAATACTTGAGGTTACTCAGGGTGTAGCAAGAAGTGGTTACTGTGGGTCTGTGACCAGACCCATCGAGTGCCATATAGGCACTTTGATGGGCGGCATTGTATGACAACATTGTGCTCCTACAAGGTGTGAATATTAAATACTCTTCTAAGCCAGTGTTAAGTAACTATTAAAAAGAAGATGGCAGTAAGGAATTGAAATCACTTGTATCACTTGTCTTCCCGTTGTTCATTGATTTGCTTGTGTGGGCACCAGTAACATCTCCATACTTCCTTTCGCATGCTAGTGTATCCCAAAGGGCATCTGCTCGCACCAGGAACACAAAGAGCCTCAAACTATTCCTTCAGGTCATGGGAATGAGGTCTAAGGCTCTGCTGTGTGGGTGGTATGCTCTTGGTAGTAGGCTCTCAGTTCATGCATTTACTGATGAATCGCTGTCGGGGACACTTACCGGGGTCCCCGACAGTGCCGGGAAGCGAGTTCCCTTCTACCTCAGAAGCCGGCAGGGAATGGATGAAGACTCAGGAATCCGATGCAGTTTTAAAAGGCTTTACTTATCACAGGTTCAGGCATACAGGTCAGCAATAGGAAAAACCGGGTGCTTAGGATTCCCGGCTAGAACCCCAGACACGTGTGGGCCAAGATGGCGGCCACCACGTGTAAAGGCCCTGTAAAGAGGAGACAAAGACAAGACTCCCAAGAAGAGTGCGAGCCCCAAAAGAGAGAGCCCAAAAGGAGAGCCCAGAAAGAGAGAGAGAGGAAGCAGGCTGGTTTTATACCCTCCAACTCAGACTTCCCACTGTTATGGGAAGCAGGAAGGGTCAAATGCCCTTAGCTAATTTCTCCCAGCACCTCACCTAGGCCCTATTATATGCTAATGTTTTGAGCCAAGATCTGCCTGGAAATGCCTTTATAGAGCAGAGAAGGGGGTTTCTGAGATGGCATGTCTCTATACCAAAGACTAATACTAATGCCAGTTAAATATTTCTCCAAGCTTTCACAAGAGTCTCGTCTACTTCATGGTAGTTTTGTATTTTAGTTGCCTTTGAGTTATCAGGGAGCCATGCTTGCTTGCTTGGAGGCAAACAGCATTTCTCTCTGGTCTAATTACTTAGAGATCCAACGTGGCCAGGCAAATATGCTGGTAAGATCTAGCTAGTCCCACGATGATTGTAGTAGCATGAGAGAATACTTATACCAGCCAGTACAGAATACATGGTCAGATAAACTGCCACATTTAGACTACCCCCTATCTACGAAGTGACCTGTAGGAGGCAATCCAGGGCAGATACAGAAGCTCTTAGAGGAGTCCTGCAACAAACCGCAATGGGGAGAGATGGGCTAATCTCTTTATTAACATAATAAGGTAATTTTTTTTCTTTTTTGGGTCCTGTCTCTGCGCTTAAGAGACGACATGGGATGCCAGGGATCAAACACAGGTTGGCCACATGCAGGAATTGAAAGGAATTGAAATAGTAAAGTAGAAATTATTTTATAAAAATTGTTGAAATGGAAATACAACTGACAGTGATACCAATGTTAACATCTTAGTTTCAACACAAGGATTCTGTATGACTGTAACATAGGGGAATTGAAAAATGTAGAAGGAGGCTTAAATATTAGAGATTACCTTCCACATCTCAATGAAAACACTTTAAATACCATTCAAATGTCAGGGGAAATTATTTTGCTTAGAAATATGAAATGTTATCAGCTTTCTGGTGCTGCTCTGAGTTAACGAAGAGAAGAGATATAAAGAAGCAGAGAAAATGTCTCTTAGATTATCTTTCTTACAGTTTTCTTTAGGGGGTTTTACAGATTGAGTATTTGAGGCCCTCATTTCTGGTTTTCTTTATCTGTTTTCTTTTCCTCTTCCTTCACGGCTCATTTCCTGTTTTGCATCTGGCCATGCCACTTTCTGTCCAGGCTTCGTTTCTTTAAAATACTATTGTCAGACTGATTTGCTCTTTTCCCCGAATGAAATACATTGTGGGGTTTTTAATGAGGAAACATCTCTTATATTCCTCATGGTATTGCCAATGAAAAGATTTTCAGATTACATTTCTCCACTTGCTACACCATGCCTCTTGGTTGTTTTTATTAGATGAAAAGCAAAGATTCAGTTACGAGAGGTCTGGATATGATCTTGAAGAATCCGATGGCCCAGACGAGGATGATAACGACAATGACGATGACGATGAGGACAGCCAGGCTGAATCCGTCCTCTCAGCAGCCCCCTCCGTCACAGCCAGCCCTCAGCACCTTCCTTCTCGGGGCGGCCTGCAGGACTCCGTGAGCACTGACGACGACCTGAGACTCAGTGATTGCTTTTCTGGGGTACACACAGACCCCATGGACATTCTGCCTCGAGCACTACCCACCAAGATGACCGTGCTGAGTACGGTGCGATCTGACTTCACCCGAACACGGAGTCTCCAGCGCAGACCCGGCAGCAGGAGGCAACAGATGAAGGACGGGTGACTCCTCCTCCCGGAGACGCCTCCAGGTCCCCGCGTCATCTGATGTCAGTAGACTGTCCAGAATCAGAGGACCAGAGAACCGTGGGCGCAGGAAAAGCAGTTGCTCTACCACAGGTAAAGAGCTGGGTTCCTTTCTCCTGTCACACCGGGAAGCTATACGGCTTTTAGAAAATGACATTCTCAAATGATTCCTTACGGCCTAATCGGGTTTTGAGTTTTTGAAATTTAGTTTAAGGGAGAAAGACACGTCTTGTGGGTTCTTGTTAGGAACTTAGCAGTGATCATGGTTTTTTTTATTATGAATCCATAAAAAGAAACAGATAAATTTGAAAATTTACTTAATTATTTGCATATTTTAAGACCATGATATTGCGTGTGTGTGTGTGTGTGTATGTCTGTCTGTCTGTCTGTCTGTCTTGGGGCTGTTGATCCCATAGCTTACTCTTGGAGGGTTTTTGTTTTTTGCAATTGGTACAGTGATGATATATCTACACTAAATTATCCAAACACTTTTTATCAGCATGAAAAAGTGACGTGGTTTCTGTAACAAAATTAATGTAATCTTTCCCACCACCACCACCCCCGCCCACCAAAAAATAAAAATTTCAAGAATTCCCTTTTCTTGGATGAGAAAGCCTGCCTAGGAATGATTGCAGGGCCAACCTAGGCCTCTGGGAAGCCCCAAAGTACATGGAGAATGATTTCCTGGACTCACCCTGCCTGGCCTCTGGGGAAGGTTTAAGTCTGGAAGGACGCTTGTAATGTGGACTGCTCATGGCTATGTGGTTCCTTGTTAAATGTGGAAGATTTTTTTTTCTTTTTCTTTTTTGGGTTACACCCAGCGACGCTCAGGGCTTACTCCTTGCTCTGCACTCAGGAATTACTCCTGGCGGTGCTCAGGGGACCATATGGGATGCCGGGATCGAACTTGGGCGGCATAGGCCAGCCGCGTGCAAGGCAAATGCCTTACCCGCTGGGCTATCGCTCCCTGCCCCTAAATGTGGAAATTTTGACTTGTTAGATAATGCTAAAGAAAAATTAAAGTACTAGCCAAATGGATTTCTGGAGACTGCCCTAAATATAAATGTATTATAGCGATCTTTATGTTAAAGTATATTAATTTTTAATAAACCAGGAGAGGTCAGCCACACCCAGTGGTTCTGTGCTTAGTGATCCCTGGCAGTGTTCTAGGCACCAGATCCACTGGGGATCAAACTGAGGATGGTGGGTTGCAAGAGAATTGCTTTCCCTCCTGTACTACCTCTCTAGCCCCATTGTCACATATAGATGCTATCATGAGGGACGTTCTGTATGATCTATAGACACAGTGTGTGTGTATATATATTCTATCTATATTTATTTATAGATATAATGAGGTTTTGGGGCGGAGCGATAGCCCAGCGGGTAGGGAGTTTGCCTTGCACGCGGCTGGCCCATGCCGCCCGGGTTCGATCCCCGGCATCCCATATGGTCCCCGAGCACCGCCAGGAGTGATTCCTGAGTTCAGAGCCAGGAGGAACCCCTGAGCATTGTCGGGTGTGACCCAAAAATAAAAAAATAAAAAAAAATGAGGTCTATAATTGTTACTGGTATTTGGCATAACAAATACAACATGGGTAGCTTGCCAGGCTCTGCCGTGCGGGTAGCATATTCTTGTAATCATATTATAGACCTCATTCCCATGACCTGATGAAATGTTTTGAGGTTCTTTATGTTCTTGGAGCAAGCAGGTTCCCTTGGGCTCTACTTGCATGAGACAGGTCATATGGAGATGTTACTGGTGCCCGCTCAAGCAAATCAATGATGAACGGGAAGACAGTGATACAATGATAGATATAATACTTATTTATAGATATATGCTTATTTATAGATATATACATATATGTATCATGTATATATCTGCATATATATATAAATAATGGTCTTGTGGGTAGGATGACAGGGTAGGATGACATAATGTTTGGATGTTTTCATATTAGTCACAATGCCCTACACTGGTCTATCCCAAAGTCTCTTACTATGCTGGAAAATCTGATTTTTAGTGACATAAACTTAGGATGGATTAATGAGTAAATGAGCAACCATATGCAACTGTGTATAATGACAACTCTAATAAATGAATAGTCCTCCAGTTTTCTCTCAGTTGGTACAGCCAACTTGCATCTCAATTTCGTGTGTGTGTGTGTGTGTGTGTGTGTCTGTCTGTCTGTCTGTCTGTCTGTCTTTTTTGGGTCACTCCCAATGGTGCTCAGGGGTTACTCCTGACTTCACTCAGGAATTACTCCTGGCAGTGCTCAGGGGACCATATGGAATGCTGGGATCAATCCCAGGTTGGCCACGTGCCAGATAAATGCTACTATCCTGTCGTTCCAGCCCCACATCTCAATTTCCTAATAACTCCTAATATCTGAAATAAAGTAAAACGTGAAGTGGTGGAACCAGTAATAACAAAATTGACAAGAGGGGAAATATTACCATGCTACCTGAGTTAATTTTTAAAAAAAGACTATGTGTGATATACAGGAAGTGACCTTGAAAAATGTAAATTATTGCAAAATGTGTTTCTGTTCTTTGTAGTTACAGAGTAGGATTGTCTACAATTCTGCCTTGTAACAAATGTCTACAAAAGGCATAAGAGATATTTTTAAATTGGAAATTTCTTATTTATTTATTTTTATATTTTTTTGGTCACACCAAGTGGTGCTTAGGGGTTGCTTCTGGTTCTGCACTCAGGAATTACTTCTGGCAGTGCTCGGGGACCATATGGGCATATGGGTTAGCTACATGCAAGTCAAATGCCTCACCTACTGTGCTATTGCTCTGGCCCCCAGTTGGAAATTTATTTTTAAGAACTCAGAATAAAGTTTCGTTGAAAGCTTGCAGCTCTTACGTAAGAGATAAACATCCTTCATCTCACTAGGGAGCTAATCGTCATGGAGCAGTGTGCCCGGCCCTGCTGGAGAGCCTCATTCTCTCTTGTCTTTCAGGGCTTGTCCTCCCGGAGACACGGCCCTCACACTGCAGTCCCGACGCCCTCAGGAGCCGCACAACAGCCAGGTGGCACTCAAGAGCAGAAGCCACCACTGACTCTCCAGCCAGCTCTGGGCCTGCCCACTCCCCACACCCATCTCTTCAGCCACCTGCCTTTGCATTCCCAGCAGCCATCGAGGACTCCGTATAACATGGTTCCGGTCGGGGATCCACGTGGTTCCTGCCGGCCTCACCTATTCCACCTTCGTCCCCATTCAAGCAGGGCCCATGCAGCTGACGATTCCTGCTGTCAGTGTAATTCACACAGCTGTGGGCCCTCCCGAGGACACCATCACAGAAGCTTCTGGCACCCCAAACCCCACGGGAGTGTCGGAATTAAGCAACGTTGTACCATGTATTCCCATTGGCCAAATCCGTGTGCCAGGCCTTCAGAATCTAAGTACACCGGGCTTGCCGTCCCTCCCATCCCTGAGCATGGAGACCGTCAATATTCTAGGCTTAGCCAACACCAATATTGGCCCCCAAGTTCACCCACCAGGCCTCGCTCTCAACGCTGTGGGACTGCAGGTCTTGACAGCGAACCCTTCCTCTCAGAGCAATGCCCCCGCTCAGGCGCACATTCCAGGCCTCCAGATCTTGAACATAGCATTGCCTGCTTTAATTCCCTCCGTTAGCCACGTCGCTGCTGACGCATAGGGAGCTCCTGACACACCAGCCTCCCAACACAGAGCCCGTGCGCCGCCAGCCCAGCAGACTTCTGTAGCCAGCACGTCTCCTCAGGGGTCACCTCAACAAGTGCAGCGAGAAGATGCAAAAAACATTCTCGATCCCCCTGCCCCTGCGAGAGACCACACAAGGCCTGATGGGAAGGCTGCCTTAGTCAATCATGTGAAGCCCAAGCAGGGTCAGGCTGCTCCACTGGGCAAGCCAGTGTCCCTGTCCGAGCCGCTGCAGAAGGCCAGGCCTGAGGCTTTCCTAGAGCCCCTGGGCCAGCGAACTGTGTCTCCTGAGCGCCAGGGGCCCGGGCCGCAGGGCTGCCCCGCAGGCAGGCCACGGCCCAGTTCAGTGACGTGAGTAGTGATGACGAGCGGACAGGCTTGTGATTGCAACCCTAGCGGTTTTTTAATTTGGGGATGTTTTTGGTTGGTTGTTGTTTGGTGGGTTTTTTCTTTTTTTTGTTTTTTTATATATAACAACACTTAAAGGTTTCTCTGAAACCGTCCTTTCCTTAAAGCACAGTTTTATGACATAAACTCATGACTAATCTTTGTGCAATCATGAACTTTTGACCAATAATTGTTGTTTTGTGTCAGCTCCAGCCATTTTTGTATATGTTGTATAGACGATTGTGCCTTTTAGGAGTTTTATGTTTAGAGACTGTACAGATTGTTGAATATCTATATACATAAAGTATATATTATATATGTACATGAAAACCAGGTAGATATTTGTGTTTAGTCAGAGAACCTTGTCAAATAAATCAAATGATTAAATTATTTGTTGCACTGTTAAATATAAATTTTTATGGCTGTTGGCAGTTTCTGTGTAAAAATTAGTACGTAAACTCCATATTTATTGTATTCATAATAGTCTTTGAAAATGGGTCTGTCCTTATTGTGTAAGACAGTAACTTTACACTTCAGACAGATTTTCTGTGTTATGAAATGTTTCAGTAAAATCCTGTTTCAGTAAAATCTTGTTTACTGACTCTCGTTTAATTGTGCTTCTTTTATCATCTGATATTCAGGGAATAGCTCTAGCATGCATTCAATCTTGCTAGCAGGGTTAGAACAAATTTCTAAGCAATGTTGAGCTGCTTTTAGGCCACTTCGGGGTAAAGGGGCTCAGTTGGGTGGGGCTCAGTTGTTCATCACTGGGTCAGCCACATGCAAGGCACATGCCCTATTCACTGTATAATCATTCTCTCCAGACTGAAATAGTTTTTTTAAGAATTCCTGGGAATAAGAAGGTGGGACTGGAGGGAAGTGAGGGCATGGGGGGTCTAACTAACGTTGTGATATACTTGGATGGAAATTTCCCAGTGCTATAATATTGTTTAAATTTATTTTGTACTCTTGACTTCTCAAGATCCATTGCATTGTACACATAGCTTTAATATTAGTGATTTGAATACTTTAATGTGGCTTTCAAGTGTTTTGCTAGCAGTTTGAAATATATAACTAAGTAAGAAATGTTACCATAGTTTGGGCCACTATAATTTGAAATAGTCACATGAACCAAATATAATTCTCAAATATATATATTATCAAATATAAATGACTATTATACTAAACACAAATAATGTAATTCAGAGAGTGGGGAAGACTATATTTGATTTTTATTCCATTGTGCTATCATCAAACGGCCCAATCAAAAACTCAGGAGTGCAGTGATGTAGCAAATCTCTTTGATAACTTTCTGACAAACAGGTAAACAGCATAATACGCACAAATTCAATATAAAAATGCACTATAGCGTTGCCCTCGGAAGTGTAGGAAATATCTAAAATATCGAAAGTCATCGTTTTCATTATTTAGCAAGTTTCACAAAAATTTCAGTTAATATGATATTCAAGGACTTGTTTTTATTCCTATAAATGTAATCACAATCTCCAAGACAAAAATAGTCTCCCAAATTAAATTTCATGGTCTTAGAAAATTGTCTTTTTGATTTTAAATAGAGGTTATTTCATGTGTACTTCAATGACAGCTGCCTATCATTATCAAAAAAGATTTTAAATGAGACTAGTAAAGGGCCATAGAGATAGTTCAGTGGATAGGGTGCTTGCTTGACAAGGAGCTGACCTGGGTTAGAACAAATTATGTATGTTGATTGTGTGTAGGAGGCAATGACAATTCATAGACTAAAACCACAGACTACAGGAGGTAGTAGAAGAATTAGATGCTTGCCTGCCTTGCATGTGACCAACTCTTGTTCAATCCCCAGCACCACATACAGCTACCCCCTCCCCCAACCCACCCTGAATAACTGACAAGGGATCATTCTTGCTCACATAGCCAGGAGCATCTTCAGGGTATGGCCGCAAAACAACACTGGAGGATCACCACCACTAAATTAATGAAACCAGTTCACTAAATTAATGAAATCAGTTCCTTCAGCTGGTCACTGAGTGATCCATGGTTTCTTCAAGCACAGGCTGGCCTGCCCTCTGCAGCATTGAGCTTGGTCTGTTTTATTCCACATCACCTTCCTCTGATTTCCATCATGAGGGCCTATTCTTTATAAATTAACATATACTTGAGAACAGTGCTGGAATATTTTTTATAGCTGCGGCCATAGGGCAATAAGTAATCAGCATGTATCTTTAACATATGGCATTAAAGTTAACAAGAACCTCTCAGGTCCCAGCAGAACTTTTGCTGCTTGGCTGCAAAATGTGCAATGTCAGCCATTATAAAGCGAATCTTGTTTTCCCCAGGGAACTGTCCCAAACTAGGGTTTTTAGTAAGGGGAACTGTTGCCCTTACAAAATAAAATCAGTAATGAGAACTGGGATGCATATTGAACTTGTGTTTGGAGGCCCATCCAAGTGGAAGAAAAGGGTTCATTCAGATTTTGAGCGAACAATTGACACCACTTCGGAGATGAAAGTTTAACACAAATGGTGGCTCTCCACTAAGATCTTGAGTTCTGGAGAAGATAATGAACAAGAAGCAATATGGTAGGTAACACTCTAATAAGCCATAAAAGTGTTTCCTGCAGCAAAAAGCAGGAAGGATGATAAAGGGAAAGAGCTTGAGGTCGTCATCAGGTGACACTTCAGACTTGGCCTCCATAGGACCTTTTGTTTTCTGTTAAGAAAATGATAGATGGGAAGAATATTAACAGAAGTGAGAGGAAGTGGCTAATCCAAGATTTGTTCCTACTATATGTTACTTAATTAGAACCACTCTTGTAGGCTGCTGCTAATCTGTTTTTCAGAGAGGGAGGCCACAGCTCAGTGTTGAAGAACTTTGTCAGAAAGGTATTTTTAGCTGGCACGTGAATCCACAATTCTGTGAAAGAACCACAAAAAAAAACCAAATGAAGACACATTGAGACAAAGAAAACAAACATTTTGAGGGTTTGGCAACTAACAGAACCCTGATTATAGAAAGAACGCAGCTTATTTTAGAAATGATTTAGAGTTGTGCGATTCGTTGTGTGAAAAGAACATCAGGGGTCACAGTCTTGAGGGAGAGCAGGGTCATTTAATGTTCCATTCATTTACCGGGAGGGCTGGCCATAAAGGCAGTGAAAGAGCGAAGGCTGACTTTGATCCCACAGCACACCTCAAAGAGATAGGAGAAAAGGGAGACAATGTAGTTACCAGGCTGCCTATAGTACTTTAATCCTTTTGTTATAAACCGTTTATTATAAACCATTATAATGGAGAAGGCAATTGTTCACCGAAATGAGGATCAGCACTCAGGAGGATTTGGCCAACTGAAGATAGTTGCTGAAGACCTCAACCAGAAAATAGGCACTATGAGACTTAGGCTGAAATATCAAACTGCTAAGAATGTAGCCATTTCATTCATCGGAAGTTCAATATGTGTCAGGCTCACCATATTCCCTCACCTCCCAAAGCATCTTGGGAATGCTGAAAACCATGTTCTATAAGTCCAGGTGAGGAAACAACACATGTCCATCACGAGCAGAACTTCCTGAGCTCAGAACATCTATTCCTGGTACTTTTGGACTCCGCTTGAAGAGACTGTGATAAAGGAGTCCATTTTGAAGTCTGAGGCTAAGTGGGTCAAACCTGAAAGGCGACTTCAGGGACAGCCAGAAGGCAGAACCACTGATGCACGTCAGCCAGACTTTAGTGAGCTGCAATAAAATAAATAATGAAGGACAATCCCAAGAAATGTAAGAATAAAGAACACAAAATGGGACTGGAGTGGGTAGGACACTTGATTTGCAAACGACCAACCTAGGTTTGCATTCCATATGGTTTCCAATCACTTCCAGGAATGATCGCAGAGTGCTGAGCCAGAAGTCCTAAGCATAGCCCTAAACAAAATAACAAACTTTTCAGTGGCATTTGTTTTGAATGCTGGGCCACTCCCAGCTGTGCTCACGGGTCCTTCCTGGCAGTGCTCAGGGAACATATGCCATGCTGTGGATTTAATTTGACTTGGCCACATGCAAAGCAAATGCTTTAAGCCCTACATTAGCTCTCTGGTCCCTTAATTATTTTTGTTAACAAAATATATACGTTTGTTTTAAAATCATGCACAAATTGTCCTCCAAACCAGACTTGTGGTATGATAGTACTCTTTTATGAACAAGTCACATTATATCTGAAGCAGCATTTCTAATTTCAACTATTACAGCAAATAGCATATGATGTTATTCCAATTTTTATGGTTGAAAACATTTCTCAGGGTTACAAAGCTAGTTAAATGAGATAGTCGAGTCTTAAAGCTAGATCTGGTTTTCCACTGTTCTGTGCTGCTTCTGAGCAATGATTTTTTTCAGAAGTTGGGTAGTAATGTATTAATTTCTAGGCCAAAGCCTACTTAGTATTCATAAACCATCCTCTTCAAATTTCCTACTGAAATGAATATATCCAGTACCACACATATTTATGTAGATAATTTTGTCTATGTCCTTTTTCATAATTGATACAATAGGAGACATAATAATATTTAGTGAGGAAATATTTAAATAGCAAGAGATAAAATGGCAATCTCCAGCGACAATTCTAATGAAGCATTAAACATGTAGATTTCCAACGTGTATTAGGGTTTCAATTATGAATCATTATTCATAAAAAATGTCCTTGTTAAACATTTTAGGATAATAACATTTTAGCTGAAAGAAGGAAAGATGAGAACGGATTTATATTGTTGTAGATACAGACGTAGCTTCAGCACAGCATGACATAACATAAAGCCTTGAATTTGTCCTTTTCAAAAATATTTCATAAAACAACTAGGTCAATTTTCCATTAGTTTTTATAGAGAAAATTATTTAAGCCAATTTTTCCTATCATAAAGGGCATCACACTTTTTTCTGTGCGCAGATTTAAATATAGAAGAGAAAACAAAATATAGGAACTTAGAAATGAAAAAGATAAATTATTTTCAAAAGTATTAAGAAAAAAGAAGTAATTTATTTTTAGTAAGTATTTTCTTGGCTCAGAATAAACTGATAGAGGTAAGTATATAGAATTTCGTTCTTTTATTATCTAGCATATAGATGTGACTGAATAGTTTTATGATATCTGCATAGATAGAGTTTTTTTGTTTTGTTTTTTTTTTTAAATAGGAAAACCCATAGACATTTGCTATGCAGTTGATTTTGCTGGAGGAGTTATCTTCATTCTTTTTCAGTTACTTGAAAAGCTGTATGTTTAGTTATTTACCTATGAATGTTGCCAAATGGATCCAAGGAAACTTTGTCAGGTGAAAGACAAGAGGACTTTGCATTCCTTGAGGTCAGTCATGGAAAGAAAAGCCGGCTTTGAGATCAGTCAATTAGCCAGGCATGCTTGGTTTTCCTTGCTAATCGTGAGACTTATTTTGCCCTAGTAGGGTCAAATGTTAAGACTGGTTTTGATCCAACAGTTGTATCCTTTGATACATTAAAAATCGTTATTTGGGGACATCTTTATATATGATCCAGACATTTCCTGTTACTTAAGCACCCAGCTAAAAGTAACACCTAAGAAGTAGCTTATGATTCCATACAATTTGTGTACTTACAACCAACTATCTACAATTGCAAATCATTGTTGGTTGAAAGCTTCAATATTTATTGAAGTCTACTTACTATTTAATAAAATAACGTCATCACATCACAGTCTATTCAAATCAAAATGTTGATTAGACGCTGAATTTCACATAACAATCTATAAGAAAAACCAAAGTACTTCTTAAAGCGTTTTTAAAATTTCAGACATTTTCATGATTTCTTTTAGTGGAGGGTCATAAAGTTAAACACTGAATGAAAGATATTTTCCTTTGTCCCAGCGCTGTTGGGAACAGTTGTACAATGTTAGTACATGGTACATCAATCTCTTTGATGCTTAAGCAGCTCTGAATGCCTCCGGCCAGTGCTGGCTCTGAAGGGCCTTTAAATGGAGATAAAGATCAGAACTGACATGGGGACCCCAGGGGTTACCCTAGAAAATGTTTTGTTTGTTTTGTTTTGTAACAAACAAATTCCTGTGAACTCTTTGTTGTCATTTTTCTAAATCCTTCCCCAAAAGAAGGATTTGGAAGACAAAACAGATCCAGGCGTCAAAACATTTAAAGTTTCTGCTATCCTTGAGGCCCATACGCCTTCGAATTTCAACTGAACTGGGTAAAATACTTCCCAATCAGACTTTCATTCTTGCTTCTTTAATCACTTAAAGCTTGTATTGCTGCTTTAAATGTCACTACTTAAATTACTGTCCCCTTAGTGCGCAGATTACATACTGTACATGTAAATGATTTGTAACATGAGTTACAAGCAAATTATATGTAAAACTGTGCATTCATTTCACAAACTCAGTTCAGAGTCATGGCTACAGGGCTCTATTAGCCAGTGTATGATTCCTTCAGTCCCTGACTGTGATTTATTCCAGTAACTATAAGCTTGTATCCTTAACTGCTGTAAATCACTTCATAATTTATGACCAAGTGGAGTATAAAGAAGAGAGAATGGATTTACAGAAAGTAACTCAAGGTTCATTATAAAATGCAACCATTGTATTTGTATAGGTAGTTCTATGGTTTATCTGCTTAATATCTGACTATTTGAGGTATTATATGGAAGCAATATGCTAAACTTGGAAATAATCTTTATATACATATATATGTATATATATATATATTTTTTTTTCATTATACCACCATGAGATATACAATCACAAAGATGTTCATGTCTGGGTTTCAGTGTTCCAGCATCCATCCCTCCACCAGTGCCCATTTTCCACCACCAATGTTCTCAGTTCCCTCCCCACTCCCCCCCCCCCCCATGGCAAACACTATACCTCTTTTATCTCTCTTTCTCTGTCTCTCTCTCTGTCTCTCTGTCCCTCTGTCTCTGTCTCTCTCTGTCTCTCTCTCTCTCTCTCTCTCTCTCTCTCTCTCTCTCTCTCTCTTCCTTCACTTACACATTGTGGCTTGCAATACATTTAGAGGTCATCATGTATATTGGAAGCAATCTTAAGAACATGTTGTCTAAATTCATATCCAAGACTGATACTTTATAAGCTAATTATCAAATTCTTTTTATTTTCTCAATTGTCTCCTATGTCATTTAGAACAAAAGTAAACACCCACCTAAGAAGTATTTTGGAAGGATTAAAAAGCAGATGGTACATGTAAAGTAGTTAAACAATTCCTGGTTTATTTAGTTTTTGTTGAAATGAATGTTAGCATTGATTATTAGGAGTTTTCAAATAATTCTGAGTGCTGCACAGTAGAACACACACTAGCATTCATCCCAAAAACACTGATAACATCCCTCCCGCGAGACGGTCAGATCTTTCTTTACCAGTAACTGTATTTCAAATCACTTATGCCTTTCAAACTATTTCTGCCCTGGTTTAATGTTTTCTTACATATTGCTTTGCAGGAAAACTAGACAAGCAGAAATAAAAATAAAATGAATAAACCAAACAAGTCATCTCTAATTGCTTATGTGTTTTCAAAATTTGAAAAAGTGGCAACATTTCTAAACTTCAAAGAGAAGATGAACTGTGCTGACAAAAAGAAGGGGGTGTGATATTTGCTGGGATGCTTAATGGGTGCCTTTAAATTATTGTAATTAATTCATTTTAAAAATTGAATCACAGTGAGATACACAGTTATAAAGTTGTTCCTGATTGGGCTTCAGTCATCTAATGTTCCAATACCCATCCCTTCCATCAGTGTACTTTTTCTACCGCCAGTGTCCCCAGTTTGCCTACTGCTACCCACCCCCTGCCTGCCTCTACGACAGGCATTTTCCTCTCTCTCTCTCTCTCTCTCTCTCTCTCTTTGTGTCTCTGTGTCTCTGTCTCTGTCTCTCTGTCTCTCTGTCTTTGTCTCTCTCTCTCTCTCTTTGTGTCTCTGTGTCTCTGTCTCTCTCTGTCTCTCTGTCTCTCTCTCTTTGTGTCTCTGTGTCTCTGTCTCTGTCTCTCTCTCTCTGTCTCTCTCTCTCTCTCTCTGTCTCTCTCTCTCTCTCTCTCCCCAGGGGCATTACGGTTTGCAGTACAGATACTGGAAGGTCATGATGTATATCCCTTTACCTACTTTCAACACTCAGTTCTTCTCCAGAGTGATCATTTCTAGCTAATATTGACATACTGATCCCTTCTCTATTAATGGATGCCTTTGTTCTTGTAATTTAGAAGAGAGAGGGCACAGTTTTCTTCACCACAGACCATCACCGCCGGGGGCCCCTAGAGCCCTGTCTGTCCAGAGATCCTAGAGGATCATTAGCATAGTTCAGTAGAAACTGACATGACACTGCTTTCATTGTCTGGTAACTTCAAGGTTATTCCCACTCAGACTATAAGATATTGGAAGTAGATTGTTAAACAGGGGCTGGAAACAGTTCATTAGGCAATATGTTAAATTCTAAGTAATATTTTTTGTGTTTTTATAATAGAAATTTAAATATAAATAACAAGACCAAAGTAACAACTCTAATATCTTTATTAAATCAAGGAAAATGATGTTCATTGAGTAAATATATAGCTGACTGAGACTATATCTTTTGTGCTCTACCTCTGTGGATTCTAAACCTAGGAAGGCCACCGAACCTCCCCATAGCTGAGTTTCCTGATCTATAAAAGGGTGTAATGATGCCAAGCTCAGAAATCTATGTGAGGATAAAGTAAAACCTCATGGAGTGTGCTTGGTAAAGTGCTTAAGTTACCTGTAATAAACTTTCCCTAAAAAGTAGCCTCATAACTATTACTACTAATATGCATATTGGCGTTACTTTGGGAAAACCAGAGGTAAAAATCTGAAGACAATAGTTGATGAACATCCCATCATGTTCTGAAACCTTCGCTTTAAATATAAAATGAACCTGCTAAATAATCAAGACAATTTTTATGTTAGGCTTATTTTTGGTTTTGTATTGGTATGTCTCCTAAGTCAGTAGTTAAAGTATGTAAGAGAATTAGATACATAAAAATTATGCTTGTGGTAGTAAATGTTTAAAAGAGTTTGTATACAACATTGAAAGAATTGAATTGGGGTAGGAAGGGCTTGTGGCTTTTGTGACTTCATTATTTTTTAATTTAAAGATTGGCGGGGGTTGAGTCATACCTTGCAGTGCTCAGGGACTCTTCCTGGCTTTGAGCTCAGGAGAAAACCGTGGCAGAGCTCAGGGGACTCTGTGTGTGGTGCTGAGGACAGAACCAGAGTCAGACTCTTGCAAGGTAAGTGCTTTAACCCCTATACTACCTTTCAGGCCCAAATTGATTTTAATTTTGAAACGCATGAGGTAATATTACAAAGTATAAGTATGAAAAGGAATATTAGAAGTTGGTATATGACTGAAGTAGTAAGGAACTCTAGTGTAATAAGCAAAAGCCAAAATTCATGTTGAGGGGGCTGGAGCAATAGTACAGCAGGTAGGACATCTGCCCTGCATGCTGCTAACCTGAGTTCTATCCCCGTATCCTATATAGTCCTCCGAGCACCGCCAGGAGTAATTCCTGAGTACTGAGCCAAAAGTAAGTCCTGTGCATTGTTGAATTTGAGCAAAAGAATCAAAAAGAATTTTAATTTTGGTTTATAAATCCATGTTCCTGAAAATGTAAAACTTTGGTTCTAGATACATGTATTTGAATGCATTTTTATTTATTTTTAATTTTTAATTTTATTTAACCACCGTGATTTACAAAGTATAAAGCTTTTCACAAAGTATAAAGCTTTTCACAATACAGTTGTTAGAAACATTCACCATTTAGCCCAGCGGGTAGGGCGTTTGCCTTGCACGCGGCGGCTCATGCCGGCCTGGGTTCGATCCCCGGCATCCCATATGGTCCCCGGCGCCGCCAGGAGTGATTCCTGAGTGCAGAGCCAGGAGTAGCCCCTGAGCATTGCCGGGTATGACCCAAAAAAGCAAAAAAAAAAAAAAAAAAAAAAAACAATCCTACCGCCAGTATACTCCACCACTAAATACCCTCGTTTCCCACCCATCCCCCATCCCCATGCCTGCTCTCTTAGCTGGCACTAATTATATTGACCGTTACAGCCCATCAATGAGAATGGTATTGATAAAGTCATGACTTCTTTTATGAGTTGTTATGTGTGAATCTGGCTGATTTCTGTTCTTGCATTTACTTTCTGAGTTTCTAGAATGTAGTGAGTTTCCACTAGTCAACTAGTCAACTCCAAAACCTCCACCACTGCACCACGGACACTTATTTCCAATTTTTCTCAACGTCTTTTTGAGCCTGTCTTAGGCATACACAGAATGATCGATTCTATATTGCTTGTTGAAGCTAGTTCTCTAAATACGGTCGGTGAATATATTCTTAAATGAAAGTCAATAGATTATTAAATCTCAACTGCCTCCCTTTGTGCCATTTGCGCCCACTGTATAAGAAATTATCAATATGTTCTCACAAACCAGGCATTGTGACCACGCAGTTGTGATGGTGTGCCCCATACTTTATTCTTTAAAATGTGATGGGATACCTGGTACATCAGTATACCTGGCTTTGAGATATTGTGCAGCCACTTTTTGCGGCTGTGCATCATGGGAAAGAGTCACAGCAGCTCTGCCATGTGTCTGTGTCTCTAGATCATGACTGGCAGTGTTGGAAGCAGTTTCTGGTCAGGCCATACAGAAGGGACAGAGTGGGGGGAGGGTCCCCAGCTCCATCTCCTTGAAAGCCCTATGACTTTAGCCACCGAGACCCGCATACCTGGGCTTGAAATCTCCTCTCTCTTGAGTGGGTCTCTGACGAGCTGTGGGGTCTGAACCTTAAAAATGGCTGTGACTGTGGTGCATGAGGTTTTTCTGGCTTCTGAGGCTCTATTTGGGCATTGGACTGGGAACAGAACCTGCCCCTTCTCCTGGATGCCTCATGATCAACCTAGCACGGGTACAGCTGGTAGCAGCTCTGCCATGTGTCTGCATCTCTTGATCATGGCCAGCAGCACTGGAAGCAGTTCATGGGCTGGCCCACCAGGCCTTTTGGAGAGGACAGAGTTGAGGAAAGGGGCCCAGCTTTGTCTGTATGAAAGCCCGTTGACTTGAATACATTTAAAAAAAATATTTTATTATACTACCATGAGATATTAAATTACATAGATGTTTATGTCCGGGTTTTGGTCATACATTGTTTCAGCACCCATCCCTCCACCAGTGCCCATTTCCCACCACCAATGTCCCCCATTCCTTCCCTCTCCCCCTAGCCTGCCTCTATGGAGAGTTCTTTATCTCTTTTCTCTCTCTTTTCTCTCTCTCTCTTCCTCTCTTCCTTCTCTTACACACTGTGGGTTGTGATACATACATTTAGAGGTAATCATGTGTATCTTTTGACTGTATTCAATACTCAGTTCTAGGCTAGTATTATCACTTACTACAATTGTTAGCACACTGTTCCCTTCTCTGTCCCACCCAACCTCCAACTCCCAGACGCTTGTGGTAGATTCCATTTTTGGAAAGACCTCCTGATCCATGTTTTGTCTGACCTTGATATCGGTATTGGTATCATAGTATGTGTATATATATATATATATATATATATATATATATATATATATATATATTTTATATTTATGTTATGCAAATAAATGCAGCCATTCTATATCTGTCTTTTTTCCTTCTGACTAATCTCACTCAACATGATCCTCTTCATGTCCATCCATTTATAGGCAAATTTCATAACTTCATTTTCCTAACAGCTGCATAGTATTTCATTGTGTAGATGTACCAAAGTTTGATGCATTTTTTAAATGGCAGCTTAGGGCTAGAAAGGAGAGCAAGCTTATTTATCTAACAGAGGTTCTCATCCAAAATGTATTTAAAATGTTTCTTTTCTAGGCTAGGAAGATAGCATTATAGGAGTTTGACCCAAGTTCAATCCCCAGCACTTGGCCTCTTGAATACTGCAGAGTGTTGGCCAGTGGTCCAGACACTGCAGGTCTGGGGCAGCCCCCCATCCTCAGGTCTTAGCACTGAATCACCACCTAGCTAGATGGATACCACCAGGAACACCCCTCTCTCCCTAGGCCTCCTGACTTGGGAGGCCCCCAAGCCCTCAAAATATTTTTTTCTACTAGTCAGTATCAAAAAGAAAAATGATCTAGTAGAAAATGTTTAAAATCTGATAATATGAACTTCATTCTGAAAAATAAATGGGTTTAGGCTGAATAAATACTTGTTATGTCCTGGAAAATTTGAGCCATTTCTGTACACTTACTCCAGTATTCTTCACCCCAATCCTATTTCAGCTCCCAGGCCATCAATGGACAAGTTAAAATTATGCATTTTAAATAAAAATGAATTTAGTTGTTTTCTTTGCTTATACATTTACTGTGATTTGCAAATTTGAATCTTCATCTATGCAGAAGAAAGGGTTCTTTATTTTCATAAACTATAATTATAAGTCTTCAATATTTGTAGAGGGAAAATGTATCTGTTTATCCTAGGTATTTAATAATCACCTACAGATTTGCTCTAATTATCAGCTTCCATAAATTGCTATTGTTTTCTAAATTTCTAAACAGTTATAAACAGATGTTTTGGTTTGAAAAATGAGAAAGGTAATTTCCTTCTATTTCATAAACACGATATAATTTGCATTCTTGACAAATTCAATTTTTTGCTATGAGCTAATGCTAAGTAAAACCGTGGGCTCAGGCTCACAGTGAGAACATCCACACATATTCCTGTTTTCTTCTGGATTACCTGCGATATTACTCTGCAATGCTGGAAATTTACGTAAGCGGTTGATGATCAAGTATACTAATATTAATTTTAAGAATAATATCCAAAAGTCTTTGTTTTCATCAAAGAATTGCTCCGATTGTAATTTTTATTTAATAATGACTAAATACGATGTATCAAGTGCAGATAGAAACAACATGTGATTTCATTAAGATACATATTACTACTCAGCAGTAATGGTAGTTGGGTCTGTTCAGAAGCAAAGTTGTGTCAAGATAAGAGGTGATACTCTGAATGTGTAGACCACTTTATAATTCTGATTGCTTGACTTGTGAATTTTATCCAATATATGGCAGAGAAAAAAAAGCAAAGTAATTCCAAAGAACAGTTCTGGGGCCTTCCAGTAGATAACCAAGCCAGCAGAAATAAGCCAACAGTAATACCTCCAATACCAAGGCATTAAATGCCTAACTAAAGTCAATAATGTGACTGTTATTATTTTCTTGGGAACATTGTATCAACACTAACGCATAAAAGGTTAAAAACTTCTATCTGTCCAGTAAAGGTTTAGTCCTTTTTCTTTTGACAATAAACATGCATTTTGCAATCCAGAGAACCTACTTTTTTATTTTTTAAATTGTTTATTATACCACCGTGAGACATACAATTACAAAGGTGTTCATAATTGGTTCTTGGTAGTACAGTATACCAGCACCCATCCCCTCCACCAGTGCCCCATTTCTAACACCAATGTACCCTACCCCTCCCCGCCCACCCCCCAGGCTGCCTCAATAGCAGGTACCCCAGTATCCTCTCTTTCTCTCTCTGTCTCTCTCTCTCTCTCTGCATCTCTCTGCCGCTTCTTTTACACATTGTGGCTAGCCCTGCAGATATTTAGAGTTTATCACTTAAGTCTCTTTGTGTATATTCAATGGAGAGTTTTAATCTGCCATTACCATTTCACACATTTAGTAAAACACTGGTATCTATTTATATCCTATTAATGAATGCAGTCATTCTATCTCTGTCCTTTTCCTTCTGACTAATTTCACTCAGCATGATAGTCTCCATGTCCATCCATTTGCAGGTAAATTTTCATAATTTCATCTTTTCTGACAGCTGCATAGTATTCCATAGTGTAGATGAACCACAGTTTCTTTAACCAGTCCTCTGTTCTAGGGCATTTAAGTTGTTTCCAGATTCTAGCTTTAGTGAATAGTGCAGAGATGAATAAAGAAGTACAGATAGTGTTTCTGCTATATGTTTTTAGGTCTCTCGGGTTTATTTCCAGGAGTGCTATTGCTGGATCAAATGGGAGCTCAATATCTAGTTTTCTGAGGAATGCCCATATTGTTTTCCAAAAGGGCTGGACCAGCCGGCACTCCCACCAACAGTGGATAAGAGTCCCTTTTTCCCCACATCCACACCAGCACCGGTTGTTCTTGCTGTTTTGGATGTGTGCCAGTCTCTGTGGTGTGAGATGGTACCTCATTGTTGTTTTGATTTGCATCTCACTGATGATTAAAGATGAAGAGCACTTTTTCATATGCCTTTTGGCCATTCGAATTTCTTCTTTTTTGGAAGCTTCTGTTCATTTCTTCTCCCCATTTTTTGATGGGGTTGGCTGTTTTTTTCTTGTGGAGTGCTACCAGTGCCTGATATATCCTGGATATTAACCCCTTGTCAGATGGGTATTGGGTGAATATCCTTTCCCACTCTGTGGATTGTCTTTGTATCTTGGTCACTGTTTCTTTTGAGGTGCAGAAGCTTTTCAATTTTATATCATCCCATTTGTTTATCTTTGCTTCCATTTGCTTGGTCAGTGGTGTGTCATCTTTAAAGATACTTTTCATTTCGATGTCGTAGAGCATTTCTCCTATGTTTTCTTCGATGTACCTTATAGATTCATGTCTGATGTTGAGATCTAGAATCCATTTTGATCTGACTTTTGTGCATGGCGTTAGAAGGTCTAAGTTCATTTTTTGCCACATAGCTGCCCAGTTTTTCCCAGCACCGTTTGTTGAAGAGGCTTTCTTTGCTGCACTTAATACATTTTGCTCCTTTATCAAAGATTAAGTGGTTGTATATTTGAGAGTGTGTTTCAGGATATTCAGTTCTATTCCATAGGTCTATGGGTCTGTCTCTATACCAATACCACACTGTCTTAATTACAACCGCTCTGTAGTAGAGCTTGAGGTTGGGGAAAGTGATACCTCCCATCTTCTTTTTCCTGCTTTAGCTATTCGGGATTTTATTATTCCATACAAATTTCAGGAGTGTTTAGAACCTACATTTTTATCTGACAAAATAAACAGATTATTGTCAGAGCCAACTCCCAACACTTGATTCCTTAGATAGCCAAACCAAAGAGTCTAATTCCTATGATTTAGTTTCTATGATTTGGGTATTAGATGGTTCCTACAGAACACAGGGTTCAACCCTCAAGCATCTTCTAGATGTAGAACAAGTTCTATAAAAGGAGAAAGCAATGCTGATTTTAAGAACCAATTAAAGCAAATATTTAGTAACATAAGGGAATTTGTCAGAGAAAGAGAAAGCAACTAACACATAATCACCAAATAAAGTCAGCAACCTTGTATAAAAAAAAAAAAAGTCCTACCAGAAATTGCTTATAATTCCTAATGCAAGTCACATAGTGTGGTTAGTGCAAAGATGTGGTGTTAGCACCAATGACTGCCAGTGTGAGTGTCGTTTAGGAAAGGATACATCTTAGCAGAAAAGAGACATACTTTTTTTAATGAAGAGGCAAGAACAATGCCAGAAACCACATTGCAATATAATATATGGGCTAGTTATGTCACAGGGTATCCACTAAGAGAACATTTGTTATATTAAAAAGGAAATGCATTTCCAACTGGAACAGCTAAGAGACTGATGTAGGGTATGTGTGTGTGTATGTGTCTGTGTGTGTGTGTGTGTGTGTGTGCGCGCGCTCGTATTCTAGGCAAATATTAGGGCAAAGGAAAACAAACAAACAAAAATCCCTGGAAGCCTACCAACTCCTGTTAATCATTCTGAATGGCAGAAAAGCATAGAACTACTGTCATAAGTATGACAAAACCAACTGTTATTTCACTGGACTAAACCTCTGAGGTATTAATCAGAGAAGTTAAAAATGCAGCAGGAGAGAGAATGGTAGAAAGGGCAAAAGGAAAGGCAAATTGAAAGGGGATAATTGTCCCTGAGCAAACTCTGGCTTCAGCACCCTCTTGTGTTTATGAAGTATTTGTGCAAGCTGAATTGTCAGTTTTCTGTTCTACTCTGGGCTCTCAGATTAAAATTTTCATATTTCAGATGAGAAGAATAACTGAGATAACTAAATTTTTTAATCATTAATTTACTCCTGGTCAGTTGCGCTAGAATTCAGATTTCCTGATTCAGAATCTTTTTTGTTATTTTTAATTTTTTTCACATTGATGCAGGTGAGGCAGAATGGCAGCAGAGGGTATCTGTTCGTGATTCCCAGGGTTTTCAATATTTCAAGAATGAAAATATTGAGTAATAAAGATGCTCATACTCAGAGTAGGTAAGTAGAAAAGAGGAAAAGAACCTTGTCATGCGAGGAAGAACTTAGTACAGGAAGAAGTTAAAAGTAATTCTATTTCTGGCAATACACCCGGGGACCCAAAAACACACAGCAGAAACACCATCTGCACTTCTATGTTCATTGCAGCACTATTCACAATAGCCAGAATCTGGAAACAACCTGAGTGCCTGAGAACAGATAACTGGATAAAGAAACTGTGATACATCTACACAATGAAATGCTATGCAGCTGTTAGGAAAAATGAAGTCATGAAATTTGCCTATAAATGGAAGGACATGAAGAGTATTGTGCTAAAATGAGTCAGAAGGAAAATGACAGACATAGAATAATTGCATTCATTTGTGGGGTATTAAAAATGGTGTGAGACTAATATCCAAAACCAGGAAAAATGGGCCAGGAGGACGTGTCAATGGTTGGAATCTACCACATGTGTGTATGGGAGAAGGGTCGGAGTATAAGATAGAGAAGGGACCAATTTGACAATAATAGTGGAAACAGTAATGCTGGACTAGAACTGAGTACTGAGTGTAGGGGAAGGAATATAAATGATAATCCTTCAGGGGGCCTGGAAGCGATAGCCCAATGGGGAGGGAGTTTGCTTTGTTTGCAGCTGTATTACTTCACTTGTATCACTTGTCTGCCCATTGTTCATCAATTGCTTGATTGGGCACCAGTAACATCTCCATTTGTTGGAAATGAGGTCCATTATTGTTACTGTTTTTGGCATATTGAATACAGCATGGGTAGCTTGCCAGGCTCTGCCATGGCTCTGGGTTCCCAGGGGGCCAAGTCTTTTTTTTTTTTTGGGTCACATCTGGCAATGCTCAGGGGTTTCTCCTGGCTCTGGACTCAGGAATTACTCCTGGTGGTGCTTGGGGACCATATGGGATGCCGGGATCAAACCTGGGCTGGCATGGGCGGTCGCAGAGCAAGGCAAATGCCCTACCCGCTGGGCTATCACTCCGGGCCCAGTCTTTTTTTATGTCAGACCATCAACCATCCAGGACCCACGGGGCAGAGACCTGGGTGTAGACAAGCCTGTCTCCTCTCTGCCACCTGACAACGCAGCTGGGTACCACAGCCACACCTGCAACACCTCGAGGGACAGGTAGCTGACCTGGGTTCAATCCCTGGCATCTCATATGGTCCCCTGAGCATTGCCAAGAATAATTCCTGAGTACAGAGCTGGGAGTAACCCCTGAGCAACACTAGATGTGACCCAAAAAGAGAAAAAAATAAATATAACCCTTAAGTGTCTGTATTGCAAACTATAATGTACAAAAGGAGAGAGATAGAAAGACAGAGACAGAGACAGACAGACAGACAGAGTCAGACAGACAGACAGACTGAAGAAAAGTGCCTGCCATAGAGGTAGGTTGTAGGCAAGGAGGGAAACAGGGAACAGGGCACATTGGTGTTGGGAAATGTGTGCTGGTGGAGGGATAGGTGTTGGAACACTTTTGACTGAAATCCAATCATGAACAGCTTTGGTCTATCACAAAGTGATTCAATATGAATTAATGAATCACTATCACTATCACTATCTTCCCGCTCATCATCGATTTGCTCGAGCGGGAATTAATGAATAAATAAATAAATGTGAAAAAATAAGGAGGTTTTTCATGTAAGTCTCTGTATATATTCAATGGTGAGTTCTAGTTTACATTACCATTTTCCACACTCTGCAGGGCTAGCCACAATTTGTAAAAGAAAGGGGGAGAGAGAAACAGAGATGCAGAGATAGAGACAGAGAGAGAAAGAGAGAGGATACTGGGGTACCTGCTATTGAGGCAGCCTGGGGGTGGGCGGGAGGGGTATGGGTACACTGGTGGTGGGGATGTGGCACTGGTGGAGGGATGGGTGCTGGTATACTGTATTACCAAAAACCAATTGTGAACACCTTTGTAACTGTATGTTTCACTGTGGTAAAATAAAAAATTTAAAAAAAATAAGGAGGTTTTGTGTAGGCCCTTTTAAAGATCCTTTGCATTTCTTATCAATCAACAAGTATCACAGAAGATTTGGGGAATCTACAGGGTGGCCTGGCTGTTTTGACTTTCTGGTCATCTGCCTCAGGTATTGTTCATTATCTTAGTTTATGACTCCACGTTCTGGGACAGAATGGTATAGTCCTGGGGAACTCCAGGAATGTTAAAGATAGGGCCTTGGGAATGAGGTGGGGTATAGATTGGTAGGGAGAAATGAAACTGCTGGCAAGGGGAAATGGTGGGCTCCTCTCTGGTTGGCAAGGGAAACAGGTTTGCTCTTTAGATCTCTTAGGTAAGTTAAAGTCATTTGATTATTGGACCCTGAATGAACAGTTTGAGGCTCTTCATATTCCTGAAGAAACCAGATGCCATTGGGCTACACTGGCACGTGATAGGGTCAAATGGAAATATTACCAGTGCCCACTTGAGCAAATCGATGAATAACAGGATATCAAGTGATCAAGTGAATTATTGGACAGGGATTCAAGTTTATTTTTGGATCTTGGTTTACCCAATAGCACTCAAAATTATAGATAGTACTTAGGTATAAAACCAATTTAATTATTCTAATAATTTCGGTTTTTTTTGTTTGGTTCATTTTGACTTGGGAGCCACAGTAGACTCTGTTCAGAGACCACACATGGCTCTGAGTTAGTATTGAAACTGCAGGAGCTGAGTTGTAAAGCGCCCGGTCACTTTAAATCTCTGTCCCTGGAACAGGTAGCCAATCAGAATGTAGACTGGAATGACTGGGGTGGGATTTGGCTACAGATTAAAGGGAAGTCCCCAATCCCATCTCTCTCTCTCTCTCTCTCTCTCTCTCTCTCTCTCTCTCTCTCTCTCTCTCTCTCTCTCTCTCTCTCTCTCTCTCTCTGAGCAGCAGTCTCTGGACTCACTCCTCTCCCTCTAGGTCAGGTAGGACAGAGTACAGGGCCAGAAACAGGGCCAGTTCAGGGAAGGCCACACAGGGCCAGACAGGCAAGTACAAGCAGGGCTCAGATGCTCAGGAAACTTTAGGTACAGGCAGAACTGGGAAGCCGAGGCAGTGGCAAGGTACTGAGCACGAGTCTCACCCACGGCCCACAGGGGGTGTGGTCAGAGACGAGGAAAGCTGGGACAGGACAACAGGAACTGCTGGGTACAGGTGGGAGGCCAATGATAGGTACAGAGCTCAGGGATCTCACCCATGTGCGTGTGGCAGTGGCGGGAAACTAGGAAAGTGGACATGGGGAGAGGGAGTGGCCCAGAGACAGGACCTGGCCATTGTTCATGGGACACAAATAGACTACAAGGGACAGGACAGGAGAGTCATTCACAGGACTGGGCATCATTAGGGATAGGACCAGTGACATCATTCGTGGGTAAAAAGAGAGGCCTGGACATCTAAGGAGGGACCTTGAACCATCCACCTTTTCTGCACAATAAACGAATTCTCAATCTGTTGAGTTGTGTATGCAAATTTTTCATACAATTTTTAAGAATCCACCAGCACAAAGAAACCCACTGTCATACTAATAGTATGACTTTACATGTGACCATTTTAGCAGTGCTTGAATTCAAAACCAGGTCGCAGTCACTTATAGCAAGGTCCTAAATGTTTGTACCATCTTTCTGGCCTCAAAAATTTTGTTATATTCCCTGAGATTAGAAATATAACAGCTGATGGAAGAGTTGTGTCATGTTTCCATATGAGGTGAAAGAGTTTATAATGTAAATTTCTAACAAAACGCTAAAGACTAATCTGTTGATGCAGAGTGAAGCTCTATAGTAAGCAACAGACAAAAGCCTGAAGGACTGGCAGATGTGAGGGCCAGGGAGAGTGTGTTGACCTGGAGTTCCCCATTCTATTGAAATCACAGCAAAGTTATGCTTTGGATTGTGGAAATAGTATAGGGGTCCAGGCACATGCTTTGCACTCAGCTGACCACAGTTGGATCGCCAACACATATTTGGTCACCCATGGGTTGCCAGGAGTAATACCTGAGCACAGAGCAAGGAGTAAGTCCTAGTACTACCAAGTGCTCAAAACAAAAATTTATAGAAAAGAATAATAAGGAAAAAAGAAGGAAGGAGGGGGCTGGAGCGACAGGGGTAGGGCATTTGTCTTGCATGCGGCCGACCTGGGTTCGATCCCGGCATCCCATATGTTCCCCCAGCCCTGCCAGGAGTAATTCCTGAGCACAGAGCCAGGATTAATCACTGAGCATTGCGGGTGTGACCCAAAAAAGAAGAAAAAAAACAGAAAAAAAGGAGGAAGTGAAGGAAGAAGCATTTTTTTAAAAGTTTTGAGTATGTATTTTACTTTTAAAAGATATATGATGGGTCTAGAGTGATAATATAGAAGAAAGACATTGCCTTACACACAGTTGACCTGTTCATTTGTTTGAGTCTATACCTGACAATGCTCAGAGCTAACTTCGTCACTGTATTTCAAGGGTCACTCCTGGTGGTGCTCACGAGATCATCTTTGGTACAGGGACCAAATTGGAGTTGATCCCTGAAACCCTTTATGCTATCCCTCCAGCCCCTCTACTCCCTCATGTTAAAGATGGGAAACTGATATCAAGAAGCAGTATAAAGATAGTCTCAGGTTCCACAGTTTGTTAGAATCAAAATCCAGATCTTTTTTGAGACATTGAAAAATGACAGAATTTGCTTCTGAAAGACCTCACCATATTCATGACTTTAAAGCAGTGCAATAAATAAATTGCAACATTTAAATGATCGCTTATGTCCAATGACTGAAATAATCCATGTTTGCATTTTTGGGTAGATTTTAATGGCATCTCATTGACCTGCATATTTCATAGAAATATATGTATATGTAGTTTTCTTGTATACTTTTTACTTAACTTTCATTCTTATTTTTTATTGTTAAAAATATCTATAACTATGGCATTCATCACTGTATCACTGTATCACTGTCTTCCCGTTCATCATCGATTTGCTCGAGCGGGCACCAGTAACATCTCCATATGACCTGTCTCATGCAAGTAGAGCCCAAGGACACCTGCTTGCTCCAGGAACATAAAGAGCCTCAAACCATTCCATCAGGTCATGGGAATGAGGTCTATAATTGTTACTGGTAACTGAATAACTTCTGACTTGATATGCCAGATGGCATTCATATATATTGAATATGCTATCTAGAATAAATAATGTAGAATCACTGTGTATCAGTCCCTGCTTATTATTTTAAACATGGAAGTTGTTTTCACTTTTTTGTTTTTAAAAGTACATCCAAAATAAACATAAATATCATGGTTAGTATCTCTTATCATTTCTTTTTCTTCTTCCTTTTTTTTTTTTTTTTGCTTTTGTGGGTCACACTTGGCGACGCTCAGGGGGTTACTCCTGGCTCTGCACTCAGGAATTACTCCTGGCGGTGCTGGGATCGAACCCGAGCACGGCATGGGCCGGCTGCGCGCAAGGCAAATGCCCCTACCTGCTGGACCATCGCTCCGGCCCCTCTCTTATAATTTCTAAAGGACAGTCTCCCTGGATGATGGTGATAGGATCAGATGGAATATATATATTTTTTTTTTCTATCAATCCCTAGCATAGCAGAAAGCCAAATAAATCTTAATTAAATGAGACAAGTGGATTATGACTTTCTATTTGAGATTAACAGAAAAAAATTAGACAAATTTTCACCTGGGGTGTGGAGAAAAAAATGTGCTGCTGGAATAGAAATGTGCTGCTGGAAAAATGTGATGGAATATGTATATATATATTTGCTTTTTTGGGTCACACCTGGCGACACTCTGGGGTTACTCCTGGCTCTGCACTCAGGAATTTCTCCCTGGCGATGCTCAGGGGGACCATATGGGGTGCCGGGATCGAATCTAGGCCAGTGCAGGCGGCCGCGTGCAAGGCAAATGCTCTACCTGCTGGGCTATCGCTCCGGGCCCCTAAATATTTTTAATATAGTTGACTCACATTGTTAAAAGGTTTCCTCAAAGGAGGTGACAATATCATCAACAGTGTGTGAGAAATAGTTCAGAAGTTTTTATCCTCATTTACTGGTGTCTTTTAAAAATAAATTACTAGTTAAATAGGCAGAATTGTTTGTAATCATCTTATTTTGCTCTTATTCGTCTATTAATAAGATCAGACATTTTCCAATTTATTTGCTTACTTGATATCTTTTAAAGTATAGGTTACTCTACTTTTTAAAAAAATGACAAGCTAAGATGGTGAAGATGAAAAACAACACAAATTAAGATAAGCAAAATTGTCAGAAATGATTTAGTGACCCCCTACCAAGGTGCTGAATATTTCAAATGATATTGTCAGGCACATTAATATGTAAGTCATGAGCAAGAAAAGAAGCAAAAGTCACAAGATTTGAGTTTATAATGTAGATTAAAACACTGCTTCAAACTGGCCCAGGTTTAGATCTTAAGGAACATTTGAAAAATCTTTTGTTAAAGTTTTTACAAATAAATACGTTAGTGTAAAGAATGAATTTAGTATTTGTAGGAAATAATAAATAGCAAGAATATTTTTAGCATAATTGGGTCTACACCTGTGCTGAGCAATGTGGTAGCTGGTAGAGACATTTCCATTTTGAACATCTGAAGTGGGGCAAGTCTGAATTGAGATGTATGTAAGGGTGAAATACAGACCTAATTTTCATAACTAGCATGCAAAAAACATAAAACACCCTTTAATATTTTGGAAAAGGGATATTCTATTTGCATTAATCTGCATGATTCTACAGAGTACTATGTTTAGTGAAATCAATCAGATGGAGAAATACATCCTATGATTTCATTGGTGTATGAACTACAAGGAAAATAAACATTTCTGTTACTGGATTTGGCATATCGAACACGCATCGGACAGCTTGCCAGGCTCTGCCATGCGGGCGCTATATTCTCTGAATGCAGCAGTTATGTGTACCTAGGTCGAGAAATCAACATGATGAACGACCTAAAACCTGAGCTGCACAGGAGGAAGAGAGCGGCATGGAATGCCTTCACAGGCATCGAAGAAATAACTAGAAGGACAAAGAACCTCTGGCTCGGCCGCACATCTCTTTGACTCCACCGTTCTCCCTGCATTAACATATGCCTCAGAGACCTGGGCCTACGAAAGCAGGATGGGAATGCTATTCGGGTCTCCCAGAGAGGAATCGAAAGAGCTATGCTAGGAATATCACGCCTGACTCAAGTGAGAGAAGGAATCCGGAGTTCTGAACTCCGTCGCTATTCCAGAATCAGGGGACCCTGTCTCATTTGCCAAGGCATCGAAAATCAGATGGGCTGGACATGTAATGCGATTTGGAGACGACCGCTGGACTAGAGCCATTACTGATTGGATCCCACGGGATGTCAAAAGATCACATGGCCGCCCACCTACAAGATGGTCAAATTTCCTTGTCAAGACCCTGAATGAATGGTTTGAGGCTCTTCATATTCCTGAATCAACCAGATGCCATTGGGCTACATTGGCACGTGATAGGGTCCAGTGGAAATGTTACTGGCGCCCACTTCGAGCAAATCGATGAATAACGGGATTCAAGTGATCAAGTGATGAAATACAAAAAACATAACAGTTGAACTTATTTAAAAAAAAAGTTTAGATGATATGACCAAAATTAGTGATTGCTTTGGTAGGGTCAGTAGGGTAAGTTGAGTATAAGCAATAAGTGGTATGATAGAAAACAGAATTAGATTTTTAGTGGCGAACTCAATGAAGTAGCTACTAAAATTCACATGTTGATTTCTTTATGATAGCCACCTGAAACTTACATAAAGTTAAACTACAGTGTTACTTCAATAAATTTTTTTTTTCCTTTTTGGGCCACGTTCTGCAGTGCTCAGGATTACTCTTCACTCTGTATGTAGGAATTACTCCTGACTCTGTTTTTAAGAATGACTCCTGGCTATGTCTTGGTAAACACATGGGATGCCAGGGATTGAACCCAGCGTTGGCCATGTGCAACACCCTGCCCAGTGTACTATTGCTCTGGCCCCAGTAAAAAGTACTTTTAAGGGATGGGGAGATCGTGAAAGGGTTATGTTGCTTGCTGGCAATTGGTTCAATCTTTGGGTCAACATGGCTGCCTGATCATCCCCAGGCATAGCCCTGGAGGCCTTCAAGTTCTTCAGGGGGTGACTCTGAGGCATCTGAGCACTGCCTGTGTGGGCTTGGAAATTCCCAGCACCACCAGACTGGAACAGCATTACATCCTCGGGCCTCCGGGACTGGAACCAACTGAGTTGGCCAAAGTTGGCCAAGCATCTCCAGCATTGGTTCCAGAGGCCCCTGAGAATTACTTGGGAGGCCATCCCAAAAATAATTTTAAAAATGTAAGAACTAATGACTAATAAAAATGACTATTTATTGGTAACAAGTGCAATGGTAATATTTGGGGCAAATTGGTTAAAAATTAACGTTAAAATTTACTCTTTATTTTGCTGCCTTTTGCTGTGACTTTAGAAAATTTATTATGGCAGATGTGGCAATCATTTGCCAGCAGAGGTTTAAATAATAGTTATTAACTCAGATTTTCAGAATGTTGTTACAATATTTCAATGGTTGGCCAGAGATCTAATAGGGTATATGACTCAAGAAAGAGAAAGAGAACCATGCCATTACATCTGACATTACAGTTTTCAAATGTGAAAGGCACCTGCAGCAGCAAAACCCAGGCTAAGAAACTAAACCAGTGAAACCCTTAACCCAATTCTCAATAGGTGAGAGAACTTTTAGGAGAGCTATTCTCAGTGAGAAAGAAATCCAGAGACCTACCCAAATAAGATCCATTCACTTTTGCCAAATGTTATGATGTACTGCAATTAACAAAGTATAAGAGTTTCATGGGATGTTTGATAAAATCTTCTCCTTAAAGGCCACATGATGACATTCAGACCAATTAGGAATTCATAAAGCCCATCTGTCCCAGTAGTGAGAACTAGTAAGTTGACATGAGATTAAAACACACCCTAGTTTTCAAATGTGAAATGTGATCAATGACTTAGTGAAATGAAATTTCCATGCTTAGTTGATCACACTATTTTATGCCAGTTCCTCCCACTGGAATTAGGTCACAAACTCTCAATTATATTCAGTTTTTTTTTCTACTTCATGGTTGAGAAACCTCCTTGAGAAGCGATGACAATTGAATTCCTATGAGAGGCCCCTTTAATTTAGACACTTACTCCATGCCCCTTTAGACATACATTAAATGGAATTTTGGGTACTTGAGCTTAAGAGTCAGTAACTGGGGTTAGGGAGATAGTGCAGAGTTAAAGGCACTTGCTTATATGCGGACTGTAGCTGTGGTAAAACTTCGAGTCCTGGTACTCCATATGATCCCCAAGCACAGCCAGGTGTGCCCCCATCTCAAGAATGTTCCTCAAAGATCTCCCTCATCCCGCTCCCAAGAAGAGTGAACAGTCTTACTTAGTCTTTTCATTCCTGTCATGAGTGCAAAAAGGGTTCTTAGGGCTGGGGAGATAGCCCAAAGGGCTAGAGTGCATGCAAAACATGCATGAATCCCAGAGACAATCTCTGCACTACATGGTCACCTAACACTTCCAGAAGTTATGGTCCCCTAACACCAACACTCGTCTCTACTGAGCACAGAACTAAGAATAACCCCTGGGCTGGAGTGATAGTCCAGGGGGTAGGGCATTTGCCTTGCATGTGGCTGACCCGGATTCGATCCCCGGCATCCCATATGGTCCCTGAGCACCACCAGGAGTAATTCCTGAGTGCAGAGTCAGGAGTTCCCTGAGCATCGCTGGGTGGATCCAAAAAGAAGGAAAAAAAAAGGTATAACCCCCTGAGCACTGCATTGGGAGTAGCCACCAATTACTGATGGGTGTGGCCTGAACACACACACACACACACAGTTGTGACCCAGGGTGGTGTCTATGGGACCACATATGGTGCTGGAGGGAACAAAGCAGTATTACCTAATGCCAAGAATTGACCACTGCACTATCTCTCCTGCCCCAGAGGGTTCTTATGCAGGAACAGTTCTCCCCTTGGTAAATGTTCAAACTCTGCTCTATGCCAGTGGCTCTTTTCGTTCTATGATACCATCTTGTTATTCTTCCTACCAATGGGAACTAAGAGGCCAGTGACTTTGGGGTTAGTTTGTGTTACGTTAGTACAAATTCCTGCTCCAAATAACTCCCTTCTCTTCTCTTTCCCAGTCATGACTTGCCACCCCAATAGTTGAATGTCTTTATTGCTCACACATTGTCCCAGTGAGGAGCAGGAGGGCCTCTAAGTCAGCAGCACATTTTTTTTCTCTACACCCCAGGTGAAAATTTGTCTCATTTTTTCTGTTAATCTCAAATGGAAAGTCATAATCCACTTGTCTCATTTAATTAAGATTTATTTGGCTTTCTGCTATGCTAGGGATTGACAGGAAAATAAGTTATTCCATTAAAATAAAATGTGTTCAGCACTTATTCTAAGCTACAAATGGAAAATATGTACAAAGATATATTCCACGGCTTCAAAAATTGTAAATTGTAGATTGAGTAGGTGAGTAACCAACTTCAATTCAGGATGACAGACACTAACTTATAGAAAATATGTGAGTGTGTAAGTGTTCAAAGACTCAATGAATTTGATAAGGGAGTAACTGAAGGTGAGTCTTTATAATGTCATACTTTCTAACACATCCAATATTCCCTTTTTAGGAAAAAACATACTTTATATTTTTATAAGCCAAATCATATTTTACTTAATCTTTTTAGAAAATTCTCCTCTCCTCATTCCTACTAAAATATATATTTGCAGGATCTATTTATTTCATATACATTTTACAAGTATTAGCAGGGAATTATTCATACTATTAATTTTTAGAATTTACATTCCCGTATTAAAATAAAAATAGATTTTTAAAATTGTTTTTAATGAGCTTATCATTGATTTACATTTTGTGGAATTTCAGAACTTTTTACCTTTATTCATCTATAAGTGTGTGAGTGTCAGTCCCTCCACAATTAAAAAGCAAGATCTTTCTCATATGTGGGATATAAAGAAAGGCAACAAGATAAGTTAACAAGGAAAGGTAAAGTAACAACAAATAGTCAAAGTCTTGTAATTGCAGATTTGTCTACAGAACTGAGCTTACCTGGGGGCAGAGGTTGGGTAATTCAGAGGTGTTGATACACTGGTGGAGGGAAGCCAGCTCTTTGGTGATAAATGTGGTGTTGGAATAATGCATGCATAGAAAGCATAATTAAAGTATCATAAATCCTGGTACAACAATAAAACATTTTATTAAAAAAATTAAGTACAAACATTCTCCACCTTGGGGGTTGTCAATATCTCAACATGAAGTTTATATTCTTTGCTTTTACCTCTGGAGAACACCCCCCCTCTCTCTCTGTCTCTCTTTCTCTTTTCTTTTGGGTCACTCTCAGCTATGCTCAGAGGTTACTTCTGGCTCTTCACTCAGGAATTAGTCCTAGCGGTGCTCGGGGACCATTGGAATCCTGGGTTGGCCCAAGTATCTCTATGTCCCTTCATTTCTTCTAATTAAGACTTTTATTTAAAAGAAGAAGAAGAAGTACAAGTACAAACTTACTGTATTAAAAAGGGTCAAAGTCTCCAGGCATAAGAGTCAGTGTGAATCAGAACTGAGCAGTTGAAAATTTAGGAAAAGGGAGAGTGTGAATGAGAAGAGTGCCTTGCACGGATAGCCCAAGGCTGGCTTTACATGATGTGGACAGGCCAGGAAGAACTTTAAGTTATGGTGGACGTAGGTATCTGTTGCATTTTTTTTCCCTTTTTGGGTCACACCCAGCAATGCTCAGGGGTTACTCCTGGCTTTGGACTCAGGAATTACCCTTGGTAGTGCTTGGGCGACCATGTGGGATGTCGGGGATCAAACCCAGGTAAACGCCCTACCCGCAATACTATTGCTTCGGCCTCTGTTGCATTTTGGAGGGAATATTTCTGACAAGCTGGGAGGTAGTAGGGAAGGACAAAGGGAGGAAGGACCACTGGGAATTAGGTAAACAAAAAGTGGTAGGGGGCAAACAGGGTCCTTTAGAGAAGGTGGATTTGGGGCCGGAGCAATAGTACAGTGGATAGGGCGCTTGCCTTGCATGCGCCCAACCCAGGTTCAATCCCCAGCATCCCATATAGTCCCCTGAGCACCGCCAGGAGTAATTCCTGAGTGCAGAGCCAGGAGTAACCCCTGAGCATTGCCGGGTGTGACCCAAAAAGCAGAAAAAAAGAGAAGGTAGATTTGAGAGTGACTTAGAAGATATAATTGAAGAAATCTTACATTCATATTTGGGGTGGGGCGGGCGATAGCCCAGCCGGTAGGGTGTTTGCCTTGCACGGGCCGGCCTGTGCCGGCCTGGGTTCGATCCCCGGCATCCCATATGGTCCCCTGAGCACCGCCAGGAGTAATTCCTGAATGCAGAGCCAGGAGAAACCCCTGAGCATTGCTGTGTGTGACCCAAAAAGCAAAAAAAAAAAAAAAACATATTTGGGGTGAGGTTTTCCAGAGGAATGAGGACCAAACAGAAAGGGGCGTTTGGAAGGATGATGATGGCTTCAGCAGTGCTGAGCCTGAGATGTTTGTGAAGGCCTGGTTGTGGGGATGTGGAAGTAGGGGATGGATATTGACAATGGTCCTTGTACCTGCAGAGCCATAAGAATGGATGAGGAGAGACACAATAGTGAGTGGAAGTGTACCAAGCATGACCGAACCATGGACTTTGGGAGTTTTCCCAGTAGAGAGCAAAAATGGCAGGCGACTGGGAGTAAAGCCAGAGCAAGATGCCTGGGTTTGGTGTCTGTTATCTTTACTCAGAGTCTTAAATCTTTACTTCCAAGAAAAGGAGTTAAGGAATTACTCCTGGTGGTGCTTGAGGGCCATATGGGATGCCAGGGATCAAACCTGGGTTAGCCACATGCAAGGCAAAAACTCTACCAGTTGTACTGTTACTCCAGTCCCAGAGTGAAATTTTTTTAAGATGTAGAGAACAGGTAAGTGATAGATAGAACACTTTTCCTGAGGGAGCAGAAAGGATTCATTCATTTACTCATCTGAGCCAGAGAAAACTTACAGAGGGACTCCAGGAAGTCAGAAATTAAAGATCCCTGTCTAGGCAGCTTTCATTCTCTTGGTGACAAAATAGAATCGCAAGCAATAGTGCTACCGAGGTGCCATATTATTAGGCTGCAGAAGGACAACAGGGAGTCTGGATATGAGTTAATCTAAAGATGAGGACGATTTTCAAAGAATGGAAATTCTCGAAGAAGGGAAGAGCCATGTAGGCTTCCAGGAAAGAATGTTCCAGGCAGGGGGCAGCAAATGCAAATTTCTTGAGTCTCAAGAAAGAGCAGAGATTGGTGTGGTGGCAGCAGAATGACCCAGGGTAAGGGTGGCAGATAGAAACCAGGGAAGCACACTGCAGACGGGTGACATTTGCAGGCCTGTGTAAGGAGTGAGTGGGACAAGTTCTGTGAGGAAAGGAAGGATGAGGCTGGTTACTGATAAGGCAAGATTTTCAGAAGTGGTAGAGGGTTTGTGTGTGTTAGTGTGTGAGTGTGTGTGTATGTGTGTGTGTGTGTGTGTGTGTGTGTGTGTGTGTGTCTGTCTGTCTAGAGTCTACTTTTTTAAGGATTGAAATTTCATGTGGGCATCATTCTCCTGACACATGATCCAGAGTCAGACGGAATACTACACAGTAGTTGAAAAAAAAATGAAGTTATGAAATTTGCCTGTAAATAGATGGGCACAGAGAATTGAGTGAAGTTAGCCAGAGGGAAAAGGACAGATATGGAATGACTGCATTCATTTCTGGGATATAAAAATATCGTATGATACGTGTTGGAGAACACTGGCTTCCCCAACAATACTGGGGAGCAGGACGGGATCCCTTCTGCCCCAGGGGATCAGCTGCCAGCTGCCGGTTGACAAAGATTTGCGAATCCGGCAAAGTTTCTAAAACTTTTGTTCACACAGGTTCTGGAGTGCAATGCAAAATCAGGAAAAACCCAAACTAGTTTTTAGCTGGACACAGGCCATGTGTTTAGGCCAGGATCCTTAGGCAAAAATGGCCACTACCACATGCTTACAGGGAGCAGAAGCAGAGCAGGGCTGACAGAGTGCAGCTGACCAAGACAGTGAAAGGAGAAAGGAGGCTACTTTTATATCCCTTGCCACACCCCCAAACAGGCCCACAACAAGGGGGTCTCAGTCAGGGTCAATACTATGGAGTTTGCTTCTCTGAGCAGCTAGCCTGGTCTAGGCTATTGAAATGTTGATTTTGCCTTAGCCAAGATCTGCCTTTGAAGTTTCCCTGCAGGTCCTATGCAGAAATGGGGGAAGGGCATCTGAAATGAACTGTACCTCAGAATTAATACAAAAGTCATATATACCGTGGATATTCTGCAGCTAGGAATATATTTCTTTAAACTTACAAGATCCTTGTCTTTACTTCATGGTTGTGTGGGTAGCCTTCAGATGACTTACTGGAGACCCATGCTAACTTGACAGGAAGAAAACAGCATTTCTCTCTGATTTAATTATGGCCGTATTGTATTTAAAAGAGGACCCAACACAGTCAGAGAAACTCTGGTAAGATATTCCAGTCCTACAAGGGGATCCGTGAAGAACGAGAGGAAACATTTATACCAGCTAACATAGAATACATGGTAAGATTGCCCCATAGAGAGTCACAGATCCAAACTGTTTTCTTGCCCCTATCTACAAGATATCCTGAAGAAGGTAACTCCAGGCAAGATGCAGAGACTCTGGGCAGCCATGGTCATGGTGTGTATGCCAACAGGTACTAATATCTAAGGCCAGGCAAAAAATAGACCAGTGGTGGCTCCATGTTTGACCAGGCAAAACTTGTCAGTGGTGGGAATCTATCGCAAGTATGTGAAAGTCATAGGTTAGGTAAGATAGAGAAAGGGCTAGTGTGCTAATAATTGTTAGAAATGGTAATGCCAGACTAGAACTGAGCATTGAACATAGGCAAAGGAATATATGTGATAATACCTTAATGTATGTATTGCAAGCCACAATGTGGAAGAGAAGAGGGAGAGAGAGACAGAGAGAGAGAGAGAGAGAGAGAGAGAGAGAGAGAGAGAGAGAGAGGAGGCAAAGTGTCTGCCATAGAGGCAGACTGGGGGAGGGGGAAGAATCTGGGGACATTGATCATGGGAAATGTGCACTGGCGTGTTGGAGGACAGGTTTAGCTATTCTGGGAGTTTTGTTGTTTTGCCCATTCCCAGCTTAATCTACTTAAGTCAAGGTTCATTCTAATGAGACTTCTCTTCTATGTAAACACTGCTAGAGGGTGTGGCACTTACAGAAGTCACCTTGATTGAATAACTTCTGACTTATACATCTACTAAGACTTCTATGTTTTCTAGATTGGACACAGCTCCTTTATACCCACTGCACCCAGCGTGGGACAGTTAGAATTTACCAGGAGACTACCACCCTGGCTACGCTGAGACTATAGGAAGACTATAGGAAGGATCATACTAGTTTGCTCTAAGCAGGCGAGAGTGACCCTTTCAGTACACGAGAACAAGATACTCAGAATCACCCTGGTGCAGATAATAATAAGAAGGACCTTGTGGGTACCATCTAGATTACATGAAGCTCATGAAGTTAAGATGTATTACTTTATATCAGCCTCTCTCTCTCCAGTGTTTTACATAAGAGATAATCTCCTTAGTCCTTGGCGTAACCTTTGTTTATACCTGCAATAGGGTGTGGCACTACAATCTGTTTAGGGTTCTTTGTTGACATGACAACCTCCCGGATTACTTGGGTGTATATAAGGGGCTGGAGCTGCTACTTGCTCTCCCTGTGCCCAGCCGCTCACAAGGAGCCCAGGAGAGATGGCGGGTTCTAGCCCTGGCCCGCCAGCCCAGCAGAGCCTTGCAACAAGCCAGACGACTCCCTACTCCATGAGGGGCCTCCATTTTCCACATCCGGACTTCTCTCTCGTCAGAACTCCACCCAGCAGACCAGCCTATCATGGTCCGGCTCATCGAAATCCACCCTGCTGCAGTCTTTTTAATCTGGCCCAGGTATGCTGATCCAGAGACAGACATGGGGCAGAGCTGCTACTTGCTCTCCCTGTGCCCAGCCGCTCACAAGGAGCCCAGGAGAGATGGCGGGTTCTAGCCCTGGTCTGCCAGCCCAGCGGAGCCTTGCAACAAACCAGACGACCCCCACTCCATGAGGGCCTCCATTTTCCACATCTGGACTTCTCTCTTGTCAGAACTCCACCCAGCAGACCACAGTTCGGCTCGCTCGGCCGCTTGCAGCCGTGCGGTTCATTATTAAATGCTGGACTTAGAGATGACTGCAAGAGTATGCTACCTGCACGGCAGAGCCTGGCAAGCTACCCGTGTTGTATTTGATATGCCAAATACCAGTAACAATTATAGACCTCATTCCGGAATGGATTGTGGCTCTTTATGTTCCTGGAGCAAGCAGATGCCCTTGGGCTCTACTAGCATGAGACAGGACATATGGAGATGTTACTGGGGCCCGCTCAAGCAAATCGATGAACAACGAGAAGACAGACAGTGATATAAGGGGCTGACTTGAGGCCCCTTCACCTTTTGCCTTTTGGTTCCTCAGCCTTCAGATTTTGGCTCCTGCAGTTTTGGCTTTTGGCTTTTGGCTTTTGGCCTTTTGCTCTTTGGCCTTTTGCTCCTTCTTCTGGGTAGGACTCAGCTCGGGTGAGATCCTCTCTCTCTTTGGTGGGAGACTTAGGCTCTTTTATATGGTCTAAGTTCAGACCAGAGCTAAAGTTTGTTCATTATATTGGAGTGCTGTGGAAGAGCTTTTGTACTATTAAAAGCCATTTTTGGAACTGCACCAGACAGTTTTCATCTGTTCTCCCGGCGTCCTCGGAGGTAGAAGAGAATCTCTGTCCTGACACTGTCGGGACCCCGGTGGCAGTTCCCGACACTGGTGGAGGGATGGGTGCTGGAACATTGTATGACTGAAACTTAATGATGAACCATTATGTAATTGTATATTCATGGAAGTATAATAAAATAAAAAAATTAAAGAAAAGAAAAAGAATCTGGCTTGCCATGTGGTATAAAGAAAGTCTTTCAGAAAAGTCCATCAGTCTGTGAGAAACTGAAATTAAAAACTTCACTTGGTAGCTCATCAGAAGGCAGTCCAGTTAGTAAGATCAAACAAGCAGGGTTAAAATAGAGTACAAATACCTGTGCTTTTCCTCCTTTGATGCAGAGATAGCAATAATATTCTAAGTCTGAACATGGAGGATGATTAGACACTTCTGAGCCTCCAAAGGAAAGCAAAAACCCTGTTGGAGCTTATTGAAGTGTTTATCACCACTATACTGTTTGGCATTAGTGATTGGTTATTTCTTTTCTTATTTTTATTTCCTCAGGTAAAAAATCTGCGGGATTGTTCTGTAGGCAGGAGGATGGGGAGGTCTGAGCATGCAGGCTCTGCTGGTTGACTTTTCCTCAGACCAGGATCACCACAGTCTCTGTTTAGAAGGCCTTCTACTGATTGGATGAGGCCCACCTGAACTAGGGTAACTTTAGGAATGCTTCACTTGTGAAGGTAAAATAATAAAAACCAAACTCATATATGTCCAATATGAATAGGTATTTTTTGCAAACTGTTTTTCCTGATCGATCCTCCCTAAGCTGGTATTTATAAATTTTTTAATTGTAAAAAGGAAGAATGACGTGGAAGTGATATTAGTGTAAGTTTTGCTGATTTGGAGAATAAAAGGAAATGGAAGCAATTAAAATACCAACTAATGTTTCCCTTTACACTAGAGAAATTATTTTTCTATACTTTGGTGGGTGGTAAAACATTTATACCTAAATCCATAATTTTTAGTGTTGCCTCAAAGCAAGGCTGCTCATAAAACAACATAAGACTGGAACAATTTTAATTTTCAGGCAGTTTCAATCTTTCTATTTAAAAAAAATTCCTTGAGTGATTTATTCTATTTCATCATTTGAATTACAGTTACTGCTTTCTTGATATGTTTTTTGGGAATGCCAAGTCATTGGCTGCTTTACATATTGGTTGTTCTTAATTATTCTCCATAACTTATTTGGAATCTTTCTGGGTCACTTCTTTTTCCTATTTTTTCTTTTTTTTTCTGAACCTTTCACATGTGACAGACAAATATTGGTTGAACAGACAAAGGTGTTAGTGCAGGCCCAGGATAGGACAATTCATGGTTAATTTTTAAACCATGTCCTGAGGAAGGTAAACGTATTCTCCAACTACAGTGGATGCTGAGTCTGTCTTCTGTCTTCTTTCATAGGGTGAATTTTGAGTTAATCTCAGAGGAGTCTGTTACTAGAAAGTCACCTGGAAATCAAAACTCTTCTTCCTTCAGTTTTCTGAAAATGAAGTTTTCACAAGGATATCTCTCAGACTAATGTAATGAATACAAATCTGGAACATGTGCCCTGAAGAGTTATATCTAGAGTCCAATAAAGTTGCCCGTTTTGGGATGTTGATGCCAAATATCACTAATGATAGTATATTTACTCATGTTGTGGTTTCACTCTCCAACAATCTCATGCAAGTTGTTTTTCCTTCTTGCCCTTGATATGTGTGTGTGTGTGTGTGTGTGTGTGTGTGTGTGTGTGTATGTGGTGGGGGATAGACTGAGATTATACACGACACTTTGTCCCTAAAAATCAGCAACTTTGCATCTAGAAATCAACTTGTACAGTAGCATCACTTCACACTCCCTCTGCTGGAGAGGACGGTGCGGAATGTGGTAAGTTGCTGCTGATAGGGGACATTCTATGGAAAAATGTGAGATCTTGTGAGGATACACAGAGTATGATTAACCATGGAAGGCTGGTTCTCACTTCAAACCAGTGAAGAGATGTGCGTGAGAGTTTCTATTACCTGTAGACATCATGACCTGAGATTGAATTACCTTTTTTGGGTGGCGGGGGGTGGGGTATCATACCTAGAGGTGCTCAGGGTGTACTCCTGACTGAGCTTAGGGATCACTTGCTGATGTGGTGATGTAGACAGAATCCAGGTCAATTGGGTGTAGGCAAGAGCCCTTTGTGTATAGTGTTTCTCCAGCCCTGGGATTGGCTTATTTGTCTTTCAGACACTCCAGATTGCAAGCTGCCGAGCACTGGGTTCCTAGGTAGGGTGCTGGCCTTTCACTGGGGTGATTTATTATTAGAGAAGTGACACATGTACTCACAGTCACTAGCAAGTTATTGTTTTTCTTTGCTGAGAACAGGGAGAGGTGACAAAAATCACCTTTGGCAAACCAAGGAGAACAAAAATTGACCTGTTCTGTATTGTTGGAGGACAGATTTAGCTATCCTGGGAGCTTTGTTGTTTTGCCCACTCCCAGCTTAATCTATTTAAGCCAAGGTTCATTCTAATGAGACCTCTATTCTATGTAAACACTGCTAGAGGGTGTGGCAGTTACAGAAGTCACCTTGACTGAATAACTTCTGACTTATACATCTACTAAAACGTCTATGTTTTCTAGATTGGGCACAGCTCCTCTTTATATCCGCTGCACCCAGCGTGGGACAGTTAGAATTTACCAGGAGACTACCATCCTGGCTACGTTAAGACTATAGGAAGACTATAGGAAGGATCATACTAGTTTTCTCTAAGCAGGCGAGTGTGACCCTTTCAGTACACGAAAACAAGATACTCAGAATAACCCTAGTACATATAATAATAAGGACCTTGTGAGTACCATCTAGATTACATAAAGCTCATGAAATTAAGATGGATTACTTTATATCAGCCCTTTCTCTCTCTCCAGTGTTTTACATAAGAGATAATCTCGGATTAGTCCTTGGCTAACCTTTGTTTATACCTGCAATAGGGTGTGGCACTACACTCTGTTTAGAGTTCTTTGTTGAAATGACCCTCTCGGTTGGATTGTCTGTCTGTCTGTCTTCCCATTCATCATCGATTTGCTCGAGCAGGCCCCAGTAACATCTCCATATGTCCTGTCTCATGCTAGTAGAGCCCAAGGGCATCTGCTTGCTCCAGGAACATAAAGAGCCTCAATCCATTCCGGAATGAGGTCTATAATTGTTACTGGTATTTGGCATATCAAATACAACACGGGTAGCTTGCCAGGCTCTGCTGTACAGGTAGCATACTCTCGTAGTCATCTCTAAGTCCAGCATTTATTGATGAACCGCGCTGCCATAAGCGCCGCCGCGAGCCAGGCTGTGATAGGCTGGTCTATGGTGGAGTTCTGACGAGAGAGAAGTCCGATGTGGAAAATGGAGGCCCTCCTGGAGTGGGGGGGTCGTCTGGCTTGTTGCAAGGCTCTGCTGGAGTGGCAGGCCAGGGGCTAGAACCCGCCATCCCTCCTGGGCACCTTGTGAGTGGCTGGGCACAGGGAGAGCCAGTAGCAGCTCTGCCCCATGTCTGTGAGTCTCTGGACCAGCATACCTGAGCTGGATTTAAAAACGACTGCTGCAGGGTGGAACTCGATGGGTTGGTCTGTGATAGGCTGGTCTGCTGGGTGGAGTTCTGACAAGAGGGAAGTCCAGATGTGGAAAATGGAGGCCCTCATGGAGAGGGGGTTCATCTGGCTTATTTGCAAGGCTCTGCTGGGTGGCGGGCCAGGGCTAGAACCCGCCATATCTCCTGGGCGCCTCTTGAGCGGCTGGGCACAGGGAGAGCCAGTAGCAGCTCTGCCCCATGTCTGTGAGATCCGGTTTGATTACTTTGGTGTATATAAAGGGACTGACTTGAGGCCCCTTCACCTTTTGACTTTGGGCCTTTTCACTTTCGTCTTTTGGCTCCTGTGGCTTTTGGCTTTTGGCTTTTTGCTCTTTGGCCTTTTGCTCCTTCTTCTGGGTAGGACTCAGCTCGGGTGAGATCCTCTCTCTCTTTGGTGGGTGACTTGGGCTCTTTAGTATGGTCTAAGTTCGGACCAGAGCTAGAGTTTGTTCATTATATTGGAGTGCTGTGGAAGAGCTTTTGTAATATTAAAAGCCTTTTTTGGAACTGCACCGACACGTGACTTTTTCATCTATTCCCCTGGCATCCTCGGAGGTAGAAGAGAACCTCTGTCCTGACACTGTTGGGGACCCCAGCGGCGTTCCTGACACTGTATCTCTGCAGAAAATAACCTCTGTGGGAAAAGGCGTATGTGAGAAGTGTAACTTCCAATGGTGTTTCAGCTGCAGCTTAGGTAAATGTAAGGGTCAAAGATAGCCCCTTCTCTGCACAAACAAGAAATGAAGTCAGAGACCTGTACTCTGTCAAGGAAGGCCAACAGAACTAAGGCAGTGGAGTGTCCCTGTCCTCTGGCACTGCCCATGAGGACCTGTCCAAGTCACTGGACAGAAAACTTCTCACAGGTGCATCTCAGTTTTTCGCCTTTGGACCATCAGCGCTCCTGTGGCCCAACACACAGCAGGCATGCAAATTTCCCCCCTTCCCTCTGTTCTCTCTTCTGCTCTGCTCTGTCATCCCCTGCTCCTGCTCACTGACAACCTGAGAAGCCAAATTATTCCTGTGTCTGGTGAATTTCAGCCTTAGGTTCTCCTAAATACTAAAAAAATAAAACTCCCAACAATCTCCCTCCCCACCTGTCTCCCCAAATCAGAGACTTCTCAGTCTAATTCTATAACACAGTCAATACGTTTTGGTTTCTGCATTTTATAAGTCACTGTGATCATTTATTCAGCATGACTGGGCTGAACAGTTAATACGTTTGTTGATTCATTGAGCCATTCACCAATAGCTTTGGAGCATGTATCAAGTATGCCAACTTGCACATTCCAACAGTGACTCAGGACAGGCTGGGGAGCAGCAAGGAAAGGGGCTATGGGGGAGCTCAGAGGGAAGATGCAAATACAGGGGAAGCAGTTATCACTTTAGGAGGAGAGAGGGACCGAGGTAAACAGGGCCATGCAGTGGCTGATGGAGCAATGGGTGTCTTCTGAGCAAAGGCTGGCGAGAGTCCCCTGAAAGGCAGCAGAAAGCAGCCTCACTGCCAAGGGAGCAGCGCAAACCGACCCTGACTTTGTGCACAGGACATCTGGAACACAGTTTCAGCACTGCAGAAAGGAGAGGGGGTGATAGGAGGTGATAGGAGACAAGGACAGTGCTGGCAGGGGTGGGTTTCTGGTACGTTGAGGCATGAATCTTGGTTTTTCCTCCAAGTCAGATGGAAGCTGTAAAGAAATGAGTGCCAACGCCAGTAGGATGTGAGTGACCGCAAAGTACAATGGAGGAGTCCTTAAGGCGTGGACCTGGCTGCTGCTCTTGAATCAGGCCTCGGTTTCTTGCTCTTTGTGTGACGATGTGGAAGTTACTTTTGTGTTGTGTGACTGTCTCTGCCTCCTAATATTGTAAAGACTGTGTACCTTATCTATATAAACTGCAATTTTAAGGTATAGGCATTAATATATGTAAACTATATATTAGAAAATATATATAATGTATTTTACTTTTCTTGGGCCATACCTAGTGGTGCTTAGGGATTATTCATTGGCTCTGTGCTCAGGGGATCACTTATGGCAGGTTCAGGGGACCGAATGGGGTGCTGGAAATCTAACCCAGGTTGGCTGCAAGCAAGGCAAGCCTCCTATCCACTGTACTGTCTCTTTGGCTCCTAAAATTTATTTATAAAGATTCTTTTAAAATAAATGCATGGTAGGGGCTGAGACATAGTACAGCAGGTAGAGATTTTGCTTTGCACACGTCTGACTTGGGTTTGATTCCTGGCAACCTATATGGTTCTCCGAGCACCTGTAGGAGTAATAACTGAGTGAAAAGCCAGGAATAAGCCCTGAACATAGCCAGGTGTGACCCACAACACACACACACACACACACACAAATTCATGGTAGTTTAGGTTGTCTTTCCTACTTTCTACACTTCTGTGGTTTAAACACATCTTGTGGTACTTTGTTATGACAGTTGTAGAAAAAAGAATATCTGTTCTTTAGGTTATCTTTACTACTCAACACACTCAAATTATTCCTTCCCAAGTTTCCAGTAATGCTTCAATAAATACATAGTTAGGTTCCCTGCCTGGTCAAGCTGTCCAGTTCTATTGTTGTCCAAACCCTTTGCCCAAGAGGTGGATGAAAAACTGTAGCAAATCACTTACAATTAAAGGTGATTGCAGGTAGGAGTGATCACCTAGGTTTCTGACGTGCACTAATTTCCTCCTGTAATTAACCTGTCAGGTCCACCTGTTAATAAACCTAGGGGTTGCCAACACTGATCAAGTAAAATGTGAAGAAATTGGATCCCCTGGAAAAAATTGTCACATCAAAGTACCAGAAGCATTTTTAAAAATCTGTTCTGATTCTGCTGACTTTTAGAGTGAGACAAATCATCCCTGATGAGTCGAGATTGCTGGCACCTGGAGTGTCTGGTAAGGCACCTCAATTTGATTGCTCCTTGTGTGGTTTCATTCTAGCCTGAGATCTTAATTCCTGCAAATGATTTCCGTAGCACGCACATTGAAAGGTAATGTGGCTGATGGAGATGGATTTAACCACACAAAACAAACTACCAGGAAGATCTTGCTAGACTGTGCCTTTCTTTGCAGTCTTTTAAACACGTGTATAGTGCAGTGGTATATGAGTACTCATTAAGAACACAGGGGAGGGCATACAGGGAGCTGATGGGAGGGAAACTGGGGCATTAGTAATAGGAAATCTATACTGGTGATGAGATGCATCTTGGAACATCGTATGAATGAAACCCAATAATGAGCAACCTGTAACTGTGTATCTCGTGGTGATTCAATTAAAAGAAAATGTTGGAAATGTTAATGTGAGACTAGAACTGAGCATTGAATATAGGCAAAGGGATACACCCCTAAATATATGTATTGCAAGCCACAATGTGTAAGAGAAGGAAGAGAGAGAGAGAGAGAGAGAGAGAGAGAGAGAGAGAAGTGCCTGCAAAGAGACAGGCTGGGGGAGGGCGGGGAATCTGAGGACATTAATATTGGAAACGGTGCACTAGTGGAGGGTTGGGTGCTGAAACACTGTATGACTGAAATCCAATTATGAACAGCTTTGTAATTGTATATCTCATGGTGTATAATAAAAATTTAAGAAAATGGACAATAAAAAATAATTATTACATGCAATACTTCTCTCAATCTTGATCTTTAATCTTGATTATTTAAATTCTCTATATTAAAAACAAATCAGGGAAATATAATTTCCACTAAATACTTTCTTTCACTCTTTCTCTTTTTTTTTTCAGTTCAAAGTGATACCTGGCAGTGCTCCAGGCTTAATTCTGGAAGTGCCTGAACATTCATTATACACAGTGCCCAGCATGTAGCCTGAGTTGGCTGCTTGCAAGACAAGTGCCCGACCTGCTGTACTATCTCCCTGCTGCTATTTGCCCTATGCTTTACTCATCTAGAAATGCGCGACAATTGTCCCAGCAGCCTCAGAAACCTCAAGACATTGGCATCTGCAAGTTAGTATTTCAATTTCATAGTTAACTTCACATCAAGCATCTAGAGGTAAGGATCATGGTGTGAAGAACCATTGAACTTGGTTTGAATTTAGCTCTGTGATTAGTTTTGGGTCAGGCTAGTGGAATGCCCTGTGTTTCAGTTTCTTCATCTGTGAAATGAGGAGGATAATAATATTTTTTGCTCAGACTCATGCCATGTCAGCTCTTTAGCTGGCCATGAGACTCGGAAATAAATATCAGGAGAGATCAACAAGATTCATAGATTTTCCCGGACCTTGCACTAGACTAAGTCATTCAGGGTATGTTGGAGGGAGGCAGGTGAACCCCCCACACCTGTCCAAACATCCCCAGCAGCCAAAAAACTTCCACACCCCACAATCACCACCAGCTCCGCTTACTTGCGACAAGCGTTATCCAGAAATAAAATCTGCTGAAAAGCTCAGATATGTAGGTTTTGTGACTGAAATCTCCAGGCTTTCTTGGAGTCAGGAATGGGCTACCTTCCCCCAATTCCCTGTATTTCCAGAAGCCCCAGCAATCATGCACATGTCCCCAAATGTTACGCAGTTACAAATTTAACTCCAGCTGTATCTCCTTGTTAAAATTTTGGACTTCCTAACAGCTTCATAGTACTCCATTGTGTAGATGTACCAAAGCTTTTTATCCAGTCATCGATTTTCGGGCACTCTGGTTGCTTCCAGATTCTGGCTATTGTGAATAATGCTGCTATGAACATAAAAGTAGGGATGGTGTTTCCGCTGCGTATTTTTGGTTTCTCAGAGTAGATTCCCATATCCCAGAGTAGATTCCCAGTACATATTATGATACCAGCATCCAAGGTCAAGTGAAACATATATCAGGAGGTCTTGTCAAAGGTGGAAATGATCACAAATGTGTGGGAGTCAGAGGCTAGGTAAGATAGAAAATGGAACAGTGTGCTAACAATTGTCGAGGGTACTAATGACAACCTAGAACTGAGCATTAAATACAGGCAAAAAGATACACATGACAACCCTTTAATGTATGTTCTGTAATCCATAGTCTGGAGGGAAAGGAAAAGAGAAGGAAAGAGAAATGGAAAGAAATAAAGAACCTAACATGGAGGAGGGCTGGGGGAGGGGGAGGGAACCGGGGACGTTGGTGGTGGGAGATGGGCACTGGTGGCGGGATGGGTGCTGGAACACTGTATGACCAAAACCCAAATATGAACTTTTTAATTGTATATCTTTGTAATTGAAAAAATAAAAAATTAAATTAAAAAAAAGTAAAGAGAGAGAGACAGTGAGACAGAGAGAGAGGAAAGAGGGACAGAAGATATGGGGAGAAGTGACTTCCATAGAGGCAGGTAGGGGATAGGGGATGGGAGGGTATGGGTGCACTGGTGTGGGAAATATGCATTGGTGAAGGGTGGAATATTGTATGACTGAAATCCAATCATTAACAACTTTGTAACTGTGTATCTCACAGTGATTCAATAAAAATTAATTAATTAAAATTAAAAAAAATTTTGGACTTCCTGAGAACCTCAAATCCTACAACACTGATAACCAGGTAGAAGGCATCTTATCTCAATTAACAAAATGTCAACACAGAAGGCTTAACCTGTAACAACATCTTGGTAATTTATTAAACACGAGCTTAGTAGTTCCCTGGTGAGATACACAATCTTCACTAACTTTTTTTTCTTTTTTGGGTCACATCTGGCAATGATCAAGGGTTTCTCCTGGCTCTGTACTCAGAAATTACTCCAGGAAGTGCTTGAGGGAACCATATGGTACGTTGGGGATCAAACCCAGGTCAACTGCACTCTAGGCAAATGCCCTTCCTGCTGTACTATAACTCCGACCCTTTCACTAACTTTCCTCTGACAAAAGACGTTTTGGCCATTCTTTTAACAAATTATAACAAGCAAGGTAAAATAAATTATTAAGGGCCTTTTCTGGGGGCAGACTTAGGGGGTGGTTGGGAAAATTGGAACTGATGGTGATGGGAAGGAGCAAGGGTGAAGAGATTTGTGTTGGTATATTGAATGTAACACTCCACGAGCAACTTTGTAAACTACAGTATTTATGTAAGGTTTAATGAGAAAATAAAATTTTTAAAATATTGCCCATATTATTCTGAAGATCTAATGAAATAATGTTTGCAATGTGTCTGACACTGAGCATGCCTTCTTTTCATGCTAATGTAGCATTTATGAGGCCATACCACCCCATTAACTTTAAAAAGAAATATAGCTATTTTGCCCCTTTAAAAGCAATTTCTGATTACCTGAAAACAGGAAAGTCCATAATGATTATCTAGATGAATGCTTCATTACCATTGTATTTCAATAGGCTAAACAGAATAGTGTTGATCATTTCCTATTCATTTCATTAACATAGATTGGTGCTTTATAGCACTTAATGTCTCCCCACCCCTTTTGGACAAAAGATACAAACTATGAAAATGATAACAAATATTTACACTGTGTTTGCCAGAGCTAGTCACTAATCTACGTGCTACTCTTTATTATTTTTTTTATTCCTTTTGGCTGTTTGTGCTATCATCAGTAGTACTCAGGGCTTACTCCTGCAATAAGGGATCGCTCCTGCAGGGCTTGGGAGACTATATGGGATGCGGGGGATTAAACCAAGATTGGCCACATGCAAGCCAAACACCCTACCTGAGACATATCACTCCAGCCCAGTATTTACTTTTAAATACCCCAGTATTTCCTCCTGATTAAAAAGAAACCTTGGGGCTGGCGTGATAGCCCAGCGGGTAGGGCATTTGCCTTGCACGCGGCAGGCCAGTGTCGGCCCGGGTTTGATCCCCAGCATCCCATATGTTCCCCAGAGCACCGCCAGGAGTAATTCCTGAGTGCAGAGCCAGGAGAAACCCCTGAGCATTGCCGGGTGTGACCCAAAAAAGCGAAAAAAAAAAAAAAAACCTATATTCAATGCTCAGTTCTAGTGTGGTGTTACCATTTCCAACAATTAGAACACTGGTTTATATTTTTACCTCACAGATGAATGTAGGCAAAGGAATATGCATGATAACACCTAAATGTATGTAGGGCAAGCCACAGTGTGCAAGAGAGGGGAGAGAGAGAAGAGAAAAAGTGCTTGCTACAGAAGCAGGCTGGGGGACGGGTAGGAGGGAATCGGGGGACATTGGTGGTGGTAAACGTGCACTAGTGGAGGGATGAGTGCTGCAACAGTGTATGACTGAAACCCAATCATGAACAGCCTTGTAAATGTGTGTCTCATGGTGTTATAATAGAATTAAAAAATTAAAATAAATAATAAAATTAAAAAATTTGATGAAAACTAAGAAATAGTAACATGTGTGCTCATTTTTCATTTGTGGAATCTAAGGTACTGATAGCTTATCTAAGCGGTAGAATATGGCAACTTGAATTCTCAGTTGTAACCAGGACAAGTGCTGACTTGATACCATTCATTCCCCTGTCTTATCTCTATACTATAGGTCAGTGAGAGCGTCCGGTGTTTGTCCTCCCTCTGATTTACTTCATGGAACACGACGCTCTCCAGCTGCATCCAAGTAATGGGGATCTTCATGTTCATCTTTTCTTATGGAGGCGACACAAGGACATTGGTCAAGGGTCTTAAATACTTTGGTGGTAGTGAGGGGAGATAACTGTGAACATCAGAACCAAAAGCAGTCAACACTATTGTAAACATGTGATCAAAGTAGGACAATTAAATTGAAAAAAAGTTTTTTAAGGGACTGGGGTAGGAGGTAGTAGGGGAGCTTGGGATATTGGTAAAGGGATGCTGACATTGTTGACAGGTGTGTAGTTAGGGCATGATATGCCAGAGAATCTGTTGCTAAGAGTATTATAAACCAAGGTGCCTAAATATATGTCACTGTATCACTGTCAACTAGCAACCCCATATGGTCCTCCAAGGAGTGATCCCTCAGTACAGTTAGGAGTAAGCTTTAAGCATTGTTAGGTGTAGCCAAAAAAATTGACTGATTGAGAGATCACTGTATCACTGTCTTCCCGTTCATCATCGATTTGCTCGAGCGGGCCCCAGTAACATCTCCATATGTCCTGTCTCATGCTAGTAGAGCCCAAGGGCATCTGCTTGCTCCAGGAACATAAAGAGCCTCAATCCATTCCGGAATGAGGTCTATAATTGTTACTGGTACTTGGCATATCAAATACAACACGGGTAGCTTGCCAGGCTCTGCCGTGCAGGTAGCATACTCTTGTAGTCATCTCTAAGTCCAGCATTTATTGATGAACCGCGTGGCTGAAAGCAGCCGCAGCAAGCCAGGCTGTGATAGGCTGGTTTGCTGGGTGGAGATCTGATGATAGAGAAGTCCGGATATGAAAAATGGAGGCCCTCATGGAGTGGGGGGGTCGTCTGGCTTGTTGCAAGGCTTGCTGGGGTGGTGGGCCAGGGCTAGAACCCGCCATCCCTCCTGGACACCTCATGAGCGGCTGGGCACAGGGAGAGCCAGTAGCAGCTCTGCCCCATGTCTGTGAGCCTAAATAAAATAAAAATTAAATAACAACGTAGAGCGAGCTTGCATGTATTATTAAATATATGTACATTTATATGCATATAAATATATAAGTATAGAGGAACTTGCATGTATTATAAATAGATGTACATATATAATATATACATAAGTATAGAGGAACTTGCATGTATTATAAATATATGTACATAAGTACATATATTACTCCGGCCCTGCACAGCAGCTGCCTGGCAAGTTACCTGTGTCATATTTGATATACCAAAAACAGTAACGATTATAGAACTCATTCCCATGACCTGAAGGAATTGTTTGAAGCTCTTTGTATTCCTGGAGCAAGCAGATGCCCTTCACCTACACTAGCACATCTATCCTAGAAGAAGGAATAACAAATTTATATTATTTGACCCACCACTTCATGAGGTCCTCCATTTTCCACATCTGGACTTCCCTCTCACTGTATCACTGTATCACTGTCTTCCCATTCATCATCGATTGGCTCGAGCTGGCACCAGTAACATCTCCATATGTCCTGTCTCATGCTAGTAGAGCCCAAGGGCATCTCCTTGCTCCAGGAACATAAAGAGCCTCAAACCATTCCATCAGGTCATGGGAATGAGGTCTATAATTGTTACTGGTATTTGGCATATCAAATTCGACACAGGTAGCTTTGCCAGGCTCTGCTGTGTGGATGGCATACTCTTGTAGTCACCTCTAAATCCAGCGTTTATTGATGAAATGCGCGGCCACAAGTGGAGCGCAAGCCAGGATGTGATCAGCTCTTCTGCTGGGTGGATAAGAGGGGAGTCCGGATGTGGAGAATGGTGGCCCTCATGGAGTGGGGGTCGTCTGGTTGTTGTGAGGCTCTGCTGGGGTGGCGGGCCAGGGCTAGAACCCGCCATCCCTCCCCGGGTGCCTCGTGAGTGGCTGGGCACAGGGAGAGCTGGAAGCAGCTCTACCCCATTTCTGTGAGTCTCTGGATCAGCATAACTGGGCCAGACTTGAAAAAGACTGCTGCAGGTGGATCTCGATGAGCTGGATTGTGATCAGCTCTTCTGCTGGGTGGAGTTCTGATGAGAGGGGAGTCTGGATGTGGAAAATGGCAGCCCACATGGTGTGGGGAGTTGTCTGGCTTCTTGCGAGGCTCTGCTGCGGTGCCATGCCATTTCAGTGCCAAGAAATCTTTGGGTGATCTCTTCTTGCCTGGAGCGATCTCTTCTTCCCTATCATCAGAACTCAACCCAGCAGACCAGCCTATCACAGCCCAGCTCATCGAGATTCACCCTGCAGCAGTCTTTTTTTAAATCTGGCTCAGGTATGCTGATCCAGAGACTCACAGACATGGGGCAGAGCTGCTACTGGCTCTCCCTGTGCCCAGCCCGCTCACGAGGTGCCCAGGCCGCATGTCATCAATAAATGCTGGATTTAGAGATGACTACAAGAGTACGCTACCCGCACAGCAGAGCCTGGCAAGCAACCTGTGTTGTATTTGATATGCCAAATACCAGTAACAATTTTAGACCTCATTCCCATGACCTGATGGGATGGTTTGAGGCTCTTTTTTGTTCCTGGAGCAAGCAGGTGCCCTTGGGCTCTACTAGCATGAGACAGGACATATGGAGATGTTACTGGTGCCTGCTCAGAGCCAGTCAATGATGAACGGGAAGACAGTGATAGATATTAATGAATCACCATGGAGATGCACTGCTACAAAGTAGTTCATGATTGGGTTTCAGTCATAAAATATTCCAGCACCTGCCCCTTCACCAGTTTACATTTCCAACTACCAATGTCCGCAGTTTCCCTCCCTGCGCCCTCCATTCAGCCCACCTCTATGATAGGCACTTTTCTCTCTCTCTCCCTCTCTCACTCTTTTTCTCCCCTTCTCCCCCGCCCCTCCCTCCCTCTCTATCCTTCGGGAAATATGATATGCAATACAGCTACTTAAAGATTACCATGTTGTTCTTTTACCTACTTTGAGCACTCAGTTTTTGTCCAATGTGATCATTTCCAGCTATCTTTGGTATAGTGGTTCCTTCTCTATCCTAGATGTCCTATCCCTACCACCACTTTTGGCAAGTTTCCAATTGCGGACCATTTTTTTTTTTCTTAATGAAGGAAACAGTAATGGGGAGGGGAAAGACCAAGTTAAAGAACGGAGGGTATTGCCATTAGTGACCGACCCAATGCACTGTGCTATGCAGGTGCGGCCAGAGAATTTGTACTTAACACAAGTATGGTGAAGAGTCAAATTTTTAGGTATACTCTAAAGTCTGCCAAGACTGTCAATTTGGTCAAGGGCTCATGCTAAATGAAGGAACAGTCTCTAAAGCATTGTATGATTAACATAAGCAAGCACTTTAGCGTTAGCTCAGGGGCCTCAGCTATTAGGGTGATAGCTGTTATCACCCTGATATTGGTGATATTGGTGATAGCAGCACCAATCTTCCTGCTAGTAGTTTGATGAGTGAGTGCTCCTTAACCCCACAGGACCCCGTGGGGTCTGATACACTTTCCACACTTGTATTCCTTGAGGAAGGTAAATGCTTAATGTACTTTGCCATGTGCTGAATTTTTAACTATGGAACTAAAGTCTTAATATTTGAGAAGTCAACTCTCAGGAATGAGGAATCCTCAATGTAATCATGGGTAAAATGGCTACTTTACTTTCTACTGTTAAATAGCTATTTCCGCTAATGATTATTCTTTTAGCAGTTGTCCCTGTGCTTTTTGTAAGATTTGGAATGACTTCATTTCATATAGCAAACTCACAAATGCTCTTTATTTTTAATTATTTGATCAAGATTTTGTGGCTTACAGTATTGTTAAAAGGGTTTAGCAATAACTAATAAACCCAAGTATTTAATAAGGTAATAGATGCACACCGATCATCAGTGTACCTCCCTCACCCAAGGATACCAGTGGCCCTCCAGTTCAATACCAGTCCCCTCTCTCACTTAATTGGGTGGGTCAGTACTCTGGTTGTTCTGCATTTGACCCTTTGTTCCTACTTTGCTGGGTCATCAAGTCCCACATGTGATTGAGATGATTCTGTATGTGTCATTTTGTTCGACTATTTTTACTCAGCATGATACTCTAGTTTCATCCATGTTGCCCAGTTACATGATTATGTTTAGTATCCAAAACAGGGTCCACAGGAAGAAGGAAAATTCTCTCATTTTCAAGGAACCAGTAAGTGATCACAGAGGAAATGACTGGTTGCATTAAATTATTTATGTGAACTATGTCCCCTACCTCAATTCATATGTGAGGCTCCAATCTGAAGAACGCCAGAGTAAGACTTTATTCAGAGAAGCCTTTATTCAGAAACAGGCTATTTAGGGTGAAATTTAGTCATTGGGGTGAACCCAAAAGCACTAGGACTGTGTCCCTGTAGAAATTGGAGATAGGACATTAACAGCATGAGCTAATAGATGGTTACGTGAGGATACAGTGAGCAGCAGGAAGACTTCATAAGAAACTGATTCTGCAATAAACATAAGAGTGCAAATAAGTTTCCTGGATAGAATTTTTATATCTTTGGAATAAGTACCAAGAAGTGGAATTGCTGAGTTATATGGAAGCTCAATTCCTAGTTTTTTTTCCTTTTCTGTCATTGCTGTTAATAGATGTGTCCATATTGTTTCCAAAAAAGGGCCAAACCAGTTGACATTCCACCAGTAGTGAATGAGGATCCTTCCTTCCCTCAGACAAGTCGCAGAGCTGCTACCGGTTCTTCCCGTGCTAGGCTGAACGTGAGGCGCCCAGGAGATGGCGCGGGGCGGAGGGGGGGTGGTGGGTTCTGGCTCCCGCCTGCCCCAATAAAGCCTCAGAATGGCATGGGTATCCCTATAAGGATACCCATGACATTCTTCATAGAAATTGACCAAATACTCCTGAAATTTGTATGGAACAATAAACCCCCAAGGTTAGCTAATGCAATCCTCGGGAAAAAGAAGATGGGAGGCATCACCTTTCCCAACTTCAAACTGTACTACAAGGCAGTAGTAATTAAAACAGTATGGTATTGGAATAAAAACAGACCTGTGGACCTATGGAATAGAATTGAATATCCTGACACCCAACCTCAAACACATGATCATGTAATCTTTGATAAAGGTGCAACGAGTCTAAAATGGAGTAAAGAAAGCCTCGTCAACAAGTGGTGTTGGGAAAACTGGGCAGCGACATGTAAAAAAATGAATTTGGACCTGTGTCTAACACCATGCACAAAAAACAGATCAAAATGGATTAGAGATCTGAATATCAGACTTGAATCCATAAAGCACATTGAAGAAAATATAGGAAAAACCCTCCACGACATTGAAGCTAAAGGCATCTTCAAAGGTGAAACATCACTAACAAAGCAACTAGAAGAAAAGATAAACATATGGGACTACATGAGACTAAAAAAGCTTCTGCACCTCAAAAGAAACAGTGACTAAGATACAAAAGCAGTCCACAGAATGGGAAAGAATATTCACCCAATACCCATCTGATAAGGGGTTAATATCCAGGATATATCAGGCACTGGTAGAACTTTACAAAGAAGAAAACAAACAACCCCATCAAAAAATGTTGAGAAGAAATGAACAGAAACTTCAGCAAGGAAGAAATTCGAATGGCCAAAAAAACATATGAAAAAAATGCTCATCATCACTAATCATCAGAGAGATGAAAATCAAAACAACAATGAGATGTCATTTTACACCACAGAGACTGGCACATATTCAAAAGAGCAAGAACAACAAGTGCTGGCGTGGATGTGGGGAAAAGGGGACACTCATCCATTGTTGGTGGGAATGCCGGCTGGTACAGCCTTTCTGGAAAACAATATGGACATTCCTCCAAAGACTAGAAATTGAACTCCCATTTGACCTAGCCATACCACTCCTGGGAATCTACTCTGGGAAACCAAAAATACGCCAGCGGAAACACCATCCCTACTTTTATGTTCATAGCAGCATTATTCACGATAGCCAGAATCTGGAAGCAACCAGAGTGCCCGAAAATTGATGACTGGATAAAGAAGCTTTGGTACATCTTCACAATGGAATACTATGCAGCTATTAGGAAAAATGAAGTTATAAAATTTGGCTATAAATGGATGGACATGGAGAAGATTATGTTGAGCGAAATTAGCCAGAAGGAGAGAGACAGACACAGAATGACTGCATTTATCTGCATAACATAAATATATATGTACATAACCCAAATATGAACATCTTATGAACATCTTTGTAATTGTATATCTCATGGTGGTACATATTTTACGTGGGTGGACATGTTTCATAATAAAATATTAAATAAATAAATAAATAAAACGTGAAAAAAATAAATATATATGTACATATTAAGATACCAATATCCAAGGTCAAGTGAAACATATATCAGGAGGTCTTGTCAAAGGTGGAAATTATCACAAACATGTGGAGTCAGAGGCTAGGTAAGACAGAAAATGGAACAGTGTGCTAACAATTGTCGAGGGTACTAATGCCAACCTAGAACTGAGCATTAAATAGAGGCAAAAAGATACACATGACAACCCTTTAATGTATGTTCTGTAATCCATAGTCTGGAGGGGAAGGAGAAGAGAAAGAGAGAGAAAGGGAAAGAAATAAAGAACCTGCCATGGAGCAGGGCTTGGGGAGGGGAAGGGAACCGGGGGCGTTGGTGGTGGGAGATGGGCACTGGTGGCGGGATGGGTGCTGGAACACTGTATGACCAAAACCCAAATATGAACTTTTTAATTGTATATCTTTGTAATTGTAAAAATAAAAAATTAAAAAAAAAATAAAGACTCGGAAGCCAGAAAAACTTCATGCACCACTATCGCAGCTGTTTTCAAGGCCGAACTCCACAGGCCATCAGAGCCCAACCCAAGAGAGAAGTCAGTTTCAAACCCAGGAATGCAGGTAGCTTGTGGCTAAACTCACTGGACTTTAATGGAGCTGGAGGTGGGGACCCTACCCCACCTCTGATGCCTCCAGAAAGCCAGGAAGTTGCACCCACTGACTGCTTCCAGCACTGACAGCCATGATCCAGAGATGCAGACATGGAGCAGAGCTGCTACTGGTTCTCCCCTGTGGCAAATGGGGGGAACAAAGCAGCCACGTGATATCTCAAAGCCTGGTATACTGATGTGCCAGTATACCAGGCTCAAACAGGACAGGCTCAAACAACGGTTGAGAAAAACTACCAATATGTTCCGCATAACAGACATCTCTAGGTAGACTACGAGAACATAGCATGCTTTCTGACAGCCAGACTATCCTTCACTGGGGTTCCCTTCAATTCCTGAGGGGTTAGATTGACTTACAGCTTGAATTTAGAGGGATCTAAATGGGTGTCTACCAAGGACCTACAGGAGTTTGTTTTTACCTTGACGAGTGTGATTTAATGTCAGTTCCAACATTCTTCTTTGGGCTTTCTTGAATTATCTGATTTTTATGATGCGAAAACACATTTACAAAAGAATAAAGCTATATGGAGATATATATGCCTGTGCTTATGTCACTTGATCACTTGATCACTTGACATCCCGTTACTCATCGATTTACTCGAGCGGGTGCCAGTAACATATTATGTAAATATACATTTCCATACATAAGTGCACAGGTTGATGAATGTGTGTTTGCCACTCTCCTTCCTACAGGATGGAAAGAAATTCATAAAGGGAAAATGATACAAAATACCCTTGGAAGAAGCAAGCCATAGTCTGTGCCTTCACCCTAAGTTAGTAAAATGAATTTTTAAATCATTAAGCACCCCTTTAGCAATCCTACCACATAACGATCAATGTAACTTGTAAATAAAGTCCTCATGCAAATTTTTCAAGATTCCTAAATAACAGTAGAAATAATGATATTTTTTAGTACCATAGAAGAAAGCTTATTTTAAAAAGTAGGCTTACTCCGATGGAAACTACATTCTAGGAGATATTTATAATTTTACAAACACTGACAAGGAATTTAATCAAAAATATAATGAGATTTTAGTTAAGTCGTATTTAATCACTCTTCCTAGCAGTGGTGTTTAATTTACAGAGGCATATTATTTCCCCTACAAGTTATTTAAGGTAAGTCCCAGAGGTTTTAGCCAACATTTTGTAAACCTGAAGATGACAAATGCATGGGAGGAATTAAGGTAGCGCTTTCAACACCTGTTTGTTTTCTAATCAGATTTCATTGACTTTGTTTCTTTCTTTAAAAAGTATGTTAACAATAGCACAAATGCTTACTACAGAGAGTTGATCTCAGCCCTGCAAACTAACAGAGCTGCAGTATGTAATAATAATCAAAGGCCTAAAAACAAGAGAGATAGAACTTCATATTTTAGCCAACATACAACCCCAGTGACTGTCTAGCTGTTAGGAAACATGCTCAGTTCTCTTAGTCTACCTTGAGATTTCCACGTGGATATTGGAAAATATTTCTTTAAGCAAAGCTACAGTGAAGTGAGATGATAGAGAATAATTGGCTCTCTGTGGGGAGGGCATATTTGTGCTTAGTAGGTGCTTAGTTACCTTGAGTGGTCAGAAATTCCAACATATTAGGAGGCTGGCAAACATCTGCATTTGTATTTGAAATCTCCAAGTGTAAAAGTATTTTCTCAAAAAAGTTTGAAAACCGTGCAGCAAAGCCTCCTCGAGGTCAACTTTTCTTTATTTCCCCATACCCCAGCCAGGCCAACCCATTGAACTTGTACCTTCGGCAGCATTAATGTCATGATGGCCTCTCTCTTCCCATGTGACATGTTTATTGCTAGTAGTGGACAGGCTCACATCAGCCCCCCGGCCCTGCTCTCCCTAAAGATGGGGCCCCTCAGAAGGGTATCTGGCCCTGGTTCATGGACTCTTCTGGACCACACTGAGAGTCCTAATTAACACTATGCCTTCACTATCCTTTAGGTCATTATTAACTCGAAAACCACAAAACAAAAATAAAACACATACCAAAGATCCAAATGAAATGTGGAACATATCCCCCTGACTGATATTTGTTATGGATGATTAGGTATGAGAATAGACAGTTCTGTAGAAAAATGACCAGAAAAATAGTTTCAAAACAAAGCAATTCTATCCATTCTACTACTTAAAAAATCTTTTACTTCTGTTTAAATGTGAGGAAAGAAAAAAATGGCTAAGTTGTATTGAACATTTCTTTTCTAAACAACAACAAAATAATATAATAATATTAGGTGAAATTTCTTGTTTTTATCATTTAAACCTTGTTTTTAGCCTTATGTTTCATTTTGGAGTGCTTAGTAGATCAGGGCTTGGGAACATCTGGTTCATAGACCATACAAAGCCCATGAAATCCTATGGTGAGACCCTGGTACGTGACAGGACAAACACACTTGCTTCTCATCATCTGCCAGAGGCCCATCTGCTTATATTTTCTGTTTCACAAATAATGGTATAAAATACCCAAATGACCTTTGGCAGGGAAACAGTTCCCCACCTCTAGTTTACTTTGAAGTATTTTTTACTACTTAGATAATTAATTTTAGAAGATTTTGACTCCTTAGATATTTTATTTTGTCTTTGTTCCAAGGCTCTTCATAAGACTGGGGCTGTCACTCAGGGGAGAGCTCTTGCCTCGTATGTGTGAAGCCCTGGGTTCCAGTCTAATCACTGCCTAAGCACTGAGCCAGGAGTAGACCCAGAGCACCATTAAAATAAGTGAATAAGTAAATAAGTACCTCTTGGGCCCCTTTTGTCCAGCAAAACATTGTAATGATAGGAATATTACGTTAGCTAATCTTCCTTTTCAAGTGTTCTGTTGATTGAGGTGCACTGAAGAGACATTGAAACCACAGCCCTTCAAAAGCTTCACGTTTGTGGGATAGAAATTCACATAGTATGAGTCTAATACCCAAGGACAGTAGAAACAAAGGTCAGGAGTATTGGTCCGTGGTTGGAAGCGGGCCTTAAGTCTGAAGGAGATGGGAGTTGGGATAGAGAAGGGGCCACTCTGATAATGATGGTTGGAAGGGATAGCTCTGGATAACTGTGTGCTGGCCAGTGGGGGAAAGGGAGGGAGAAGGAGAGAGAGAAAGAGAGAGGGAGGGAGGAAGAATGAAGGAAAGTGCCAGCCATAGAGATAGGCTAAAGGGTTAGAGGATGGCAGTGGATTGGCAGGAGGGCAAAAGGGCACATTGGTGGTGGAAAATGTACACTGGTGGAGGGATGAGAGTTGAAATAGTGTGTAACAGAAAGCCAATCATGAACAGCCTTTTAACTGTATGGCACAGTGCTTCAATAAAATTAAAATTTTAAAAGGAACTGTATGCTGAAAGTGGATAAAGGACCAAAAATGATGGCATCTCAGTATCTGTATTGCAAATCATAATGCTGTGTGTGAGAGAAAGAGAAACAGAGAGAAGAGGAAGAAATGGAAGAGGAGGAAGAAGACAAAGAAGATGAAGACAAAGAAGATGAAGAAGAAGATGAAGAAGATGAAGAAGATGAAGACGACGAAGACGAAGAAGACAAAGAAGATGAAGAAGGCGAAGAAGAACGACGATGAAGAAGAAGGAGGAGGAGAAGGAGGAGGAGCAGGAGGAGGGAGAAGGAGAAGGAGAAGGAGGAGAAGAAGGAGAAGGAGAAGGAGGAGAAGAACAAGAACAAGAACAAGAACAAAAACAAGAAAGTAACTGTCACAGTGGCAGGGGTGCAGGGGTGGGGATACAGGAAGGATACTGAGGACATTGGTGGTGGAAAATATACAGTGGTGGAGGGATGGGTGCTGGAACACTGAATGACTGAAGATGGCCCACAAAAGCTTTGTGATTGTGCATCTCAAGGTGATTCCTTTTTTTTAAAAAAATATATTTTTTAAAAAGTGGTGGGAAAAAAGAAACCAGTGAACTTTGTTTTTTCTTCTGATAAAAGCATTGTTATGGAAGAATACCATGCCCTTTTTGGCTTTGATTGTTAATGGAGGATTGTTGTTTGCCATTTTAAAAACTGAATTTCTATTTCCAGTTACCACCTGTTTCCGTTATCTGATGCTGTTGCCGTATATATTTGGAAACCTTTCTCAACTATCTTAAAAGCTACCATAAACCTATGAATTTTTTTCTCAAGTTCAATGGATGTGGCATTAATTTAGCAAGAATTTCTGATGTAAACATCTTGGTAACTACCCTATGTAAAATCTTGGTAACTTAATATTCTCTATATTAATTTTCTGGATTTCAATGAAACCTCCAGCAATTGTTTTGCAAAAAGTTTTAAAGCCACAAGGTATTTTTATAGATAATTCGAGTCATCTTACAGATGATACAACTTAAAACCATAGAGAGTAATTTAGAATGATTTAAACTGTTCCTTTTTCGGAACAGTGGACTAATGATTGTCAAAAGTCTATTACAAACCACAAGAGGGAAGAGAGAGAGAGGGAGAGAGAGAGAGAGAGAGAGAGAGAGAGAGAGAGAGAGAGAGAGAGAGAGAGAGAGAAAAGAGATGGAGAACCTGCCATGGAGGCAGGCTAGGGAAAGGGGGAGGGTATCAGGGACATTGGTGGTGGGAAGTGGGCACTGGTGGAGGGATGGGTGCTGGAACACTGTATGGCTTTAAACCCAAACATGAATATTTTAGTAATTATCAAAAATAAATACAAAAATATATTACAAAAATGTAAACTTCCTTTTTCAAGGAACAGGAAACGTCTTAGAACTTTTTTATATATTTGTTTCTCCCTCCATGTCCAACACAAATACAGTCACCCCCAATTAGTAACTTGTTCCCCAAAGCAGTAGTATGGAGAAGCTGCTGGTGGTGAGTGAATAGGCTTTTGTATTTTGGGGGGAAGGGTTATGAGCCACATCCGGTGGTACTCAGGGACTACTCTTGGTTCTGCGCTCAGGGTTCCTCCTACTAATGCTTGTGGGACCAGGGATTGAACTTGCATGGCCCCTGCAGATTTTTATAAAAGTATACTGAAGAGATTTTAGTCTTTCTTATTTTCAAGATAACTCCCTTATGCCTAACAAGGATATTCAGCCAGGGGGTTACACATTAGATAAACATGTACATGCCTCCAGAAATTTAAGTTCTCTCCGTAGGCTTAAAGCAACCTGACTAACAGAACTTTCAGGCTAAAAAATTTAATTAACTTTGGAGATCAAGGCTGTGGATCAAAGTAGTAACCACCTTATATACTCCCTCTGTGGTAAGTGCAGGCTCCACTATCACATTACTTTCTCTGTACAAGATGTTTTCATTCATATAAAATAGTAGTTGTGAACATGGAGGGGAGTTTCACCATAAAATGTTGTGCATACGCGACCATTTCCTTTCTAAAAAACTACTTAAGAGTTTGTTTGGGGGCCAGAGAAATAATAAAATGAGTAGGGTGTTTGCCCTGCTTGTGACCGACCCAGGTTTGATCCCCAGCATCCATTATGGTCCCCCGAGCAGGAATTCACTATATCACTGTCTTCCCATTGTTCATCGATTTGCTCGAGTGGGCACTAGTAACATCTCCATTAGTCCTGTCACAAGCAGAAGTGCAACCCAAGGGCATCTACTTGCTCCAGGGACAGGAGGAGCCCGAAACCATTCTTCAGGTCATGGAACTGAGGTCCATAATTATTACTAGTTTATGGCATAACAAGTAAATAAAACATGGGTAGCTTGCCAGGCTTTGCCGTGTAGTTGGTATAGTCTCAGTAGAAGGCTCTACCGAGCAGGAATTACCAGGAGTAATTTCTGAGTGCAGAGCCAGAAGTAACTGCTGAGCATTGCCTGGTGTCACCCAAAAAAGTCTCTGGCAAAAAAAGAGTTTGTTATGGTTTTGGGGCCACACCTGGTGCTACTCAGGGCTTACTCCTGGCTCTGCACTCAGGAATTATTCCTGGAGAGTTGGGATCCATAAGGGATGCTGGGGATAGAGCCTGGGTCTGCCACATGTTAGGCAAGTGCCTTATCTGCTGTTCTATCACTCTGCCCCTAGTTAAGAATTTTCAGCCAAAGAATATAATGATCTCGGGACCGGAGCGATAGCCCAGCGGGTAGGGTGTTTGCCTTGCATGCGGCCCGCCCATGCCGGCCAGGGTTCGATTCCCGGCATTCCATATGGTCCCCGAGCACCGCCAGTTGTGATTCCTGAGTGCAGAGTCAGGAGTAACCCCTGAGCATTGCCGGGTGTGACCCAAAAAAGTGAAAAAAAAAATATATAATGATCCAAACAAGAGGGTGATGTATGTGTGTGTATGTCCATTGACACTTTACAAAGAAAAAAACAAAAACAAAACAGGCCTAGAATGAAGTGAATGGTCAAGAATACATTTATTTAAGGAAATTCCTCCCATTTCAAGGAACATTTATGGGAGATTAACTGTATTCCATAATGTTATACTACAACTTCCAAAGCCATACCAAAGAATCCCAGTCCCTAATATTTTTTTATTTTTTTAAAAAATATTTTATTATACTACCGTCAGATATACAATTACAAGATGTTCATGTTTGAATTTTGGTTCTACAGTGTTCCAACACCCATCCCTCCACCCCTGCCCATCTCCCATCACCAATGTCCATTCCCTCCCCCCTTCTCCCAGATTGTCTCCATGGCAGGTTCTTTATCTCCTCTCTCTCTCTCTCTCTCTCTCTCTCTCTCTCTCTCTCTCTCTCTCTCTCTCTCTCCCTCTCACTTCCCTTTCTTACACATTGTAGATTGTAATATATTCTAGAACATGATTGGTTCCACTAGTTTGATGTACCGGATCTGGATCATGAAAACGGCAGCTATTATGGTGATAAGTCTCATCCGGCTGCTTCTGAGGCCCTCCAGAGGTGATGGGCCCACTCCCAAAACCTATCTTGCCTCCTGGGAGCCTCATGGTCCACTGAGCTAGGAGAGAGCCGGATGGTAGCTCCCCCACACACCCCTGCTTCTGAGTCTCTGCATCATGGCCGAGAGTCCCGAGGCAGTTTGTGGGGGGGACCACCAGGCCTCCAGGACGGTCAGAGAGGGGAAGGGGGTACCCCAGGTCCATCTCCAGGGATGCCTGTTGACTTCTGCCTCCTGAGAGCCACCTACCTGGGCTCGAACTCGGCTGCTCTGAGCTGGTCTTGAGATCAATGTCTCTCTTGCATGGGTTCTTATGAGCTGTGGAGTCCAGACCACGATAATGGCTACTATTATGGTGAGTAAGTCTCATCCAGCTGCTTCTGAGGCCCTACAGAGGTGATGGGCTCACTCCTAAAACCCATCTTTGCCTCCTGGGAGCCTCATGGTCAACTGAGCTAGGGGAGACCTGGACGGCAGCTCTTCCCCGTGCATCTGAGTCTCTCATCTTTCTCTCTATCTCTGTATTTCTCTCTCTCTTCTCCTACACCTTGTGACTTGCCTTACAATTTATGATGCAATTATCTATGTGTATATTCAGTAGTGAGTTCTAGTGTGACATTATAGTTCCTAATTCCCCATCAACTTCACCAGTTTATTACAACTACAATGATCATTATGGTGTACAGATGTGAAAGATTCTGGGAAGGACCTGGTCCTAGCCTACTTTGTTATCTTAGCCTCTTGCGCGGCTGAGCACTGTCACAGCTGTGCTTCTGGTCTGCTCCTTGTCCGTTCATCCGGCCGGAGGTGGAGGCTTCAAGCCCATAGCCACGCCCACCGGCATGGAGAGGGAGGAGCCCAAATCCCTGCTCCAATTTTGGCCGGCTTGGCTTCCCCCCCACATGACTGCTTTACCTTAGAGAGCTACCTTAGTCTCAGCTAGGGACTAGCCAATTCCTCAGAGACTCCATGGGCTTCTCCACGTGGGCCGGGGAGCACAGCTGTGCATCTGGTCTGCCCCTTGTTCAGTTCATCTCTATTGTTACTGTTTTTGGCATATTGAATACATACGGGTAGCTTGCCAGGCTCTGCCATGGCTCTGGGTTCATCCCAGGGGGCCCAGTTTTTCCTATGTCAGACCATCCACCATCCACCAGAGTCCTGGGGGTGTAGACAAGCCTATCTCCTGTCTGCCACCTGCCAATGCAGCAGGGCACTGCAGGCACATCTGCAACACCTCGAGGGGCAGGTGGCCCCCCAGTCCCTAACCTTACCTCCCTCCCAGGACCTGTCCGTCTTTGTGCTTGCACTGTCTTACATGTGTCTTCCAGGATCACCTCTTCCTGCTTGTCCTAAGTGTACTTGTCTGACCTCAGCCAGGGTCACAGCAGTACCTGCTCCACTCTCTTAGGCCACAGAGCAGTTTTGTTGGTTCTTGTTTCTTCTCACCTCCCAAACTGTTAGGGTGTCTTATTACCCCACAATAGGATTCTGCTAAATCAGACCCATTTTCAGAAACCTCCACCCAAACAACCCTGGTTATCAACATAGGAAAAAACAACCTGAATAGAAAACAAAAGGGTGTAGGAGACTGTCAGGGATGCTGCTGAGGTCCCCGATAGTGTCAGGACAGAAATTCTCTTCTACCTCTGAGGGTGCCGAGGGAACGAATGAAAACTCATGAGTCCAGTGCAGTTCTAAAAGGCTTTTAATAATACAAAAGCTCTTCCACATCAATCCAATATAATGAAAGAACTCTAGCTCTGGTCCGAACTTACACCATACAAAAGAGCCTAAGTCTCCACCAAAGAGAGAGGATCTCACCCGAGAGGAGTCCTACCCAAAAGAAGGAGCAAAAGTCTCAGGGGGCCTCAAGTCAGTCCCCTTATATACACCAAAGTCATCTTATCTGTGACAGGGAGGGTCCTGTCAACAAAGAACCCTAAACATGGTATAGAAGGCCGGTGCCACACCCTATTACAGGTATAAACAAAGGTTACACCAAGGACTAATCCCTTCTACCAAGATTATCTCTTAGGTAAAACACTGGAGAGAGACAGAGAGAGAGAGAGAGAGAGAGAGAGAGAGAGAGAGAGAGAGAGAGAGAGAAAGTGCTGGTATAAAGTAATACATCTTAATTGCATGGGCTTCATGTAATCTAGATGGTACCTACAAGGTCCTTCTTATTTATTATCTGCACCAGGGTAATTCTGAGTATCTTGTATACTGAAAGGGTCACACTCGCCTGCTTGAGGGCAAACTAGTATGATCTTTTCTATAATCTTCCTATAGTCTCAAGGTAGCCAGAGTGGTAGTCTCTTTTTGATAAATTCTAACTGTCCCACACTGGGTGCAGTGGGTATAAAGAGGAGCTGTGCCCAATCTAGAAAACATAGAAGTCTTAGTAGATGTATGAGTCAGAAGTTATTCAGAGTCAAGGTGACTTCTGTAACTGCCACACCCTCTAACAATGTTTACATAGAAGAGAGATCTCATTAGAATGAACCTTGGCTTAAGTAGATTAAGCTGTGAGTGGGCAAAATAGCAGAGCTCCCAAACTAGCTAAACCTGTCATCCAACAGGAGACAATAAAATAACTTCATTTGGATGTTTTCATTCACATATAAAATTGTATTTGTGAACATGAAGGGGAAAATTCACCATAAACCGGTGTGTCACCATTTCCTTTCTAAGAAACTAAAGAGTTTGTTTTATTTTGCTTTGTTTTGTTGTTTTGGGGCACACCTGGTGCTGCTCAGGGCTTACTCTGGTTAATGTCCACCAACACAGGCTGGAGAACAGTGAGAGAGAGCGAGCGAGAGCGAGCGAGAGAGAGAGAGAGAGAGAGAGAGAGAGAGAGAGAGAGAGAGAGAGAGAGAGAGAGAGAGAGAAGGGTTTTAAGAGATCCGGCTTTATGTCCAGCATAGATGGAATGATGATGTCACAACTTATACATATTCTAGTAGTTTTTCTGGAAACTCATGCATATTCATGACGGTGAACAGTGAGCATGCACAATTGGGGAAGTACAAAGAACATAAAAAGATCAATTAAGAGCAAAATATTAAACCTTTAGAAAATGGTGATGAAACATCATGGGGTGGGAGGTGTAATTTTGTACGTTAATGAAGACCAAGGAAGGCAGAGGTTGAAATGAGTTCTTCTAGAAGGCACTATTTGGACAGGGGGCCTAGGGTCCTTCCAGTGTTAAATTAATGTACTCTTAAAGTTCCATTTTGGTCTGTCCACAGCCAATCAGAATGCAAGAGGCAGCTTCTCCCAGGAGAGGCTGTATCCTCCAGACTATAAGCCTCGGGCTTATGTCAGCTTTTCAACTCCAAAGAATTCTTCTAAGTTTGTGGGAGGGAGGAGAAGGGGCAAAGCTGTGGAACTTTAACATGGTCCCAGCTATTCATTCTTTCAGCCTGTTATATTTGTCTCCTAAATGCCTCTCACCTCTGTTTTTCACCCCATACAATTTGTTCACAGAACAGTCATTGATTTTGTCTTTTACCTCATTGAAATTTTTTCTAAGGTATAACATCTACTCAATATTTAAATATTCAATGTTCAGTTCAGGCTTTTCATGTTTATTGACCCGCATAAGGACCATATGGCTTATTTTCTTTTGTTTGTTTTAGGACCACCTTCTGGCAGTGCTCTGGGGCTATTCTTGGCTCTGTGCTCAGGACTGATTCCTGTTGGTACTCAGGACCATATGTGGTGCCAGAGATTTGCACCAGGGTCAGCACATAGCCCCTGAGATACTGCTGTGGCCCCGCTTGGTTTCTCCTACTCCCTCATTCAACTGTGAGCACAATCCATTCTGCTGTATATAGTCATCCTTTGCTATTTTTTCTCAGCTGTATATTACGTATTTATCATGTCTGAAACTGATAAACATTTGTGCTTGTATCTACTTTAGGACTATTTGTGGCATTTGCAATAAATATGCTTCAAATATATACAAAGGAGTAAAACTTCTTTGTCAAAGGTACATCTCTCTAAAGAGAAGACATGTTCTTTCTTGTTTTCTCTCTCTAGAATGCACATTCCATGCCTGTAGGGACTTTTGTGGACTCTTCACTGTATATTTTTTCACTGTGATACTTAAGTTTAGTCTTTCCTTCCTTCCTTCCTTCCTTCCTTCCTTCCTTCCTTCCTTCCTTCCTTCCTTCCTTCCTTCCTTCCTTCCTTCCTTCCTTCCTTCCTTCTTCCCTTCCTTCCTTCCTTCCTTCCTTCCTTCCTTCCTTCCTTCCTTCCTTCCTTCCTTCCTTCCTTCCTTCCTTCCTTCCTTCCTTCCTTCCTTTCCTTCCTTCCTTCCTTCCTTCCTTCCTTCCTTCCTTCCTTCCTTCCTTCCTTCCTTCCTTTCCTTCCTTCCTTCCTTCCTTCCTTCCTTCCTTCCTTCCTTCCTTCCTTCCTTTTCCTTCCTTCCTTCCTTCCTTCCTTCCTTCCTTCCTTCCTTCCTTCCTTCCTTCCTTCCTTCCTTCCTTTCCTTCCTTCCTTCCTTCCTTCCTTCCTTCCTTCCTTCCTTCCTTTCCTTCCTTCCTTCCTTCCTTCCTTCCTTCCTTCCTTCCTTCCTTCCTTCCTTCCTTCCTTCCTTCCTTCCTTCCTTCCTTCCTTCCTTCCTTCCTTCCTTCCTTCCTTCCTTCCTTCCTTCCTTCCTTCCTTCCTTCCCTTTCTTCTTCCTTCCTTCCTTCCTTCCTTCCTTCCTTCCTTTCTTCCTTCCTTCCTTCCTTCCTTCCTTCCTTCCTTCCTTCCTTCCTTCCTTCCTTCCTTCCTTCCTTCCTTCCTTCCTTCCTTCCTTCCTTCCTTCCTTCCTTCCTTCCTTCCTTCCTTCCTTCCTTCCTTCCTTCCTTCCTTCCTTCCTTCCTTCCTTCCTTCCTTCCTTCCTTCCTTCCTTCCTTCCTTCCTTCCTTCCTTCCTTCCTTCCTTCCTTCCTTCCTTCCTTCCTTCTTTCTATCACCACAAGATAGACCCCTTTCACATGTGAGAGGGCTTTAATTCTGCCTGGAGTAATCCTTCTCCCCAGCAATTTCATTACATCACTTGCACTGGACAGTGATAAACCTCTTCCTTCTTTAGATTTCTCTCTTCCTTTTCTGTTCACCGCTCTTCCCTCCAGTCTCTCTTCCCTTTCTCCTACTCCCAGCTCATTATTCTGAACAGCCCCTGGACTCACAGAGAGGGCAGGGCCCCAGACAGATTGGGGATTGAACATCCCAGCTCACAATGGCAGTGCAGTGAGATGGGCACCAGGAAAGCTCTCTTGCTCTGTGTCCCCATAAGATACACTATGATTCTCTGCAATTTTTTAGGTAAAATGTATAGAAACATTTTCCTCTATTTATCTATTCCTTGGCGTTTTCCATTTGATCTACACCTCTGATGCGGCATTCTACAAACAAATCTCTGTCCTGGAGTCTGTTCTATGTAGCAAGAGCCCCTCCTGCGCTAGAGTCACAGAAGTGCATGTTGAGAAGCAGAGGCAGCTGTGGCTCCTCGCCCCCAGATGGAGAGCAGCTGGAGTGGGATTCTGGAGAGGGGTTGAGAATACATTAGGCAAAGCCTGTGGTGAGAACAAAAGAGGCAGATGACTCTTCACCACTCCATCCTGGAGGGGGCCAGAGAGCAGCATTCCAGATTTGTCGTCACCCAGCGGTCTGGCAGGCCCATTAGCATATTCCCAGTGAGCATGGGAAAGGAACAGAAAACAACATATAGATGGGTGTGCGCCTGCCTGCCTCTCTCTGTATAAACATGAACTGGAAAATATGACGAGCCCCCTTGGAGGAAGGCAGAATTTTGCAATTGTTCTGAGATGATGGAAGAAGGGATTAAGAGGTGATTAAAATCTTCCTAAAATGAAAAGGAAGAAAAGATTCATTTTTTTCACCTGAGGAATAGAAAAGATGCATCTACAATACCAATGGCCAAATAAAATGCATCTCTCCACATAGAATCCTCTTCACAACGTGCTGTTGGGTTGAAAAGGGAAATGAATGTAATCAAGAGCACACACATACATAATTGTACCAATGATCAAACAGCAGTCCAGGAGACTAAAGATAGTCCTCTGTAAATCCCCGAGACACGGTGCAGTAATCAGGGTTGTAATAAAATGCACTTTTCCTGGAATTAGACAGGCTTGACCATGTGTAACCCCAGGAATACTGTATTACAAGCACCATCTACATCTTTACCTTTATGAATATGTGTACAGGTACATTTAGCAACAAAATTTCTAAATTTGCTAAAAAACAGAAAAACAACAACAACAACAACAAAAAAGCTGATCATAGAAATGTGGATTTATTTTAACTATTCCACTCTATGCCTAGGGGAAGTTCTGGTGTCCTGACCCAAGAAAAATATCTGTGCTTACAATGTGTAAGAGAATGAAGAAAGAGAGAGACAGAAGCAGCAGCAGCAGCTGCCTGGGAGAGGCGATATTGGGTGGTGGTGGAGGGTTGGGTGCTGGAACACTGTGTGGCTGAGAACAAATCATGAGCAACTTTGTAATTGTGTATATCACAGTGGTAAAATAAAACTTAGAAAAATATTTAAAAAAAGAGATCTAGACTTGTCGTGGTCTCTAACTCTGCCATCCCCACTCTTTGCAGATGTGTGAGAATATCTGGAATATGCTGTTGTACTAAAACATGGCTCCAGCTTTCACTCTGACTCCCTATGAAAATCTAATTCTGTCTCCTCCCTCTTTTGGTCAAGGTTACCTCTCATTGTAGAATTTCAGAATGTCAGATTATCGTTTTCCTGGTCACTTTGCTATTCAGCAATGCAATGACCCTGGTGAACTTGAGAGCTGCAAAAAATATATCTTTCAGCTGGAGTACTACTTAGTTGTGAGAAAAAGATGAAGTCGTGCAATTTACTGCTAGACATCTGGAGATTACTATCCTGATTGAAGTTAGGGGGAACTACAGACAGAATGATTTCTCTCATATGTGGGTTATAAAGAAGTATAGTTGGGGGATAAAAAAATATCCAAAGACAATAAAAAATGAAGGGCAAGAGAATAGTCTTCAGCATGATCCTCTCCATGTCTATCCATTTATAGGCAAATTTCATAACTTCATTTTTCCTGACAGCTATATGGTATTGTGTAGATGTACCACAGTTTCTTTATCCAGTCGTCTGTTTTCAGGCACTCTGGTTGTTTCCAGACACTGGCTATTGTGAATAGTGCTACTATGAACATAGAACTGCAGATGGTGTTTCTGTTGTGCATTTTTGGCCTCCCAGTGTATATTCACAGGAGTGGTACTGCTGGTTCAAATGGGAGCTCAATTTCTAGTTTTTGTAGGAATGTCCATATTGTTTTCCAAAAAGGCTACACCAGTTTAGGCATCTTTTAAGTGAAAAACAAGACCCAAAAAACCCCACAAAATTCCAACAAATCAAAATACCCAATCCATCTAGGTCTGTTTTAGTCAAATATTTGGTTTCATGCAGCAGATAATAGTACTAATAAATTTTAACATCTTTGTTCTCTATATTAATAATGTGCCTTAAAGCTCCTCAGGGCTTCCCACTGAAGTAAGAATAGTTGACAGGCTTTACCTTGGTACCCAGGCCTTACACAATCAACCTCCCTTGAGTACTCCCCTTATGATTTCCTCCCACGTCTATTTTATTTTCCTGCTGGTTGTCACTAACAGAGTCCTCCTTCAGGGTGTTACACTCTCTGATTATATCTTATTACTGTCCTTTATTCACCTGAAAGACCACATCCTCTGAATAGCTCTGCTTTGTAGTCATACCTCATCATGACTGGGCTTCCTCAACATACATTCCAATCTCCCCCTAGAAGACAGGGGCTAAAACTAGAGCTGCCTTGCCTGCCTTCAATCCCTTGAAGCTGAAGTTCTAGAAGTGGTTGAGATTCAAGCAAACTCATTTGCAAGCAGTGGCTTTGACACTGTTATGTGAGCAGAGAGAGAGGTACAGAGAAGTGTTATTTTGGTTAGCTGGGATCCTGCTAGGGGGAAATGTGATTCATCCTTTCACAGGTGATGTATCCCGTGATACTGCCAGGTTGGTCCTGATATTTCCCTTTACTCAAGGGATTCTATTGTTGGCCTACTGTGGAACATAGCTCAGGTCATTGACAGTGGATTTTAGCCTAGAGTCTTTCTTAATAACTTTTAAAAAATGAACATTGCTCTGTATCCCTTTCTGTTTAAATTATATAGAGAAAATGTTGTATTCATAATTAGGAGCACAGATACTTTATAAAAAGACTCACTGCAGCTTAAAATTGTCTGTTCATTCAGGTATTTCCTTTTTACCTGGTCAAATCGATGAACAATGGGAAGACAAGTGATACAAGTGATCTCTACCCTAGATCACCTGAAGAGTGATGCATATCTAGAGCTTAGATATTTGTTGAGTGGTTAAAGAAGTAGCTGACTGAAAAAGAGACATTGCATATAAAATCAGAGACAGAGAGAGAGAGAGAGAGAGAGAGAGAGACAGAGAGTAACTCAAAGGTAATAACTCAAATAATTCCAGGTTTTACATTGGGAGGTTCAAGTTCAATCCCTAGCACCCCTTGTCTCTCCATTTCCCCCCCACACCCACAGTCACATATAGCACTAGTGCCCCTAAGCAGGGCCTGAGAACTACTGAGCCTGAGTAGTACCATATCCTGGACCCAACTCAACTACCTGCCCAGCATAGCTTACCCAAGATTTCTAGGAGCAGGCCATGAACCTTCAGACCACTGCTTGCAAGTCTAAAAAAAATATTTTTAAAATGATCAGATCAAAATGGATCAAAGATCTCAATATCAGACCTGAATCCATTAAGTACACCGAAGAAAAATATAGGAAAAACCCTCCACGACATTGAAGCTAAAGGCGTCTTCAAAGGTGAAACACCACTAACAAAGCAACTAGAAGCAAAAATAAACATATGGAACTACATGAAACTAAAAAGCTTCTGCACCTCAAAAAACACAGTGACCAAGATACAAAGGCAATCCACAGAACGGGAAAGAATATTCACCTAATACCCATCTGATAAGGGTTTCATATCCAGGATATATCAGGCACTGGTAGAAGTTTAGAAGCAGAAAACAGCCAACCCCATCAAAAAATAGGGAGAAGAAATGAACAGAAACTTTGACAAGGAAGAAATTTGAATGGCCAAAGGCATATGAAAAAAATACTCATCATCACTAATCACAGATGCAAATCAAAACAATAGTGAGATATCATCTCACACCACAGAGACTAGCACATATCCAAAAGAGCAAGGACAATAAATGCTGGCGCGGATGTGGGGAGAAAGGGACTCTCATCCATTGTTGGTGGGAATATCAACTGGTACAGCCATTTTAGAAAACAATATGGACATTCTGAGGGACGGGAGCGATAGCACAGCGGGGAAGTTGTTTGCCTTGCATGGGCCGACCCAGGTTCGATCCCAGAATCCCATATGGTCCCCCGAGCACTGCCAGGAGTAATTCCTGAGTGAAGAGCCAGGAGTAACCCCTGAGCATCGCCGGGTGTGACCCCCAAAAAAAAAAAAAGACTAGGAAATTGAGCTCCCGTTCGGTCCCAGCCATACCACTCCTGGGAATATACCCCGAGAAGCCAAAAAACACACAACAGAAACACCATCTACACTTTTATTTTCATGGCAGCACTATTCAAAATAGCCAGAATTTGGAAATAACCAGAGTGCCCGAGACTGATAACTGGATAAAGAAACTTTGGTACATCTACACAATGGAATACTATGCAGCTGTTAGGAAGAATGAAGTTATGAAATTTGCCTATAAATGAATGAACATTGAGAGGATCATGTTGAATGAAATTAGCCAGAAGGAAAAAGACAGATATAGAATGACTGCATTTATTTGCATAATATATTATATATTTAATATATATGATATATATTTATATATAAATATAAGAATATATAAATATATGTATATATAAATTTGTGTATACATATATATTTAGTATATATGATATATAAATATATTTAATGCATTTATATAATATATCAAATATATATTTCATATATATTAAAACAATATCCAAGGTGAGGCAAAACATGGATCAGGAGGTCTTGTTAAAGGTGGAATCTACCACAAACGTGTGGGAGTCAGAGGTTAGGTAAGACGGAGAAGGGAACAGTGTGCTAATAATTGTCAAAAGTCATAATACCAGCCAAGAACTGAGCATTGAATACAGACAAGAAGATACACATGATAACCTCTATATGTATGTATTGTAATCCGGTGTGTAAGAGAAGGGAGAGAGAGAGAGAGCGAGAGAAAAGAGATAAAGAACCTGCCATAGAGGCATGCTAGGGGAGGAGTGAGGGAATTGGGGACATGTTGGTGGGAAATGGGCACTGGTGGAGGAATGGGTGCCGGAACACTGTAATACTGAAAACCAAACTTGAACTTCTTGTAATTGTATATCTCATGGTGGAATAATAAAATATAAGAAAGAAGGAAAATGTCTAATGTCACCTCTTTGATATTTAAAACTTTAATGTTGTCTAAGAATCTAGAAGTCAATACCTGCAATCAATTGCCAACTTGCTTCTTTCACCTCAAAAACTTGTGATTGTGATAGCAAATTAGAAAAACCAGGGAACATGAGCTCTGTTATACAAAATAGAATAATAGTCCTGGCCATAGTGATACTTTTTCTCAAGAAATGTAATTTTTCAGGGCCAGAGAGATAGTACACGAGGTAAGGTCATGCAGTCGCCCCAATTTGATAACTAGTCCTCCAAATTTTGTTGGGTTCAGCCTTAGAGGCCCTCAAATACTGCCAGGTTGTTTCTGATAGTTCCTGGCACTCAAGGGCCCTCTGCAAAGGGCATCCAGGCCTCCTAAGCACTGCTTTAGAGAATCCTCCATAAAAAAAGTAATTTAGAAAAAAGAAATTTTCCTGGGGAGATTAATCTGATCCTTTTCTGTTCTCCCAAGAGGGGAAAGTTGTACTTTCAGAGACCTGGCAGAGAACTGCAGAACTTCATCAAATCTGCCATCTGATATTCTGCCCTGGTAAATTCTTTACAAGACACTGGCATACCCAGTGCTCAGGTCCATGAAGACATGGACACATGTCTGGTTCCACTAACCACTGATCCACAAAACCTTACACACAAATGGTAAATAAATAGATTGTACTAAGTATTATTTAAGCAAACACTTTTAGGAGTTTATATCACTTTGTTAGTATTCTATTTTCACTAATGGATTTGACATGTCTTTATCTTGTTTGTGTGTGTGTGTTCTTTCATCAATGCATGATTCCTGTCTTAAATGTGTAATAAATACTTTTAGAGGTCCTGGCTCCATCCTTCTTCCACTGTATTAGGATTTCTCTGATACTCTGGATTTACTCCTCAAGTACAAAAACAAAGCCTGAGATCTCTTGAGCCATTTGCCATCACTATCTGCCTTGGGAATGATTGTTCTCTGATCTCTTCTATCTAGTCTTCCCTGAAGACACAGTCTCTGCAATGATCTATTGTTCGGACTTTTCTTGGATAAATGATCCCCATCTATGTAAATATTAGAGAAGGAATCACAATTGAGGGCACAGGGAAAGAAACTACTCTGGAAAAACCCTCCAGAAAAAATCATCTATCCAGAAATAATAACACAAAACAGGGGCTTTGTGTTATTTGATGTTTCTTCACTGTGGCCAAATATTCCCACTCAAAGACTGGAGTAAATGTGCTTCTGCTATGTTTGTTTCCATTTAATTTTTTTCTGTTAATTGAGTTTTAGATTATAGTCATAGGTATGGGTTTTTCTGTTTTAGTTCAATACAATTTATAGTACATTTTTATCTACACACAAAGGGCAAAAAATGACAGCTAGATCCTTTTTTGTAAACAATGAATTTTCTTTTCACTTTTTTGTGTTGTTTTTTCTGTTATTTCATTACCCAGATCAGCTACCAATGTTAAAAGTCTTTCTTAACTGTAGGAGGACCAGTTCGCACACAGAGGATCTCATCTTGATTTATTGATGAGTATCCCTTGTCCCCTGCCCCTCAAGGTGTTGCAGTTGTGGCTGTGTTGCCTGGCTGCATCAGCAGGCGGCAGACAGGAGACAGGCTTGTTCACACCCAGGGCTCTGCCCCGTGGGCCCTGGGTGGTTGATGGTCTGACATAGAAAAAGACTGGGCCCCTGGGATGAACCCAGAACCATAGCAGAGCCTGGCAAGCTACCTGTGGTGTATTCGATATGCCAAAAACAGTAACAATAATGAACCTCATTCCCAACAAATGGAAACATTACTGGCACCCGCTTGATCAAACCGATGAACAACGGAAGGCAAGTGATACAGGTGATCCCTTGTCCCAAATGCTCTTCTTTGTGAGACTGAGCTGAGGTGAGGACCCTGCATCTTGGCAGGCTATCACCCTATTCACATCTGCCACATGCTTTCTTACACATGACTCATGACTTTCTAAAAACACACAGACAAAAACACAGACACAGACACACACACACATTCACACATACCTGAGAGTCCAAGCTTTCCAGGGACTGGGAATCTAGAGGATGCTGATAGCAACTTTCAAACCCAACTCCACAGTTGTGAGCCATTGGGAATGACAGTGAAGTTCAGATGCAAAAACAGGGGACAGCCCTGGACAGACGTTACAGAGACCCTGAGCCTGTGACCTGGGTGTTCACAGAACTAGGGAGAGATCACAGAAGGAGTAAAAGAACATAGTAAGTAGTACAATTGCTGTACAGTCTGGTAAGTTTTTACTTAATGCCTTTCAGAGGTTCTTGTAAACCAATTATTTTTCCCAAGTTAAGAAGAGTTATTGCAGGAAGGGCAACCAGATCATCTCAGTTTTTGGGTCAAAACATGTTCTCTTTGCACAAACGCACTACAGAGAAGAAAACTATTAATTACATTTTTGTATGCTACCTGCATGGCAGAGCCTGGCAAGCTACCCGTGTTGTATTTGATATGCCAAATACCAGTAATAAATTATAGACCTATTCCGGAATGGATTGAGGCTCTTTATGTTCCTGGAGCAAGCAGATGCCCTTGGGCTGTACTAGCGTGAGACAGGACATATGGAGATGTTACTGGGGCCCGCTCGAGCAAATCGATGATGAACGGGAAGACAGACAGTGACAGTGGATGATTTGGGGAAGAGACTAAGGGAAGGGTCATGTTAGTTTGTGTGTGCATGTGTGTGTGTGTGTGTGTGTGTGGGCATACTTAGTTGTGCTCAATTCCTGACTCTGTACTCAGGGATCACTCTTGGCAGTGCTCATGTGCCAGAGATGAGTTTGGCTCTGTTATATGCAAAGCAAGCACCTTAACCTTTGTACTCTCTCTCCATTCCCAAGGGCACCTTCTTTTCTACTTTCCCCTTTAATAAGTTCTCTTTACATTTTCTTCTTCACACCCAGAAGTGTTTGGGCTTCTCCCAGCTCTGTGCTGGGGACCATGAGGTACTGGGGATTGAAATGGGATTGGTTGCCTGCAAGAAAAGCTCTTTAACCCCTGTACTATCTGGTTCCTTTTTTTCAAATTTTCTCTCAGCTTGTTTGCTCTTGTGCCCTCTATTTATAGGACACTAGTACTTCCCTTCAAAATCACAACACACAGTGCCAGAACATTCCTTTTAAAGTATTAAAACATTAGGGGTCTTCATGAGCAGGCCCCGAATTGGTCTCCAGCTGCACCTCCTACCATTCCTCATGCTGTCCCCTAAGATCAAACATGCCCAATGCTGACTCACCCCCACAGTTACTATGCCCCCTTTCACCCCATTGCTGAGGCTTTCCCAAGTCCAGATGGATCCCAGATGGAACGCCTTTTATCCTTCACTCCTAAGGTCAAGCTGTGCTTCTTGCTCCTCCAACCTTTCCTCTTAGGAATCACAGGGTTCTGGATACACTTCGATCTTCTTAGCACAATGGGTACATGTTTCAGTTACATATATTTATAGATCAATTTGGTTGTTGTTTGGAACCTCATTCAACCTCTAGTCAAATGGCAGGTGTAGATCAGAGTGGGTTTCGTCTCTCTTATATTCTGTGGGATTGTAACTAAATTCATGTGGCTTCTATGGCTTGTTTGAACCAAAAGCATTTGGGAAAGGGTGGCGTATACTCTGCCATCTCTCCATACCAGTAATCTTCACTTCCTTTAGTAGCTGGTCTATATTCCTGGTTTTATTATCAATCTCACTGTTATCCTTGAGGGCCCATCAGATTCAGCAATATTTTCAGCTTTTGTGCCCTTTCTGAGAGCATAAAATCAATGTTCGAGGCTGTAGTGAGTTATGGAACGGTGTAAACTGAGTCTTAATGTAAAAGGGTGCACAATAAAAGCAGGACCTCAAGTAACAGTTTTGTTCAACATTGGCTGGAACTTTTTTTTCCCTCATCAATATTATATTGAAACACTGAAAAAAAATAGACATTGTCTTGTGATGGCGAGTTCTAGCCCTGGCCCTCCACCCCAGCAGAACCTTGCAAGAAGCTAGAGGACCCCCCACACCATGAGGGCCGCTGTTTTCCACATCCGGATTCCCCTCTCGTCAAATCTCCACCCAGCAGAAGAGCTGATCACAGCCCAGCTCGCAGCACAGTTTATCAATAAATGCTCAAGATTAGAGGTGACTACAAGAGTATCCCACCTGCACGGCAGAGCCTGGCAAACTGCCCGTGTCCTATTTGATATGTCTAATACCAGTAAAAATTATAGACCTCATTCCCATGACCTGATGGAATGGTTTGAGGCTCTTTGTGTTCCTGGAGCTATCTATCAGATGTCCTTGAGCTACACTAGCATGTGTCAGGACTTATGGAGATGGTACTGGTGCCACTGGAGCAAATGGATGATCAATGGGAAGACAAGTGATACAAGTGATACAAGTTATGTGACATTTAGGGTCTTCCAATTGGGATTCCCAAACATACAAACCAGTTTTACCTGCTTACCTTCAAGACTCTAGTCTCTGCCTTTTTGTTTTTGGGTCACAAGTGGTGGCAATCAGTCCTTCTCCTGGCTCTGCACTTAGAGGGTGACTCCTGACAGCCCCCAGGGGCCACATGCAGTGCCTAGGATGGAACCAAGGTTGACTGCCTGCAAGGCAAACACTCTGTCTCTGTACTATCTCTCTGGCTTCTAATTTTTGCCTTTACAATGAAAACTCTTATTATGTGTGGTATTCACAAAAAACAAAAACGAATATTAAATGTATAAGTTTTGTCACCTGACAAAACGAATAATGTTCATGTGATAATTTCCTAATTTGTAAGTTTGGGCTTTGTATGTGAAAAAGAATAATAACGCCAAACTAGATTTAAGTGTGTATGTGTGTGTGTGTGTGTGTGTGTGTGTGTGTGTTTCCAAGGCTGCAGCACCTCCTGACTGGGAGGGAGTCAACTGTTTAGTTCTGTGGGGTATCCAAGGAGAATATTTAGGGTGCAAATTTCCTCTCACTCTCTTCCCTGCCAAGAAATGAGAGAGAGAGAAAATGTTGGAATCTGAAAGAACCCTCTGAATTCTCCTTGCCTGAGGTCAGGAGCCCTTGGTGTTGAGGAGTATGAAAATACATTAGCAACTGTAATAATATGATAAACTGATAATAATATTGAGAGTACTGCTGTGCATAACATTCATAGTATTGGGTCTTGTATCTCAATTTCTGTAACTGCTCACAGTTGCTGGAAACTCCTAGAAAGCATGCAGTTTTCATGCTGGACATGGGAAATAAATAGGCTCAAATGCAGCCAAGAGTTGCCACCTGGTATGAAAAAGTTTAGGTGATAACACAGCCTGGTGTTCTTATCCCGGGAGGCTTAGGGAAGAGAAAGGCAGTGGCCCGGGAAACATTCATTCCTACTTGCTAGGGCAGCTTCGGGTCAGGCATTCTAAAGCCAATGACCCAATTGGCTTTCACACTGATTTCTCACCTGCACGGCAAGAACAGGAGGATTGTGGCCAGAGGTACCCATGTCCCGAATGCCTCAGTGAGCAGACGCAAAGCTTTTGAGCTGTTTCCCAAATAGAAATGTTGATATTGGTGAGATTTATCATTTCCTGGGGAATATTGAGGGGCTAGTAGCCCCCAAGCCAAGGGCTATCACTTTGAGGCAAACTCAGATTTTGAACTTAGCTCCTGTGGTCTGAGGGAGTTGGGGACGACGGGGGAAAGATTAGATCATTATAGCCCAGTCAGGAATGGGTGCTTGGTTCCAATTTGACACACACTCACAGAGCCCTATATGCTTTTAAAGATTATAACCAAACACTTGTTTTGTTCAGGAATTTGCTTAAAAACCTGCTGCTCTTGATCAAAATGTTCTCAAAACTATGTCCAAGCATTAGCCACCTCATCCAGCAGCTTTTTAGGAAATGACAACGACAGTATGAAAACTTGGTGAGAGACCAGTCGGAGGGCTGCGGGACTATTGACTTTATCATGGGGAGAAAAGATATTTCAACTGGAGGCCAACAAGGGCTTAGTCCTGTGAAGAAAAGAGCAGCTCTTTCAGAGGCTGGCCTGACCACCTGCTGGCATGTCCTAGCTAGAAGTTGGTAGTGGCAGCCAAATCCACGAATCTTTGTGCAATTAGAAAAAAAAGCACCACCCTAAAGGCGGATAAATTACTAAAGGGTGTCTGTCCCCTTGTCTCTGTTGGCACAGTAGTCCCAGTGTGCTGAGGACAGTCCGTAGCCCAGAAAGTCTGCAAACAGTAGCTGACTCACAATTCTGGGTCCTCTGAGGAGTCTGAATGTCAATCTGTGGGCAAAGTTAAATGTTGAAGAATTTAAGCTGGGACTGACTCTCAGAACTTTATTCAGTGGAGGTTCTTGATTTATGTGCGAGGTCTGCAGAGAAGGGGGTACTTGTCTTGTGGGACCCTGAGAGATAGGGTGGGAGGGGCTGCAAGGAAGAGGCAGGAAGAGCACAGAACAGCTTGGACAGAATGAGAGCCTTCGTAATAGTTTTGCCAGGCAGGTTGGCATGCATGGAAATCTATTTTGTGGAGGACAAAACTGAAGGTAAAAGGAACTTGAGTAACTTTCCCAAGGCTAGACAGTTTCAGACTCACTTCTGTGCAACTGTCGCTCCCACATACACTAATACACTAGAAAAAAAGTGAAATGTTCTATCCTTCATTGAAACACTATTATATAAATACAAATCATTAACCATTCCCCACATTCCTCACTTTCTAGACAATGCAATTGGAAAATACGGTCAGAATATGGCCAATTGTCTAGAAAGTGAGGCTTCTATTTTGGGTGGGAATGTATAATCAAATACATTAATCTGTATTTGGATTTTGTCAGACCAGTAAATTCTGTCCTGGGGAAAACATTTCATCATCAGGTTTGGCTTCTCAGTTTAGTAACGCCCCTTGCCAGAGGGTGCCAGCCGCAGAAACTCTACAAAAGGACAAAATCCATCCACATGCCTGCTTTGGCAGACTCAAATTCAGGTTACCAGTTTTCTGAATTGGTATCAGATCTCGCTCATTTATAAAGCTCAGGGGGGAGGGGAGATGTTTTGTAGTTTCAGCTCCACGTGCTGTTGCTTCATTTCAACCAAGTTCCCTGGTCACAATGCGTGGCCACCACCCCGCACCCTTTAGTTCTCCATGGATATGGGGTGAGCACAGGAAGACCCTTGTGCCAACTCCACAATCCCTAGTTCTCCTAGTTCTTCATCCTTGAATTCGTTCTCTTTTTTTTTTTTTGTCTGATAGAATGTGCTTTTCTCTTCTGTGAAGTGTCTTTTCTTTAAAATAAAATGTGGTGGGTATTTGCCTTTCACACAGCCAACCTGGGTCTGATCCTCAGCATCCCATATGGTCCCCTGAGCACTGCCAGAGTAATTCCTTAGTGCAAAGCCAGGACTAACCCTTGAGCATCACTGGGTGTGATCCCCACCTCCCCAAAAAAAAAAACCCCAAATGTGGAACTACACAAAAATGAAAGGGCTAACTGTTATGTCCTCCTGTGCTTGTGTCTCAGTGGTAAAATTTGTACTTTGCATGTGTGAAGCCCCAGGGTCCATTCCCAGCACCACAAACATCCAACCCACAAACAATGAAATAAGATAATGCATTTTGGAAATAGAAGACCTCCCAATGGTACTCCAGCTGGCTCTCACTGTTAGCTCCTGTCAGGTTCTGAAACATGGGTACTGAATCAGCAAGTACTGAGCTATCGAAGGAATACAGGTTCGGTTTCTGTGTACCTATCGTCATGTTTTCATCAATCCAACAACATTTAGATTGTTTTATTATGTTTATGTGGAAATACAGCTGATATGTAATCTTGATTCATTATCATTAACTCATGGCTAAGGGAACCACCACTCATAACTGAAAGAAGCTTGTTGATCACACTTTTTTTGTCTTTTTATTGTTTTTGGAGCCGTAGTCAGAGGTTCAGGGCTTACTCCTGGCTTAGTGCTCAGGCATCACTCCTGGTGGACTTGGAGGACCACATGTGGGACTGGGGATCAAAGTCATGTCAGCCTTGTGCAAGACGAGTACCTGACTCACTGTACTATCTCTTCATACCCGAAGACACATTGACTTGGGGACAGTACACGATGATCTTGCTCCCAAGATGCTTAGGACCACTGGGAAGAGCTTCATCACTGTCCTTGGAGTCATTTCATTTTGTATTTGATTGATTTTTTTTCTTATAGGAGCACCTTGTGGTGGTGCCGAGAATCTAGCTACCAGAGCCACAGCTGGCGATACACAAGGATACAAACTCAGAGTCTTAGGCTGCTAAGGACTGTGCTCTACTACTCTGATGTGGTCTCAGCCCTTAGGGACCATTTTAAATCACTCCCAAAGGATAGAAATGGGAAGAGCATGATACTCCAAAGGATATTTTATTCACAGTATAAGAACTGAAGTGGGAAGCTGTGTATCACTGCCTTGTGGGGCTGGAACCAGGAACTTTTGAACTCATTTTCCACACTGTGCACATGGCTGTCGGTTGCTGTGGAAGTGTAGTAAGGATTGATTTGGGTATAAAATGAATATTTGGAAGCAGGTGAATGTACCTGTGTTTCTTTCTCTCAATGATGGTTTTGGTGAGGCTGGGTGTTATCATTAATGATAGATAAAAAGATGAGAGTGGAACATGCTTGGAGATCCAGGTTTCTGAAAACGGTTTGTGAGAAAAACAGAAAGAAAACAGAAGCAAACTGACCAAAGGTAAAGAATTCTAATCTGTCTGCAGCTCTCCTAAAAGTGGTATTCCCTAACAAGCTTCTATTCATATATTTAGATAAAAACATATAGATCTATAACCAGACACACAGCCATGGTATTGAACAGCCCAGATGCTGGACGGAGCTCTGTGCGGCAGTAAATCTACTGATAATATACTCCCCATTCTGATGGGATTCTTCCTATTTCTTCTCAGGGTGTATTAGAAATAACAATCTTTTTCTTCTACTGAAATGAAACTATAATTTCAAGTTTCTAGATTTAACCAGGGTCCTGTCTTGAACAGAAGCAAGATACAAAAAAAAATGTTTTTCATTAAATTATTTGAGTCATTTTGAAAGAAAGCGGATAGTTATGTGCAGAGATGTAGTTAAAATTACACATTAATTTTATTAAACAGAAGAGGGAAGGTTTGTAGTGGATGCCAGCTAACTGGGTCCTTGGGGATGATGAGTCAGACTAGCACCTAGAACACCAGTGTTTAGCTCTTTATTTAACAGCTTAAGGGACACATTTCTGCAACTGCCGCAGCCATAGACAGAGGAATGTCCACGTCTGAGATGACAATCTCATGTCTTTCCTCCCGCTACGTTTTTGCTGTTCTTACAGCTCCATCTCTCATTGTCTCCCCGTGTCACCTTTTCAGTATCTTCTTTCTCTCACTGTGTGTGGTTTGCGAACCTCACCTCAGTCTCCCTGTTCCTGGTCACTAGTGATAATCATCTCACTTCTTCCTCGTCATCTGCTTTGTCTTCTCCTCTGCACTACCTGTGCTATGTGTGGATCTGTTGAATGATCTTGCCTGCACATCTTGCCTTCTAGTTCTTGGTCTGAGTGTCCACTACGTGCAGAGTGGAGTTCCTGGCAACTGACACTCCACTGCTGAGTCGCTCATGCCCCTTGCCTGCCTCACTGTGTAAGAAAAAAAAGGGACAATTCTGTATCCTTGTTTCATATCTGACTTATTGCTGTCCATACCTATTTCTGCTGTCTGTCTGGCTAGAAACCCCATTCAAACTAGATTTCAAATAACCACCATGATCATTTTGACTATCTGCCACTTCCGTTTTCCCAGCATAGCAACCAGAGTGGAATCTAATGACAGTCACCCTCATGTTGTTTTCTTGAAATGATAGTATTGTCTGATTTATTTCTTACACATATCACTCAAGTATACTCCAGTACTCATTCCTTTGGAGTATGCTTGATGTTCTTGTCTGAGTGTGCTGTATTCAACAACAAATTTGGGCACTAAAAAAAAATTCTATAGACTTGGGCCAAGATGGAGTACAGCAGAAAAGGCTTTTGTGTTATGCTGACCAGGGTTAGACTGATACTGGCACTCTGCATGGCCCCCAACACTTCCAGGTGTGACCCCTGAGCACTGAGCCAGGAGTAAGCCTTAAGCACAGCTGGATGTGGTCCGCAAGCAAACAAACAAAAAAATTTACAGCCTTAAAATTATACAGAATCAGGGGACTGGAGCAATAGTACAGTGGGTAGGGTGTTTGCCTTGCACGCAGCTGGCATGAGTTTGATCCCTGGCATCCATATAGTCCCCTGAGCACTGCCAAGAGTAACTCCTGAATGCAGAACCAGGAGCATCACTGGGAGTGACCCAAAAAAAAAAAAAAAATTATATAGAAACAGCTGGAGTAAATAAACAAGGATAGAATATTGATATTCTTCCTAAAATCTAGCACTATTCCATGTCTTTATAATCTTATAGAATGTAACATCTAATATATATTACATGTAGAGCACATTTAATAACTTAATATTTATAGTATAAATACAATGATCATAACACATATATAACTTCTAGTAACATGATCATAATCTTAAATACATAGATGTGATCAGATCACTATATGGGAGTCAATTCATTTTTTTTAACCAGAAAGTAGAATGTGTGGTATCAAATAAATAAGAGCCATGGGATACCTATGTTGACCAGAGTGCTCTAAACATATAAAAAGCCATTATGTTATTGTCAAAGGATAAACGCTTCCTCAAATTTAGTAAATTGAGGAATACACGATCTTGATTTTTATTTTCTCTGAGCCAAGCAGGCTGGTGCTGTGAAGCTCATGTTTCATCCCTCTGCCTTCTGCCAAGTGCTTGTGCTTTTATTATTCAAGAAAATTAAATTCCTTAATTAAAATAAGATTTAACCTATTAAAACAAAGTTGGTTCTAATTGATTCTAATTGATTCTTTTACTCAAAATAATAATAGGCTAAAAGAGAGACAGAAGATAAGAATTCCTGGTGTAATTTATTTACGACAGCCTTGTGACATGTAGAAATTTTATTTTATAGCTGAAGGGTGTTGGGTGCAGGGATAAGCGCAATGAGAAAAGCAACAGAATGTTCTTGGAATGACGGTTGGCAAACTTTCTTTTATTTTTTTCTCTGCTCTCATTAGTAGCTAGAAAGGGCAGGTCACTTTCAGAAGGATTAAAAGGTCAAAGAACATGATGAAGGGAAGTCTAGGCAAGTCTTTAGAAAGTCTTTATCAGAAGATCAGCTGGAAAACAACTTCAGAGCTAATCCCTTGGCTGTATCCCGCCCTCTCCACCCACCTTTTTCCCTTTACAGGATCCATTTTGGACAGAAAACCTCTGCAATGCTTTATTACTTAACCCAAGTTTCCAGGACCTGCTCTTTCCCCTCTCCTGTCTGCAAACCTCGCCTTTCCCAGCTCTGTCCTCTTCTTCTTGCCTCTCTCTGTGGCAAAGACTGACTTCGTTCTGTCTTTGCGTGGTTTTATGTGCAATTGCCCTAAGAGCTCTTTTAGCCGACATAATAATCCAAATCATAGTTGACTCAGAACCTGGTCTGAGGGGCAAAGGAAACTGGCTTACAGACTGCAGGTGGTAAAGACAGTTTCCTAAATTATCTGATTCACCTGCCTTCTTTCCCCTCTGTTTTGTAGATGAGCTAAATTCATGGCCTTACCCAAAGCCACACAGCCAGATGGTGACCAAGTCCTGACTCTGCTTGGCCCTGTGAATTCTATAGTGACTTTCTACAGCAAATGGGTTCACATGGTCTAAACTGCTCTACTAATTAAAGGTCCTTAACCCAATGGGTCAGATTGATGTTGTTGTGATGCCAACTCAGTGACACCCAGAGACATGGTTGTTGAAAAGCTCAACATTAAAAGGGAACCTCAACATCAAGCATCTGCTTTTCATACAGAGCCTTGTGAGCTATAGCCAAACCAAAGGCTACCATTTTCCTCACAAGGGGAGGGAGACATTTTGTCAGCTCAGGACAGATGTCACAGGACACACCCCCTTCTCTTCCTCATCACTGCACTCAATGAACTCACTTGGAGAATGAGTGACACAGAAATTGGGTGAAACCATGCAGTATGTCTGCGGGTTTACCAGAACCTTCCATAAAGCATCAGATGAAACGGCAGCTTTGCTGGGGCTCTCTTACCTCCCCTCATCCTACAAGAAATGACGAAGGACCTTTTCTGCGTCTCCCTTCTGCTCAATGACCCTCAGTCACAGCCTGTCTGAGGATTTGCAGTCTGTCTACCAAGTCCTTGTTTGTTAAGGAAGGTGGATGCACTTGATAAGGATTCTAGATGCTATTCACTATTTTTGTGGTCTGAAAAGCTCCTGATATCAAATTTTAGAATAAAGCACCACCTTGTGGTCTGATGCATTTATTCAAGTAGTAGTTTGTGAGCAAAACCGGAAATGCTCCCTCAGCTGGCTGCAGAGTGGCCTCAAGCTGAAATTGGACTCTAGGGGGGCCCGAACGGAAGCAAAAATGCACCCAGCATGGCTATCTGCCTCTTTGTGGGTGACTGTGGACACGTTACAAGCAACAGCTCCTTTGCTGGGCCATGTCTCATGCTCAGACACTAATACAGAGCGGATTCACATACAATTACCGACTCAATTTCTTCAAGGCCCACAGAAAATGAGGCTTGTTTCAACTTTTCAGGGAGGAAGCTGAGGGTAATGTCATATAAATGGACCCTTATGATGTAGGCGGACCCCACTGGTGGCTTATGGGAGACAGGAAGGAGAGAGATGGTCACTTTCTCCCCAGCCATCTCTGCCTCCTGGGACCTGTTGGGCGGGCTAAGGACTGATTAAGTCTGCGATGAGCCCCTGCACAGTGTGGGCTGAGCTCCACCAGCCCCACCAGCCCCACGAGGTGGTCGCCAAGCCACACCTGATGTCTGCTTAATATCTAGGCATGGGAGTTGATCCCCACCACCTGAGATTTCTCGGGAGCCACGGACTCAGGCTGGAGTGAGGAATTGCTCTTTGCAGGAAAGTCAGTCTTGCTTTACCTAGGGTTTGCTCAGAGTTCTTGTCTTCCTCACAGAGAAAAAATTTTCAGGAGTAGACGGGCAGTGAAGTGATTTTATTAAGGAGGTTTTAGGACAGGGAAGGAGGAGGGAAAGTGAGAGAGAGCAAGAGAGAGAGAGAGAGAGAGAGAGAGAGAGAGAGAGAGAGAGAGAGAGAGTACACATCTCAAGAGGGGGGAGACGCGGGGCGACACATGTGCTCGAGCACTACATGTGCTCGGCCACGTGGCTCAAGAAGCACATGAGCTCAGGCAGCTTGTGTGAGCTGTCCTTGGGTCAGGACAGCTTTTACAGATTTTTCCCAAGCTTCCCAAGCTACTCCCATATGGGGCTTCAACCTAGGTTAAAGTCTGTTGCTAGGGCTATTGCCAAGGGGAGTAAATTTTGGGAGTGGTCTTCTTTGAAAATCTTCCTTTCTTGACCTCTGTTCCTAAGGATCTTCTGTCCTGGAATGTAAGGACAGAACATTAAGGAACTGGGCAGAGACAGTTGATCCATCTTCCTCAAGGTCTACTGAGAGTGAATTTCTTATCAACTCATGGTTCCTGGTTTCAAAAGGTGACTCTGGACAGCCTTAGGGCTAAAGTTCCATTGCATTGGGCCCCCACCCCCTCTGTCTGCCTACCTACATCATTTAGATTATAAATCAAATTACACAGGATTGCCGTTATTACATACTGGTCTGTGGATCCCAAGGCCAAGATCAAGCAAGGGTGCACATCAGGTTTTGTGGTGAGACTGTGCCTCTGGGGTTCCAAACCAAGTCATGAGCACCCCTACAATTCCCACTTGGAAGTCCCTCGGGATGTAACCCATACCCCAGGGTTTCTCTACTCTGGAAGGCTTATACCTCAGGCATCACTTCATCTGCTTCCCGACATAGCCAAGAAAGAGGGAGTCATTTTGATTTTTTGAGGATTGGCTGGAGAGTAACTGAACAAGTTGCCAGACCCTAAATCATTACTCAAATTGCTTTAGAAAAAAAAAGAAGAAAAGAAAACCAGGAAGAACTCTTTGACAAATACTCACTTGTAAAGTGTTTTTCTGAAACAAAATAGTGAAAAGTATTAAGCCCTGCCCATACAGGTTATTTTACAGGGAGCTTTGGAGTATCTGGTTGGTAAGTCGGAAGTAGTAAATGTGGTTAAAATAGGGAGAGACATCAACTTTGCTTATTTTTTTTCTAGTGACCTTATGAGCATTCTGGACAAGTCACTTATTTGTTTCTGGGCCTGTTTTCTTGTTTGTAGAACTGAAGATTGGATTTTACTATAAATGGTAGTTGATTCTAAAAATGATGTTAGAACTTTATGAAAAATATGAGTTAAAATCTCACCTTTCTCCATTCCTTGGAAGATCTACTCATATCTCCTTCCTATTCTTTTTTTTTTTTTTTTGGGTCACACCCGGTGATGCTCAGGGGTTGCTCCTGGCTCTGCACTCAGGAACTACTCCTGGCGGTGCTCGGGGACCATATGGGATGCCAGGGATCGATCCAGGGCCAGCACAGGCCGGCCGTGTGCAAGGCAAACGCCCTACCCGCTGGGCTATCGCTCTGGCCCCCTCCTTCCTATTCTTTCCATTTTTTTTTTTTTTGGAGGGGACCACACTCAGGGCTTACTCCTGACTCTGCACTCAGGGATCACTCCTGGTGGCTTTGGGTTCAAATTCGGGTTTCCATTATGCAAGACAAGGACCCCAGGTGCTGTACTATTGCTTTGGCCCCTATTTCCTTCCTCTTCTGGATTGAATAGACTGCTAATTTGGGTAACATAATCACTTGCACACAGTGATGTGCTGTAAACATTACACTTTGATGATTTACAGCATTATATAGCTTTCATGAGTACACCATTATAAATCAGCCTCTGTACATACCACATATGTTCACCAATGAGTAATTTTAATGGCAACAATTTGGGAATAATATATGCTGGTCTTCTTCTTATTCAAGGATGTATATTTACACAGTTAACATTTTGTAAGCCTCTTTTAACTTCTTCCATTCTATGTCCTTCCTGGATTCTCAAATTTTCTTTCTTTCTCTCTTTCTCTCTCTCTCTCTCTTTCTTTTTCTTTCTTTCTTTCTTTCTTTCTTTCTTTCTTTCTTTCTTTCTTTCTTTCTTTTTCTTTCTTTCTTTCTTTCTTTCTTTCTTTCTTTCTTTCTTTCTTTCTTTCTTTCTTTCTTTCTTTCTTTCTTTCTTTCTTTCTTTCTTTCTTTCTTTCTTTTCTTTCTTTCTTTCTTTCTTTCTTTCTTTCTTTCTTTCTTTCTTTCTCTCTCTCTCTCTCTCTTTCTTTCTCTTTCTCTCTCCTCCCTCCTTTCTTCCCTCCCCCTCCCTCCTTCCTTCCCTTCCTTCCTTCCTTCCTTCCTTCCTTCCTTCCTTCCTTCCTTCCTTCCTTCCTTCCTTCCTTCCTTCCTTCCTTCCTTCCTTCCTTCCTTCCTTCCCTTCCTTCCTTCCTTCCTTCCTTCCTTCCTTCCTTCCTTCCTTCCTTCCTTCCTTCCTTCCTTCCTTCTTCTCTTTCTTTTGATTTCTTTTTGTGTCACTCCCAGCAATGCTCAGGTATTACTCCTGGCTTTGCACTCAGGAATTACTCTTGATGGTGCTTGGGGACTGAACCTGGGTTTTTCTCGCAAGGCAAACCCTGTATCAGATCCAGATGTGTTCAGGATTATTGTGCTCAGGAATCACTCTTATAAGTGCCCAGCAGATGTGGTCGTGGAGATTGAACTGGATGTCTGCATGACAGATGAGGGTCTTAAGCTCTGTATTATCTGTCTGGGTTACCTTGACCTCACTTTTAATACCTTATTTTTTTTAAATCTCTTTTATACCATGTTTTGTTTTGGGGGTCACACCTGTGGCTCCTGGGGCTATTCCTGGCTCTGAAATTGAGGTTAACTCTGGGCATGACTTGAGGGGCATGTGGTGCTGGGATTAGAATCCAGGTTTCTTGCATACAAAGCAGTTTTTTTAAAAAATTTTTAATTATACCACAATGAAACATACAGTTACAAAGGTGTTCACAATTGTTATTGGTAATACAGTATTTCAGTACCCATCCCTCCACCAGGGCCCCATCACCACTACCAGTATACCCACACCCCTCCTGCCCACCCCCAGGCTGCCTCAGTAGCAGGTACCTCCTTTTCCTCTCTCTTTCTCTCTCTGTCTCTCTCTGTCTGTCTGTCTGTCTGTCTGTCTCTCTCTGTCTCTGCATCTCTCTCCCTCTTCTTTTACACATTGCGGCTAGCCCTGCAGACATTTAGGGTTTATCATGTAAGTCTCTTAGTGTATATTCAATGGTGAGTTCTAGTCTGACATTACCATTGCCCGCACTCAGTAAACCAGTGATATATATTTATATCCCATTAATGAATGCAGTCATTCTATATCTGTCTTTTTCCTGCTGACTAATTTCACTCAACATGATAGTCTCCATGTCCATCCATTTGCAGGTAAATTTCACAATTTTGTCTTTTCTGACAGCTGCATTCCATCGTGTAAATGTACCACAGTTTCTTTAGCCAGTCCTTTGTTCTCAGGCACTTAGGTTGTTTCCATATTCTAGCTATTGTGAATAGTACAGCAGTGAATAAAGAAGTACAGATAGTGTTTCTGCTATGTTTTTTTTTCGGTCTCTAGGGTATATTCCCAGGAGTGCTATTGCTGGATCAAATGGGAGCTCAATATCTAGTTTTCGGAGGAATGCCCATATTGTTTTCCAAAAGGGCTGGACCAATTGGCACTCCCACCAACAATGGATGAGAGTTCCTTTTTCCCCACATCCACATCAGTATCGGTTGTACTTGCTGTTTTGAGTGTGTGCCAGTCTCTGTGGTGTGAGATGGTATCTCATTGTTGTTTTAATTTGCATGTTCCTGATGATTATTGATGAAGAGCACTTTTTATATGCCTTTTGGCCATTCAAATTTCTTCTTTTTGGAAGCTTCTGTTCATTTCTTCTCCCCATTTTTTTGATGGGGTTGGCTGTTTTCTTCTTGTGAAGGGCTACCAGTGACTGATATATCCTGGATATCCCTTGTCAGATGGGTATTGGGAGAATATCCTTTTCCACTCTGTGGATTTTCTATGCAAAGCAGTTCTAAGTTATCTCCCTGACTCATACTGAGTCATGTGTTCAACAGAGAATCTATACCAGACTATAGAACAAAGCTGTTTAGATGGTCTAGTCCGCTTTTGCAATGTTCAAATGCTGTTTGTGTTCTGCAATGTGGTAGTAGTCAGTAGCCATAAGTAATAACTGAGCATTTGAAATGGGGAGCTAGTAGGACTAATGGGCTAAACATTTCTTTTATGTAACTTTAGTTGATGTCACCACTTGTGACTAGTGGTAACCACATTGAACACTGCAGTTCTCTAACATCTTTACAACATAGATTTTTATTGCAGACATTGTGGTTTCTCTGGGACACCAAGCTTGTTTTATACAGAGCTATCCTTAGTTCAGGTCGTACCCTCAGACTTTTAAAAGATTGTTTCTCTGAGTTGCTTTTATTGAAAACAGGATTTTATTAATGCTATGCTAGTGAGTCTTTACAGAATCTCTTCTGTCTTTGGAATCATTAATTTCCCTCCTTAACTTCATACTCAAAAATCATCAAAGAGCCTTGTTTGATTCCATAGGAATTGCTTACTCCTCATTGTGAGTAGAAAAAAATACTTTCTGTTTTCCCACTCAATGATAGAATACATTTGAATGTAATTTTAGAATGTATTTCATTTAATGCATATAATTTATACTGTCTTGTCACTTGTCTTTCCATTGTTCATCGATTTGCTCAAGTGGGTGCCAGAATCATCTCCATTTGTTCCTGTCACGTGCTAGTATAGCCCAAGGGCCTCTGCTCACTCCAGGAACTTGAAGAACCTCAAACCATTCATTCAATCATGGGAATGAGGTCTATTATTGTTACTATTTTTGGCATATCAAATACGACACGGGTAGCTTACCAGGCTCTGCCACAGCAGAATATAGCATTCTTTACTTTAGACATTTAATGATTTATTGATTGATTGATTGCTTTTTGGGTCACACCCGGCAATGCTCAGGGGTTACTCCTGACTTTGCACTCAGGAACTACTCCTGGCAGTGCTCAGGGGACCATATGGGATTCTGGGAATCGAACCTGGGTCGGCCACGTGCAAGGCAAACACCCTACCCACTGGACTATTGCTCTGGCCCCTAGACATTTAATTATTAAAAAATTATATCCTGGTATATATATAGCCAGAGTGGTAGCATAGCAGGAAGGAACTTGCCTTAAATGTGGCCAATGTGTTCAATCCCCAGTATCACATATGGTCCCCTGAGCATTGCCAGGAGTAATTCCTGAGTGCTGAGCCAGAAGTTACACTTGAGCATCACTGGGTGTTCCAGTCCCCTCTTCCCATATACCCCATAATATGTTCTATTATAGGGACAAGGGTTAAAGCATTTACCTTATATGTTACTGATCCAGGTTTGATCCCTGGCACAATGTGGCCCCATAAACACTGCAAGATGTGGCCCTGGTGACCCCAGAGCACTGTGAGTTGGCTTGAGTAGTCTCAGCACCACAGAGGATGGGATTTGCCTTGAACTGTCGGCCTGGTGTGGTGGGGAACCTTCAGAAGGGGACCCTGGGCATCCAAAACACTATCCCACCACACACACACACACACACACACACACACACACACACACACACACACACCCCAAAGCTGTTTTGTCCTTTGAGTACTTTGCCTAAAATATTTTCCTAAAATGTTTCTTGTCAAATATGAAATAGCAGCTGATTTAGAAGAATCACTGGCAACTCTAAATGCTTTATTATATAAATCATATCTTGAATGAGTTCAAATGGCATTCCAAGTGTGTTTATAATTAATTAGTCCAATTTCTTAATTGGAACAAAGATGGAGTAAATTTATCCCCATTCATCTCAAAATAAAAAAAAATTGTCCTCAAAAATATGAAAAGGTTTTTAGGTAGGTAACATCAAATCTGTGAGCAATAATGATGAATGCACAGATGCTTGAGTGAGAAAGCCAACAAATGCATTTGAGTTGGAGAGGAAAGAGATGCTGACTACCATCTGGAGTGATGGAGTGAGATTCTCTCTTCTCCGTGTCTGCGTCAGCTCTGAGACCTTCCGGCTTAGTCCACCCTGGCCTGCTTCCAGCTCCAGACCTGTCCTGAGCAATGTGGACATTTTTCTCAAGGGTACCAGAGCTCTATTTGGAGAATTATTCTCTACCTTTAGCCTGGGTGCAGAAAAATCATCTCAACTCCATGATCCTAAAATCAATGATCCTGAGAGAGGACGTTCCTCATGTAGTCAAAAGCAAATAACTAACACTCAGCCCTAAAAAGTCGTCCAAGTCCTACACTCCAGGAGTAATTCCTGAGTGCAGAGCCAGGAGTAATACCTGAGCATCTCTGGGTATGATCCCAAAAAGACTTAAAAAAATGAAGCTTGGCCTTTTATTTCTCTGTAATTTCATTTTGACAGATTCTAGTTCTTGAGAGGCTGTATTGAGAATATGAAGGATCAATTGTTATGCCTGTGGCTCACTTCTCACATGTCTGTGGAAAAGAAAGAGTCCCTCTAAGTCCCCTCGTTTCCAAGCAAGTGGCAGAGGGAAAACTCAGCACCGTCTTTGGGTAGTTCCTGAACTGGCTGAGAGGCTGTTGATCACAAGCATTTGTCAGAGAGCTACCAGTGACACCAGGGACTCCTTTTCAGGATTAATCAATACAACCTTCACATTACTAAGCGTCTTCATTGGAGGAACATAAACGTTCTTTGAACTGTGGTTAGTGAAAGCTGTGGTTAAAACTTCAGACTTAGCTCTTGCAGGAAAGATCAGTGCCCCCATAATGATAGTTATGACCACATTAGTGAAATAAGAATGAAAGAATAAAATGCAAATAGGATGGCAAGACATTTCCTTTAGAAACTTCCCAGTTTCCCAGGAGGACGAAATGACAAGAAAATGTATTTCATACCAGGGCTTCTTCAATGTTTTTTTATTTGCAACCGTTTTTTTTGCTGAGAAATTTTTATAAGATCCTGTATAAAAGAGGTAGGTAAATCAAACTGGTAATGAATCATAGAAAATTTTATTTAAAATAATCCCACATTCAGTTATGAAGCTAGATTACACTAAGTATTGTATAGTTTAGGATATTTACAAAGTTAAGCTACACTAGTTCTAGATTTAATTTATGCATATATGAAGGTTTAATATGAAAATGAAATAAGTGGTTTGAAAAACTGCATATATTAGGTAAGTCTGACCATTTTCAATGGATATTTTAAGAGTTTCATAAATCCTAACTTGTCGATACTTCTTCACTGTAAATTAGACAGATATTCGGCAAAAGCTGTATTTCTCTTATCATGTTACTCAGTCCCTATCAAATGGCCAATCTCAGTGTGTAATCTCAAGAATCACAAGATATCATTACTGTTATAACACTGAAGAGGCAAATAAGGTGATTTTATGGGAATAAGACCTATATCAGAATATTGCCTAAATACCTCTTGTTTTTTTTTCTTGCTTCTCACTGATGTAACCAGGAAGGACCCCCCCCAAACCTATACATATAAATATAATAGAACTGCTAGTAATTAGTAAATGTTGACATGCTCTGCTCCCCTTCCCTCAATAATAAAAAATCTGACTGTATAAAAGCATTTCCTTGGCTCCCTCTGGCTGCTAGATGTGGTTAGACAAGGACATTTTGGTAAATGAATATATAGAGAAGGTACAAATACTCCTGAAAGTTTTTTTTTTTTTAAGAGAAGAAGACCAACCCATAGTCTGTCTCTTCTTACTGGCTAGAACCATTATTTGGTAGTTTCAGCTAGAGGAGCCTTCTTGAGCAACACGGCAGACAATTTCTGTTGAAATGAATAGAAGAACATAACAAATGGAGCCTGGATTGTGAAAGAGTGTTTAATGGGTCACAGAGATTATGAAGTTAAATAAAGCAAGGCTTAGAACTACACTCAGACAATATGATTGTGTTTGCTCAGTAGCAGAATTGATTGAGCTCAGTAAGTCAGAACCCACTAACTTGGCCTGCCAAAAGCCCTTGATCACTGAGAACCTCAAGTGAGTCCATCTTCTGCCACAGCACCAAGAGGAAACTATGAAAATGGACATTCTGTGGTTGGTGAATAAAGCATGGTTCCCAAAGAGAGTGTCATAACCTGAGTGGCAGTGGACAAGGAAGCCCTTCCCAATAAGCAGGGCATGTGCTTTTTTTCTTTCTCTGTCCACTTGTATCTGAAATTTTAATTTGAAAGGAATAAGTAACCACTACGTGTCTTTTGACTTTTTGTTTTTGAATGGGAAAAATATATTGTTACTTCAGTAGCTATAGTTAGACTTGATAAATAGCACAAAGAAGTACCAGAAAATCTTGGCTAGAGAGTCGGTTGCTGATAGAATATTTGTTTACTTTTCCATCTGGGAGAGAGATGGCTGAGAGTGTTTTAGATATGAAAATGTAAGGCTAGTCAAAGACAGATTGACTGTCCCACATCTAATGTCTTTCCCTTCTTCAAGGACAGAACTGTAAATGCTATTATGTGTATGTTATCTAGCTAGTATCACTAAATGAGATATAATATGCCTTGTTCTGTCTCCTGCTGTGTGTTTCCCATTGCCTGGAGTGTAGATGTGTTTGGTAATGACTCCGGTGTGGTGAGAATAGCTGAAGGACTGTGCTGCACCAGTCATGGTGCAGTTCTGGAAAAGTTACACAAATTTGCACGGACCTTCAGCTGCTTTTCTTTTTTTTTTTTTTTATCAGGGACCCAGGGGCTCACACCTGAGCTGTATCTTCTAACCCTTCTTTTGAATTTCTTTTTTATTACTGAAACACTTCTGCCCTTTGAAGTGTTGCAGAGGTGGCTGTGGTGCCTGGTTGCTTCAGCAGGTGGCACACAGGAGACAGGCTTGTCTACACCCAGGGCTCTGCCCTGTGGGCCCTGGATGGTTGATGGTCTGACATAGAAAAGACTGGGTCCCCTGGGATGAACCCAGAGCCAGCAGAGCCTGGCAAGCTACCTTGGTCTACTTGATATGCAAAAAACAGTAACAATAATGGACCTCATTCCCAAAGAATGGAGACATTACAGGCACCCACTCGAGCAAATTGATGAACAATGGGAAGATAAGTGATAAGTGATCACTTAAACTCAAACTGAACCAGGTTTGGTTGTGAATGAAGGCATTTCACTGTGGAAAATTGAGGTTATAGCTCTGTGCAGAGTCCCCACCAGATATTAAGATGAGGGACGCCTCAAGGTGGGGAAGACAGGTCTGAGATGCTGGTGCCATACTACTTGCTTTGTAAAAATCACAAAAATGCATGAATTCACTTCTTTATCCAAAGAGTAGCAGAACATCTATATTTTCACCTATTTTATTTTCTACCAAAACTGAATACAGTTTGGAATACAGTTTGGAATTGAAACCCTCTCCCTCTTCTTACAGTTTAATTAGAGTCATTCCTGTTCGTTGTCACATTCCTGAAGATCCATCTTCATTTCCATTCTCATGCATTCCTTACCTTATGCAGCTTTGGCAAATCACTTTCAGTATGCATTTCAATATGCCTATTACCAGTGTAAACTCAAAACACCAAATAAAGCAAGGGCGTGGTGGTGAGAATTTCTCCTGAAAGTCAAGTGCACATTATGATAGAGTATTTTCCACTTCACAACTTCCCTATACAAGACTTTAGAGAAGTAAATTTAACGAAACACTATTAAGTAACAGGCTGAGTGTGCATTAACATAATTTATCTGGAATGAGGAAGGAAAAATTCAACTTTGAAAAAATATACCTCAATAGCATATTTCTCTTTGCTGCAAATAACTTGTCTCTGAAATGTCATGGAAGACAGAGGCATCTGGAGGTGTAGTCTTTAGAGAAAGGAAAACATAGTTCAATAGTTAATACAATTTTGCTCCCGGTTGATGGATTTCTCTGCTAACTTCCAGTCTATGGGGTAGAATGACCATGCACAAGAGACCTTGAACTTACTCCACATGCAATTGTGATTACAGAGTCTACTCCAACGAACTGTCTATACTAGGGCATGGTGTATTATATGGTTAAGGGTGTGAACTCTGTAACCAAAGAGCCTTGGTTCCAATTATACCTCTGATACTTTGCTTTGTAGCCTTGGGCATGTAATTTCTCTCTCTCTCTCTCTCTCTCTCTCTCTCTTTCCCTCAGTAATTTTATCTATAAAATGGGAATTTCTTTTGTACTTACCTTGTAGGGATTTGTGAGAAACATATGCAAATATATGTGTAATGTATCTTCTGGAATGTAGTACATTATAGGGGCTAAAGTGAGATTGATTGATTGAATCTCTCCCGGTCCCACTCCACACTGTGGTTTACTTTTTAGGCAGGGTTAATGAGGAACTAATTAAAACACTAATAAATCTGGGTCTGTCAAGAGACAGACCCATATTTGCCTTGGAACCTTACTGTTCACAATACTTGGATCTGATACCTTATTATCCCATTCTTGCTCAACTATCCTTGGCTATTCAAAATTTGAACACACTGACCTTTTTTCAATCACTGGAACCCCTTCAGAGTTCCTATATAATGGTTTCCCTGATTAGGTCATACCCATGATCCATTATTATAAAAGGAACCTCCTTGTGAAGGCATTTCAGTCTTTCTAGATATTGTTGGAACATCTGTACTTCTCTTAGACAGCATCTGTCATAACTGAGCTTAATATTCATATTTGTAGCTATTCCTAGCTTTATTGAGACTCTGATTCTGGGTAGGGTAGAGGTAAGTCATTCTAATACGTGTCTTAACGTCTGGCTTAGAGTAGCTGCAGAGTCATTCTTGTTTAACTAAGATTTCCTCTTCTGCTTCATTTATTTATTTATTTTTTGATTTTTGGGTTACACCCAGTAATGTTCAGGGTTACTCCTAGCTTTGCACTCAGAAATTACTCTTGGCAGTGCCCAGGGGCAATATGGGATGCTGGAAATTAATCCAGGTTGGCAGCATGCAAGGCAAATGCCCTCCCCACCCACTGTACTATTGCTCTAGCAGCTTCTGCTGCTTTTAGAAACTCATAGATTCTTCAGGGTCAAACATATTTCATTTATCTTTGGATTCCAACAGCCTAAGAGTACCAACAATTAGGTGGAATTGAATACTATATTGGCTATATAAATGAGTAAATTAAAGGATAATGGCTCAACTTCAGTTTGAAACTAAACTAAAATGTAACAGGGAGTAGCATACTTATTTTGGAAAGCTTGTGTTGGACATAACTTTATCTCTATTTTTGTATTAAGAAAATATTTTTCCACTGTGATGGAAAGTTTCTCTGATGCTTGGAATGCTATCTCACTATAAAGAAACAGAATTAGTTGTCACTGCCATTTTTAAATCAGAATTCCTTTGTAGGGGGTTACAGTGGGAAGGGCATTTGTCTTGCACGTGGCCAGAACCCCGGCTTCCCAAATGGTCCACCAAGTACCACTAGGAGTAATTCTTGAGTGCAGAGCAAGGAGTAACCCCTGATTATTGTTGGGTGTGACCCAAAAAAGAAACAAAAAAAGAAAATCCTTTTGTACTCTTAAAAATAATTGAGGTGGGTTAGAGAGAGAGCATAAAGAGCTGGGCATCAACTTCAAACTCTACTACAAAGCAGTAGTAATTAAAACAGCATGGTATTGGAATAAAAACAGACTTGAGGACCTATGGAATAGAGTTGATTATCCTGACACCCATCCTCAAACACATGATCATTTAATCTTTGATAAAGGTGCAAAGAGGCAAAAACAGAGTAAGGAAAGCTCCTTCAACAAGTGGTGCTGGGAAAACTGTACAGTTACATGTAAAAAAATGAATTTGGACCTCTGTCTAACACCATGCACAAAAATCAGATCAAAATGGATTAAAGGTCTCAATATCAGACCCGAATACATAAAGTACGTTGAAGAAAATATAGGAAAAAACGTCCACGATTGAAGCTAAAGGCATTTTCAAAGGTGAAACACCACTAACAAAGCAACTAGAAGCAAAGATAAACATACTGGACTACATGAAACTAAAAAGCTTCTGTACCTCAAAAGAAACAGTGACCAAGATACAAAGACAGTCCACAGAATGGGAAAGAATATTCACCCAAAGTCATCAATAAAGGGTTAATATCCAGGATATATCAGGCACTGGTAGAACTCTACAAGAAGAAAACAGTCAACCCTATCAAAAAATGGGGAGAAGAAATGAACAGAAACTATTTTTTTTTTGCTTTTTGGGTTCACACCCAGTGGTGCTAAGGGGTGACTCCTGGCTCTGCGCTCAGGAATCACTCCTGGCAGTGCTCGGGGACTATATGGGATGCTGGGGATCGAACCTGAGTCAGCTGCATGCAAGGCAAATGCCCTACCTGCTGGACTATTGCTCCAGCCCCGAAATGAATAGAAACTTTGACAAGGAAGAGATTCAAATGGGCAAAAGACATATGAGAAAATGCTCATCATCACAAATCATCAGAGAGATGCAAATCAAAACAACAATGAGATATCATCTCACACCACAGAGACTGGCACATATCCAAAAGAGCAAGGACAACAAGTGCTGGCATGGATGTAGGGAGACGGAGACTCTCATCCGTTGTTGGTAGGAATGTCGACTGGTACAGCCTTTTTTGGAAAACAATATGGACATTCCTCCAACGACGCAGAGAAATTGAACTCTCATTTGTTTTTTTTTTGTTTTGTTTGTTTTTGTTTTTGTTTTATACCACCCTGAGATATACAATTACAAAGATGTTCGTGTTTGGGTTTCAGTCATACAGTGTTCCAGCATGCATCCCTCCACCAGTGCCCATTTCCCACCACCAATGTCTCCGATTCCCTCCCCCCCCCCTAGCCTGCCTCTATGGCAGGTTCTTTTTTTTTACAATTAAAAAAGTTCATATTTGGGTTTTGGTCATACAGTGTTCAAGCACCCGTCCCTCCACCAGTGCCCATCTCCCACCACCAACGTCCCCGGTTCCCTCCCCCTTCCCAGCCACACCACTCATGGGAATATACCCCTGGAAGCCAAAAACACTCAGTGGAAACTCCGTTTGCACTTTTATTTTCATAGAAGCACTACTCGAAATAGCCAGAATTTGGAAACAAACAGAGTGCCCAAGAACTGATGACTGGATAAAGAAACTTGGTACATATAAACAATGGAATACTATGCAGCTGTTAGGAAAAATGAAGTTATGAAATTTGCCTATAAATGAATGGACATGGAGAGGATCATGTTGAGTGAAATTAGCCAGAAGGAAAAAGGCAGATATAGAATGACTGCATTTATTTGCACTACATATATATATATTTACTACATATATATATTTATGTATATATCACTTAATCACTTGACATAAAGTTATTCATCAATTTGCTCTAGCAGGCTCCAGTAACATTTCCATTTGACCCATCACGTGCCAGTGTAGCCCAATGGCATCTGGTTGCTTCGAGAATATGAAGAGCCTCAAACTGTTCGTTCAGGGTCTTGATGAAGAAGTCTGACCATCTTGTAGGTGGGTGGCCACGTGATCTTTTGACATCCCGTGGGATCCAGTCGGTAACGGTTCTAGTCCAGCAGTGGTCTCCAAATCACATTACATGTCTAGTCCATCTGATTTTCGATGCCTTGGCAAATGAGACAGGGTCCCTGACTCTGGAACGCCAACAGAGGTTGGAGCACTGGATTCCTTCTCTAACTTGAGTGAGGCATGATATTCCAAGCATAACTCTTCCAATTCCTCTTTTGGGAGACCGGAATAGAATTCTCATCCTGCTTTCGTAGGGCCCAGGTCTCTGAGGCGTATGTTAATGCAGGGAGAATGGTGGAGTCAAAGAGATGTGCCCGGAGCTGGAGGTCTTTGTCTTTTTGCTATTTCTTCAATGCTTTTTGAAGGCATTCCATGCTGCTCTATTCCTCCTGCGCAGCTCAGGTTTTAGGTTGTTCATCATGTTGACTTCTCGACCTAGGTACACATAACTGCTGCATTCAGAGATGTCTGTTCCATTGAGAGTGAATAGGGCCTCTGGAACTAGTTCATTTCTCATGAACATAGTTTTGTTGAGATTCAACTGTAGACCTATCTTTCCACATTCTCGGTCAAAGTCAGCCAGCATTTGTGCTGCTTGGCTAATGTTTGGTGTAATAAAAAAGATGTCATCAGCGAAGCAAGGGTGGTGTAGTTGTCAACCGTCTATCTTCACTCCCATTCCTTCCCATTCTAATTGTTCTCAAAGGTGGTGCTGAAGAGTTTGGTGAAATGGGATCACCCTGTCGAACCCTTTTTATGACATCCATGATCACTTCTTTGTAGAATGGTGAGATCCTGGTGGTGAATCCGTAATACAGCTCATGAAGGATCTTGATGTATTGGGTTTGAATGCCCTGTTTGGCTAGGGTTTCAATGACCCCTTCAGTCTCCACAGAATCTAAGGCTTTCTTTAAATCAATGAACGTGAGACAGAGCAGCATCTTGAACTCCCTACAAACTTCAATGAGCTTGGTTACCTTGTGGATATGGTCGATTCTGCTGAATCCTTTTCAGAAGCCAGCTTGCTTGCATGGTTGTCCTTCATCTAGTGTTCTGCCAATCCTGTTCAGGATGACTCGAGTGGACAGTTTGTAGATGACAGACAACGGACAGATTGGCCGATACTTGTCAATGTTGTGTATGTCTCCCTTCTTAAACAGTAGATCTGTCTTGCTGGTTTTCCATTGGGAGGGCACCTTGCATTTGGACAGGTAGCATGTGAAGAGCTGAGCCAGTGTATTGATGAGTACTGACGGCAGATTCTTCAGGTGTTTGGGTCTGACTTTGTCTGGGCCTGGTGCTGTTCCCTTCTTTACCAATGAAATGGCATGTTGGATTTCAGAAGGGAGAATGTTGGGAATGACATATCCATCCTGCGGAATTTGGTATGTGGGCAGGTGGACATGGCTATCAAAGAGATCTGAGTAGAAGTCATGGATAGTCTTCTCCATTGCCTTTCTGGAAGATGTGATTGATCCATCAGGACTTTGGAGGGCAGTCATCTTGGTCTTATAGTTGGAGAAGGACAGGTGGGAGTTGCAAATGCTTTTCCTGGCTTCTGCTGCATATTCCTTATTTCTGCTCTTCTCTCTTTGAGGTCTTCCTCTCTATCGCTTCTCTGCACTGCTTTGCAAGTTGGATGTTAGCATTTTGTCGCCTGAGGCATGTGCTTTGCCAGTTGGTGAATGAACTCGAGAGTTTTTGAAGACAGGCATCCTTTTGTATCTCTCTCTCTCTCTCTCTCTCTCTCTCGGCATTCCTCGCATAATCATGGAGGTGCTGAACTAGTCTGTTGTATTCTTCATCGATGTCTTCAATGATGGTATCTCCCCATGTTGCTGCACTGGTGCCAAAGCATTCCAAATTGGTGGTCGTTCTGGGAGTTCTCTTCTTAAACTGGCTCTGTACTCAGGAATTACTCCTGGCAGTGCTTAGCTAAGCAAGCTACTAAGAGTATACCGACCTCACGGCAGCACTTTGCAAGCTGTCCAATGTGTATTCAATATGCCAAAACCAGTAATAAAAAATGTTCGTCTTCCTGACCCTGAAAGAGCCCTTAATACGGCAGCACTAAGAAGGTTGAACAAGGAGGACCTGAAACATTTCCAGGCCATACCAAGCTGCCAAAACGAAGAAGGACTAAAATGACAGTCTACTTTTAATGCACGTACACTGGCAATGGAAGCATATATCAAGGACCTGATGGTTCAAGCGCAAAAGATCAAGTATGACATCATTGGTCTGACTAATCCAGGAGGTTTCTATCTTATCACGCCGTTTTTGACACCAGAGAAGAACTGTTCCTTGGAACATGTGACAAAAAGAGGCGTTGGTGGCGTTGGTGTCCTTGTCAACACAAACATGGCCATGAACATTGATTCATTTGAATGCCTAACAAACCGGATAGAATGATTACACTTGAAGAGATGTGGCCCACTTCCAGCAGTTTCTAACTTCTTTGTCTACGCACCAACATCCACACACAAGGAAGAAGAAATTGAGAAATTCTACATGAAACTGGAGGAGTTCTATAAAAAAATCACACCTTCTACAAGATCATAGTCGGTGATTTTAATGCCAAGATAGGACCAAGAAGATCGGTGAAGAACTCCACATCGGGACCCATGGCCTAGAATGGAACTAACAGGGTGAGAGACTATCTGTGTTCATCATGTCCACCGGGACCTTCATGGGAACTCACAGTTCCAAAAGGCTGAAGCGAAACGTTGGACATGGGAATCCCCTGGTGGACAGTTCCACAATGAAATGACCACTTCATTTTCAGTTGATGATTTTGCCCGATGGACATTGCTGTTGTCCCCAAATTCCAAACAGGATCGGACCACCATCTCCTTTGGGCAAAATTCTACTTCACATAATGGGGAGAAAAAGGCTGATATATATGCATATTATGATGCCAATATCCAGGGTCAGGCAAAACATGGATCAGGAAGCCTTGTCAGGGTGGAAATTACCACAAACAATGGGAGTCAGAATTTAGGTAAGACAGAAGGGAACAGTGTGCTATTAATTGCGAAAGTGCTAATATCAACCTAGAATTGAGTATTAAATACAAGCGTAAAAGATACACATTATAACCTCTAAATGTTTGTATTACAATCCACAATATGTAAGAGAAGGAAGAGAGAGAGAGAGAAAGAAAGAAAGAAAGAAAGAAAGAGAGAGAGAAAGAAAATAAAGAAAGAAAGAGAGAAAGAAAGAAAGAGAGAAAAGAGATAAGGAACCTGCCATAGAGGCAGGCTATGGGAGGGGGAGGGAATCAGGGACATTGGTGGTGGGAAATGGGCACTGCTGGAGATGGTTCTGGAACACTGTATGACTGAAACCCAAACATGAGCATCTTTTAATTGTATATCTCATGGTGGTATAATGAAATATTTTAAAAAAAGAAACAAGAGCTAGGCACATGCAACGCATGTACAAGGCCTGAATTTGATATCTGATATTGTGTGTTCATCCAAACCCTAATGGGTGTGACCATGAATAAAAAATAATTAAGGATTCCATGTTTCGTATTTGATTCATTAGAAAATAAAGACTATCAAATAATTTAAAAATCAAATGATAAATAAAACTATTAAATCAGTTGTCTTTCCTGGGGAAAATGTTTGAGGAGAAAATTGGTTATTTGAGCTTCACTGTATCACTGTATCACTGTCTTCCTGTTCATGATCGATTTGCTGGAGGCGGGCACCAGTAACATCTCCATATGTCCTGTCTCATGCTAGTAAAGCCCAAGGGCATCTGCTTGCTCCAGGAACATAAAGAGCCTCAAATCATTATATTCGGTCATGGGAATGAGGTCTATAATTGTTACTGGTATTTGGCATATCAAATACAACATGGGTAGCTTGCCATACTTGCCGTGCAGGAGGCATACTCTTGTAGTCACCTCTAAATACAGCATTTATTGATGAACCTCAAGAGCTGGGCTGTGATAGGCTCGTCTGCTGGGTTTAGTTCTGAAGAAGGGTATGTCCGGATATGGAAAATGGCGGCCCTCATGGAGTGTGGGTCGACTGGCTTGTTGCGAGACTCTGCTGGGGTGGCAGCAGGCCAAGGCTAGAACCTGCCATCCCTCCTGGGTGCCTCGTGAGTGGCTGTGCACAGAAAGAGACCATAGTAGCTCTGCCCCATGTCTGTGAGTCTCGTACTTGGATCTTGGGAGCTAGCGGGTGGTCTACCGCGAGGTCACCACCCGTTCCCAGCCCCTTGCTTCTCCACGCCCCTCGATGCTCTTAGCTGAGTCTCCCAAGGGGCCCGAAGCATTTACTTTGAAAAATTTAGAGTGTACAAAGCAGGTGCAAACTGCCTGGATACTGCAGCTAGGAATATTTGAGCTTACAACTGAAATAATGTGAAGTGTCATGCCAAAGTGCTTTCTGAGTGCTTGTTCTTCATCACACAAAACATGGAAAAGTCATCCAGTCAACTAAAATGGATAAATTTCCTGTTTTATCAAAGACATGACACCAATTCTCTTCCTTGTTTTCCCTAAGAATGTGGTGATCCAGAATATTGAACCCTGGCCCTGACTCAGGAACTATCCTACTTTTTTTCTATTTGCATAGGTAAAAAACAGTGAATAAAGGCAAAATATTAGTACACTTATTAAAATACTTTTGACCTGTGGGATGGAGCAATAGTACCTGGTAGGGCAGTGATTTGCCTTGCACATGACTGACCCAGGTTCAATCTCCAGCATTCCATACCGTTCCCATAGTATTTCCAGGATTAATTTCTGAGTGCAAAGCAGGAGTAAGCCATGAACATTGCCTGGTAAGGTCCAAACCCTACTTCTCCCAAATAGTTTTGATCTCATTGATCCAAATAAGGATTTTAGGGAGTCCTGGGGTCAGGTGACATGCAGATCACACCTTTGATAATGGCTGTGGCAGGAAATTCTAATATTAAATTAAAAAATTATTGCCACCACATGGATAAAAATGACAATATAGTCTTTTAATTAAGTAGGTTTTCGGTATGCTCTACCCAGTCTGGAATAAACAAGTCAAGATCAAATTGTTCTGAAAGTGTATTTTAGATCAGTTACACAACAAAATTGTATGAAAAAATGTATACAAAAATTATTGTATATAATAAAATTGTATAAGTCAGTTTATTAACAATAATTATTAATACAGAAGGGAAGTTTCAAAATACCTTTAAAATTTTTTTTCTACCCCAGAGTACAGAGTAATAGTATAACAGGTAGGACATTTGCTTGCTTGCGGCTGACCTGGGTTTGATCCCCCAACACCTTATAGGTTGCCCTGAGCACCACCAGGAATAACCCCTGAGAGCAGAGCCAAGAGTGTTGGGTGTGACCCAAAAACTATAAAAAGATTTCTATCCCAGAAAATGTTCCAGAAGTAAAGAATAGTATTAATAATAAATAGCTACAAATCCCCTACAATTGCTCTTTCAACAATTTTCTCCCTAAATTTATCATTATTACTTGAACTTCAAAACATCTCTAGGATCTGGTAGTACCTGATATCACCTCTGTTACATACACTAGTGTACTGAGAATATGAGAGAACTCACCCACATTACTAGGAAATTGGATCTAGGACAGGAAGACTTTCCTGGCTAACATTTCAACACTGTTTCCATCACACAATGCTCATTCAATTCCACCAGGCTCAGCAAACAGACTTGACTTTAATAAAAGAGAAGGTCCTGATGAGCCTCAGACACTTTAGAAATCCTTAAGGTGGAGTTTGCAAGAGAACAGAGGACTTGCAGGGAAAGCATGACTTGTATGAGCTTTACCAGCTTCCTTTCTGCTGAGAGATGGAAAGTCACAGATGGAAGACATTCTCTCACATTGGGTCACATCACAGGCTAAATTTGGAATTCAAAATTAGAGAAACACCCAAGGATGACGGAGTTTTCCACCTCTGATACCCTGGAAATCCTCATTCTGAAAGTACAGATGTATTTTCCTGTCCCCTTTAGAACCAGAGACAAAGCTTAGATACAGAGCTTGGTCACGGCTCTGTCTTGCTCCCTGGGAATAATAGTTGTAGAGTAGTCAGAATGTGTGGACCAGCAATATGTGCATAGAAACTGTCAACAAGCAAAGGAGTGAGAAAATGTGAATCTTTTGCTCTGTTGAAGCAGCAGCAATTTTTTATTCTTTTTAATTTTTCCTTTATTTAAACACTGTAATTTACAAAGTTGTTTGCGATGAATTTATTACAGACATTCAATATTCTAACACCAATCCACCACAACTGTGGCCATTTTTGTCTCCATTTTCCCAATTACCTCTTAAACCTGCCCCTATAGGCGGCCCAAACGATTTATTTAATATTGCTAACATATTGGTTATGCACTCCAGAAAATCCAGAATATTTAACTGGGCAGTGAGCGTATATGAAGGTAATAGTGGACTGTGGATGTGGTTGCTGGGGTTTCTGGAAGTAGAGGGGACTGGGGGAGGTTGATCCGAGCTCCAAGAAGCCTCGGGAGGTTTTAGCCAAAAAAAACCTAGTGTACCTGAAATTTTAGGCAGCCTGGAATCTCTATGGTGTTCAGTTGTCAGGTCATGGAGTCTGGCCCTAGGCATGGTTGTAGCTGTTGGGGTGTGAATGTAGCTGCTAGGGCTTTGAAGTTCTCAGCTAGGGACCTGTGTATATGAGAAACTTTAACAGCCAGTTAATCTCTTTTTGGGCACCAGCAGTTTTAACTCACTGTGGTTATCTACATGGCACCACTGAATAAGTGCCATACAATATAGTGTCTTTACAAGTCCCATATTTCACCTCCAATGACACAGGTAGCTCCTTAACAGAACACAGAGACTTCTAGTTGTTGTGCCAACTGCTTTTCCCCATTCAATGGTATATAGCTTCTTCCTTTGGAATTTTTTTTCCTCTTAATTTTTTCTCCACTTTACCCTCTATTTTAACATCTTAGCACAGGATTTCAATGGATGGCCCTTCTTCCTTTCTTCCATCCTTCCTTGCTTCCCTTCCTTCTTTTCCTCCCTTCTTCCTTTCCTCCCTTCTTTCTTTCCTCCCTGCTTTCTTTCCTCCCTTCTTCCTTTCCTCCCTTCTTTCTTTCCTCCCTGCTTTCTTTCCTTCTTTCTTTCCTTCTTTCTTTCTTTTTCTTTCTTTCTTTTCTTTCTTTCTTTCTTTCTTTCTTTCTTTCTTTCTTTCTTTCTTTCTTTCTTTCTTTCTTTCTTTCTTTCTTTCTTTCTTTCTTTCTTTCTTTCTTTCTTTCTTTTCTTTCTTTCTTTCTTTTCTTTCTTTCTTTTCTTTCTTTCTTTCTTTCTTTCTTGCTTCTGCTTCTTGCTTGCTTGCTTGCTTGCTTTCTTTGCTTTCTTGCTTTCTTGCTTTCTTGCTTTCTTTCTTTCTTTCTTTCTTTCTTTCTTTCTTGCTTGCTTGCTTGCTTGCTTTGCTTTCTTGCTTTCTTGCTTTCTTTGCTTTCTTGCTTTCTTTCTTGCTTTCTTGCTTTCTTGATTTCTCTCTCTCTCTCTCAGTCCCCTAGTTAGAGTTTTTTCTGAATGAAATCTGCTTGACTCAAATCACCGGAAGGCAGGTTTGCATCTGAGAGGCCTCCCTTCTGCACCCCCATGGCTCAGGGTCAGAGAGGAATCAGAACAATATGCATTTCTGAGATACAATAACTTCTGAATATTAAAAAAGCTTGCTTGGGTGGAAAACCTTTTCCAAAGACACAATTTGCCTGGGAATTGCAAATACATTAATTCCTGTGCCAAGAATATCAACCAGTTAAAAAGTCCCTTCTCCGTGGGTCGTTTGTGGAATCATGGACATGCACAGACAAGCAGAGTGTGTAATCCTATTTGGGGCTAGTGTAAATGTCAAGGCAGGGTATTGGAATTTATTGTTCATTTGCCACTGTCTGGTTTCCTCTTACCACCACCCCCAGATAGATACTTTCTCAGTTCCCTGACCCCATATTGACCCTGTATTGTTTCTCAGATTAGGAATAGGATTAACCTGATTTGGTGAGATAGAAAATACAAGCCCTATAATATCAAAGATATACAAGACTTTATAAAAAAATCCAACCCTATTAAAAAATTCAGAGAGAAATGAACAGAAACTTCTAAAAAAAGAAAAATTCGAATGGCCAAAAGGCATATGAAAAAGTGCTTCTCATCATTAATCATCAGGGAGATGCAAATCAAAACAACAATGAGGTATCATTTCACACCACAGAGATTGGCACACATCCAAAGGCGCAAGAACAACCAGTGCTGGCATGGATGCAGGGAGAAAGGGACTCTCATTCACTGTTGGTGGGAGTGCCAACTGGTCCAACCCTTTTGGAAAACAATATGGACATTCCTTCAAAGACATTCCTTCAAAAACTTGACATTGAGCTCCATTTGACCCAGCAATATCACTCCTGGAACTATACCCTGATGACCGAAAAATACACAGCAGAAACACTATCTGCACTTCTATATTCATTGTAGCACTATTCCCAATAGCCAGAATCTGGAAACAATTTGAGTGCCCAAGAACAGAAGACTGGATAAAGAAACTATGGTACATCTCAACAATGGAATACTATGCAGCTGTCAGGAAAAATGAAGTCACGAAATTTACCTCCACAAATGGATTTAGGCGGATGGAGATTATCATGCCAAGTGAAATTAGTCAGAAGGAAAAAGACAGATATAGAATGACTGCATTCATTTGTGAGATATAATTATATACAGTGTTCTACTAATTGTTGGGAATGGTAACAACAGACTAGAACTGAGCATTGGATGTAGGCAAATTGATATACATGACAACCCTTAAATGTATGTAGGACAAGCCACAATTGCCCTTCTTTCTCTGAAGAATGGAGAAAGGAGGCAGAGGCAGAGTCAGAGAGGCAGAGAGATAGAGACAGATAAGAAGCAGAAAAAGACAGACTAAGAATAAGAAGGAG